>OZ038392.1:30732419-31223886 GCA_964036045.1 Eutreptiella sp. 'Long Island Sound 2002' | reverse complement strand
CCCTGGACAGTCACCCGTTCTTCCCTCCGCATGTTGCGTCGGGTCGCTGCGTTCTGTCGGCCGCTGCGGCAGGTGCTTCTGCTGGTGTCGTTTCCGCGTTCGCGGAGCCCAGTCGTTGGTGTGTTGGGGCTGTGCGGAATTCCCCCCCCCCCCGCTCCTTGTGTCCAGCGAACAGTAAAGTCCTCAAAAAAAAATACGGTCTGAACAGGAAATCACACCGTTGGTACCGAACTCACTAACTCTACTCGGTACCCAATGAAATCAGGCACCAAAACAATACGGTCCGCACCAGAAGCGGTCGCGGACAAAGCGTTCGTTTTCGTTGGACACGGGGGGGGGGGGGGGGCTGGTGTGCACGGGCGCAATGCAAAGGCGCGCGGAGACACGCGCGGCGGCCACCTCGTGGTATCGCGTATCACGTCCGTAGTGCCGTGGGTCTTCCTCACGGTCCCAATGATCGGGGGGACTGGCATGCGAAGAGGAGGACGAAGAATGGTGAGGGGACCGGGTACTCCGGCTGCGGGAGCGGGAGCGGGATGCGGAAGAAGACCGGCCTCTGAGATGGAGGTGGGGCATCGCGGCGCAGGGGAAGGGGGTCAGCGAGGGTTTGGAGGCGTCGGGGTCGATCCGCAGACCGTACACCCCCGTACACACACACACTCCCAGCGGCGCAGGGCCCACACGTAGTCCGTACCAGGCCACGGCTTGCCTTTCCCCCGGGAGGCGGAATGGCAGCCTGGGCGCCTGACCCCCCCCACCCCCACGCCCCCACCCCCCCAGCCCCCCACCCCCACATCAGAAAATTTTTCCTCCGGGAACAAAATGAAATTTATCAAAGGGGCCCGGAATTGGAGGTCGATTGTAGGTACACAAACTTTTTTGGGGGGGCTGTGACCCCCCCCCCCCCCTGGGGGAGAGGTCGGGGTCGCCACTAACCCGTGGCCTGGTCCGTACACCAGAGCTGACGCTCACCCTCAGTTATTTTTTCCTCCAGCAAATCTGGTTCTGGGTCGCCCACCGGATCCGTTTGCTTTGCAATGCAAAAGGGGGGGGGGGGCATGAAGGTTGAATGAGTTCACTGGTTGGTCCTTCCATATGAATATACGTGTGCGCCTTTTGAGGAGGGAACCCTCTGATCGTGGATGGGGGGGTTGGGTTGGGGGTGAAGAGGGCGGGTTCAAGAGACTGCAAAACTGCGGAAAGGGGGGGGGGGGGGGCGCCCCCACTACCCCAAACAACCGCCAGAGGGACGGGGGGGGGGGGGCTTGGCAGCGAAGCATCAGAAGGGGGGGAGGGTGGGTCTGGGACCCAAAAGTGTGTGTACCAAAAATGGCCCGATTTTCCCAACGGTGGTTTTCGTTTTTTCTCACGATGGTCCCTTTGGTTTGGGGCGGGGGGGGGGGGGGGCTCCCTCCTCCTGTGGTGTACGGCCATTCTAATCCTTTCCTTGGGCTCGGTCTGCTGCCGGCCTTGTGTACAGACCTCCAGCAGCACCTGGGGCTCTACCTCCAGGGCCCGCACAGTTTGATGGGATATCTGGACTATTTTCCTCGGATTCCGAAGGCGTTTTGGAAGAGTTTGGCATTAGGGCAGCTTGAAGAGTATGGTGCCGAGTATGGTCCAGACCTATTCAACATTTTGGCCATCGTTGGGGGGGAGGGGGGGGGGGGGGTTACAGACCACGGCTGAGCGCATCCACACACCCCTGGTGCCTACCATGGCGATCCTTGAGGACTCTCTCTCTCTCTCTCTCTCTCTCTCTCTCTCTCTCTGATTTTATTAAGGACCGCCCTTAAGGGCATTTTTCCACAGGCTCCAACCGCCGTCGGTTCCGTCCAGCCGCCGTCAGTTACCCTCCGTGCGCCGTCACTTACCCTCCAACCGCCATCGGTTGACCTCCACTGCCGTCGGTATCCGCGGCTTATTCACGGCATGGGCGTCACGGAACACTTTTTTTTTGTTGGCTGTAAAGGACCTTCCTGGTGCCTACACTTGCCTGCACACCAACAACGCCTGCACATCCCGCACCGAGTAACTTCACGCATTGCCCAAACACACCCTCGTGCCCCCTCCGCCAACACATGCCCTCACACGCCCAGTGCCTATGTTTTGGACGGTTGAATGTTTTGGACCCTCCACACCCGGCACACCCCACCCCACTCCCATTCCATGCTCTTCTTGAGTGCAGTCCCAAGACACTGGGAGTTGTGTTAGCCACATTCATGCTCCCTTGCTGTTGGGGGTCCACGAGACAGACGCTGTTTTGGTCCGCCGTTTTTGTTTCTCCATCGTGGAGGGGGGGGGGGTTGCTGGGGTTCATGGGCCCGCCGCCCTTCACAGCCATGTGCTCCAGCACGTGACTCTGGCCCCTGCCCCTGCCAAGTGCCGTTGATGGACCTGCTGCGTGAGTTGGAGCGAGACCGGGATGAGGACGCGCCTGAGGCTGCGGGAGAGGGGCTGCGGCTGCCTGTGCGCTGGGAACGGGGGCTCACATCACCCTCTTTGGTACTGGGAGTCCGAGATCTGGAGGCACTGTAGAAGGGATGGGGGGGTGCATACGCACATGGCAAAGCGAAGTTGGTGGTGCAGGATGACGAGTTTTACGGGGAGGTTGGACCTCCGTGGTATACCTCCACTGCTTGTTGCACACTTTATGGGAGGCACCAGTGCATATGTCCGGGTGTATGTGCGTGTGTGTGTGTGTGTGTGAGTATGTGAGTATGTGCGTGTGTTTGCGCTTGTGTCTGTGTGTGTGTGGTGTGTGTGTGTGTGTTTTGTGTGTGTGAGTACGCGTGTGTGTTTGTGTTTGTACCTGTGTGTGTGTGTGTGTGTGTGTGTGTGACGTCCAAGGATTTCAATGGAAGCTCAAACTGCGAGGTTCAACAGGCTGACGATCCTACCATTCACCAGCGAAACCATGAGTTCCAAGTTCAAGGGGCCGCACTGGCAGGCCAGCACACTATTTCACAGCTTTGGATGCGGATTAGAATCAAGCAGCAGCATAGCATGCAGTTACCAGCTACTCTGTCTCTCTCTCTCTCTCTTTGTGTGTGTGTGTGTGTGTGTGTGTGTTTCAACCGAATCCAAAGCGTTCGCTAACATGCGTCACCTCTCTCCCGCTCTGATGGCATGGCAGAGCGCGCGCGCGTGTGTGAGCCGTGTTGCTCTTTGGCTCTTCTTCTGACGGGGCCATGGACAGACATTCTGCTGTGCCACTGTTGCCTCGTGTCTGATGCCGACACAGTGTCTCCTGACGGGGGCCGGTGGAGATGGTGGGGGGAGCGCACGTGGTGAGTCCCACCGCCCACAATTTCGCAACATCGCGCGGTGCTCCGGAACCCCCAAACCTTGTGTGGCACTTCCTAGCCTCATCAGTGGTGGGGTGCACCATCCAAACGACACTGATGGGAATGACGGCGCGGAATCCTGCCAGCACCGGACGTGGGCAGTGTGCTGCAGAAATTGTGCCCTTGCTGTTGCTGGTGAAGGTGTAGCCCACACCATCATCAGCTGTGGCCACTTACAGGCAGGCCCTGCGCGAGGGCCAAGGCCCAGGGTGTAAGCCTTAGTGGCCCAAGGCGACGCACAGGGGGCCACGCCAGCCAAAGGGCGACAGAGGGCCTTCAGACGTGGCTCCATGCACCAGGCCCCTAATATCCGCTGGGCAGGCCTGGGCTTGAGGGGGGTGTATTAGGGGGCGTACCGTGCGCTGTGCACGTGCTGTGCGCGCGCTGTGCGAAAAGTAGGCCATTCTCCACCACCGGTCACCATCTCCGACAAGGGAAGCCTCCCCGGCGGAGTGTGCAAAAGCGGATGCCAGAACTGAGAAACAATTGCTCGAGTTTTTGTACAAAGTGTACAACAAGATGGCCCACCCTTTGCATGTTGAGCAATGCAATGTTGATAATTGGATTGAAATGTGTGGCACCCCAGTTTTGCGCAAGCAAATTGCACTCATGGGGTGTGATGCCGTCACGGCGGAAGAGTGGTACCAGAAATATGGGCATGACACCTATTTGACTCGCGAAGAGATGTTCATATTTTTGGTAAAGTTGAAGACCAACCCCACCCATGACACAACCCCAAGAATGGTGGGCAAGCCAAAGGCAAGTCCCCAAGCAATTGAATTGCGCATGCATGCTTCTAGAGGTGGCAGGTTTTCAGGGCTGTTACCGGGGTAAACACCGTAATAATTGGCGCTGTGCGCGCGCTGTGCGAAAACGCCCCCTTAGGGGGGGGGGGGGGAAGGGGAACAACACCCATGTCCAAAAAAGGTTCCACTTGAGGCGTGCCGCAGGGGACGTCACGCAGAGACCAAATGTCTCAGACAAAACGGAACGGTCTTCCAGGCTCTTGACAGCGTGACACTGCGGCCCATGGAAACGAAATCTGCTTCATAATGCGCGAAAACGCTTTGAATCGGGGGGTTATCCCCCAGTTTAAGCAGGATCCCCCCCCCCCAACGGCAGTTCACAGTCGCACTTCCTGTTTGCAAAGGCCAGGACCCCCTCGGATCAGCGGTCCATTTTGGAATTTTCCGCATTTTGCATTTTCTTTGCGAAAGCATCATTTATCACTGAGCTGAGGGTACATTTGCCCGGCGCGCCCGGCATCCGAATCAATGTTTCGGCCATCCATCCCAATACTTTACCCCTGAACATCACTCCCTCCTCCAGCCCAGGCTACCTAACCCCTGCCCACCCCGGGGGGGAGGGGGGGGACTGCCACCAAATGACGGTTCCCCCCACCCCAGGGGGGACGGACACCACACAACAGTAACCTGTGTTCTAGTATACCAAACTAAAATTTTTCTGTGGCGCCTTCGGCGCCTGTGATTTCCTGTTGATTTCTTATTGTTCATGGGTCAAGTGATGGACAAGGGGGGGAGCTGCACAAAGGGGGGGGCGGGCTTTGCCCAGCGCGCTAACATCCTCTGACTCAGGAACGGCTGCTCATCTTTCAAAGGCCCATGTGGCGGACTTCCATTGGAAGGTCCACAGGGGCCCAAAGCAAGCCAGTGCAGACAGCGCCACTTCCTTAGGCTGTTACCCCAGCACCCCTGCTTCCTTTTCTGCCTCTAGACAAGTCCCCCGCCCCCACTTGCACTGTCCCAGACAAGTCGCAGGTGCTGCAAGACGAACCGCCTTCCCGAGCGCTGGCACACAGGCCCACTCCAATTGAGCTGCCCCACACGCTCCCCTACACTTGTGCTGTGGCACACGCTCGTCCCGTGGCTGTGGGCCCTATGGTCTGTGCCGCGGTGCGCCTTGAGGCGGCGCCCCATGCGCATGCGGTATGCACTTGTTTGGTTTGCGGAGGGACCGTTCCCGATGTTTGGCGGATGCCGGGCGGCACAGTCCCTGGGCACGGCTCCTTAGAAAGGGGGGGCGGGGGTCCAGCAGCGCTGAGGTTTTAGAGGCACCTCTACGAGGTGATTTCAGGTGCCGCTAAACAGCCGAACCGGTGTGAAAACGGCCTGGTCCTCACTGGCAAGGGGCCATATGGCGGAGGGGGGGGGGGGGCGACTGGGGGGTACCCAGAGTTGGGACCCGGGACCCCCGCCATGGGTTAGGGGGCCCATGTACAAGAAAAAAGTTCTTCAATACCGAGGTCTGAATCCACACACAGCGGCCGCAACACGCGAAGAAGTTTTGCCCCCCCCCCCCCCCCAAAACACCCCCCCCCGACCCCCCAAAAAGCAGTACCCAAGTACAGGGGCCGAGGGCTTAGGGGGGTCAAAATCGAAAAATTCATTTGGGGATCATTTTACCTCCCAAAATGATGATTCTACAAGGGGTTACTTGGGGTATCCTCCGCGAATGGCCCCAAAAGGGGGGGAGTATGGCGTCCGCGCCTGCCCTTGATCTAACAACCCTCTTCGAGGTGATTTGACGCAAACAACACCTGCCGTTGCTCTGACAAGGGCCTTGTTCTCGCGAGGGGGGGGGGGGGCAATAGTATCCGCCCGGTAGACACCGTGCACATGTTGTAGAGGCGAACCAAGAGTGTTAAGATCCCCCCCCCCCGGGGGATAGGGTCGACGGGCCACTGAGCACTAGCCCGTGTGGGTCACGGTAGGCGACGGGCACTGACCTGAGCGCCGGGGACCGGTCCCGCTGCAGAGCCTCCGACATCTGCACGACCCGCGCCGCCGCATTGGCCCACTCCGCGTCGTCCGCTGATGCCGGGGACCCCGTGACGGGGCTGGCGGCCCCCCCGGAGGGCTCCCGCAGCCAATCGGGGAGACGAGGGGGGGAAAGCGAGGCCCGGGAGGCGGGGCCGGGGGCGGGGGGGCCGGTCGGGGACGTGGGGTCGGGGGGGGCGGGGCTGGGGCTGGTGCCCCCGGCGCGCGGGGCCTCGGCCGCCGGGGGGGACCGGGCCCCCGCGGAGGCGGGGGCGTCCGGCGCCGGGCGGTTGGCGGTGGCGTCGATGGCCGCGGGGGCCGCGGGGGCCTCGGGGTCGGCGAGGTACGGGCGGCCGTCGTGGCACTTCTGCAGGGCCACGGCGGAGGCGAGCAGCGCTCGGAGGCCGGGGGGCTGCCGCCAGTTGTTGACCCGCGGATTGAGGGGCAGGCGGGTGGCGGCGAAGAGCTCATGGGCGTGGGGCCCGCCGCCGCCGGGGGCCGCGGGGGCGGCGTCCCCGTGCTCCCGCCGCTCCTCCATCATCTTCTTGATCCGGATCAGGGCGCTGCGTGCGCGCGCGCTCCCCGGGGCCAGAGGCCCGCGGCCGGCGTCGGCGACCGGCGCCGCGTCGGCGGCCTCCGCCGGCGCGCGGCCCTCGGCCGCAGCCCCGACGCCCGCGTCTGCGCGCGACGCGGGCTCTGCAGTGGCCACCGGGAGGGGCACGGGTGACATGCGTGAGGGTCCGCTGTGGCGGTTGCCTGCGGGAGCCTGAGGCTGGGGCTGGGGCTGGGGCTGGGGCTGGGGCTGGGGCTGGGGCAGTGCGGGATCGGGCACAGCAGCAGCGACCGGCAGATCTGTCGTGGCCGACGGGCATGGGACGGAGGGCCCGGTGGTGGCGGGGGGCGCCGGCGGGGCACGTGCGGGGGAGGCCGCGGCCGGCGCCGCGTCCGCAGGGCCCGGGGGGTAGGGCCGGAGGTCCGGCTGCGGGGCGGCCGCTGCGCCTTTGGGCGCTGCCGCGGAGGCCGCCGCGTTGACGCCGCGCATGCGACGGTCCAGTGCGGCCGCATTGTCCCCCGCCGCATTGCCCGCGGCGCTCTGCGCGCGTTCCGGAGGGGCCGCCGCTGGTGCTGAGGCGCTCTGCGGACGGGGGCAAAGGACGGCACGTGCCCCGAGACCACCGCCGCACGCGCGGCGCGCCACTGGCCACGCGCGTTCCCTGGGGCACACTGAGAGCGCAACGCGGCGGCAGAGCGCCGGCACTTGAGACCTCTTCGCAGTGCAGATCCGCTGGGGCAGGGGCCGCACACGTGGGGGGGGGGGGGGGGGGCAAGAATGCCCCATGGCTCCCGCCATCGAACACAAAAAAGGACTTGGCAATGTGAGGGGGCGGTTCTGCACAGCGCCCAACAGTGAATCAGCTTTCCCGTATGACCGCCCTGAACACCCCCCACCACTGGGGGAGCCATGTCCACAGGCAAAAGCAGCAGATTTAGACAGCGATCTGGCATTTTCAGTTTGAGCCCTTGAATTGGGGGGGGGGGGGTACGGTGCACACCGGATAAGGGCACGGCTGTCTCCGTTTGGGCCTTGTCTGAAGTTCGGCAGGTTACGCCCGGGCACGTAAGGCAAGCGTCCCAGAGTGGCACCGGTGCAGGGGTCGGCCGTATGGGTACGCCCCGCAGCAGCTTCGACCGAAATGGCCCTGTGAAGGGGCTGCGAGTAGGGGCCACGCCTGCCAAGCTCTGCAAGATTCGGTAGATGTCCTGCAGGGGCTCCCTAAACCCACGCAGACACCCACAGTATTGCCCCCTTTGTTGCAAAGGGGGAGTGCGCAGGCCTGCGTTATACACTTTGGGTCCACTGGGATCCACCTGAAAGGTCTGGTATGGGTCCCGCGACATGTACCCGCAAAGGCAGGGATGCATCAGAAGGGAAGGGACCTCAAAGGCGGCCCCAGAGGCGGTTAAGACAGGCGGTTGGAGGTGGTTGCCAAAGCGGTTGGGGGCGGTTGCTGTCAGTTACAAATGCCATTGAGCCTGGCACCCGCCGTCAGGGGGACACCAGCTGGGGCGTAGGCTGGGCGCCCCATCGGGGGGGGGAGCGGGGGGGGCTCCCCCCTTTCCAATGCATCCCTGCCCGAAGGTCTGGTAGGACCCCACGGTAGAGTACCACGCGACGCCATCGCTGGGCTACGTCCGCGGAATGGGGCTGTGAGGGCGGGGGGGCAGCGTGGACGCCGATGGCGAGTCCCGAACGATGTCAAGCATTTGTGGGTGGCATCCAATGCCCCAGGGCCAGTGCGGGGGTTGGACTGACAAGTCACATGCGCGAGGCGTTGGGCGGGGGGGGGCGGGGGGGGCAGGGGCGCCAAATGGGTGGGTTCGGGCAAAGGGGCGTGTCCGCACTTCCGTTGAGGTGCTCAACAGCTCATCCAAACAATAGACAGTCAAGCGGGTCGGTTCGGCAGAAAAAGCCGGTTGGGAGAGCCGTTGAGGGAGGGTGGGACAAGGGCGCGGTCATCGCCAGTGATCACACATCGAGGGCACAGCACCTGACAGGAACCAGAAGCACCGGCTGTCGTGGACGGCCGGTGCGAGCTCGAGGGGCTTGGGAAGGTGCCTGGCCTCCACAAGAAGTAGGCGGAGGGTGGGCTGAACTCGAGGACTGCGACGTCCGGGTGCCCTCTGACGAACTCCAAAAGGCTGCTGAAGCCCTCGGCCTGGAGGTCCTGCTTCTTGAACCAGCCCTTCTGGTTCAGCTCGCTCAAGAGACACGGATTGTGAGCCATCGTGGCCATGAACTGCTGCAGGCGTCTCCTCATAGTCTGAAGCACAAGGGCGCATACCACTGGCCTGTGTCCTTCCTCTCCCTCCTTGTCCTATCTTTCCCTCTCTACCGTGCCAATCCTAACTATTTGCGGAATCCTAAGTTTTGTGTTGGGTGTTTTGAGTTTTATTTAAGCAAAATTTTGCGGCAACACTTAAAACAGGGGGAAAAATTTTTTTTCGCGATTTTTTTCTGCGGAACCCATTTTTGCGGAGCGTATTGAGACAAAAGTTTTTTTATTTTTGCGTTTTTTTTTGCGGAACCCATTTTTGCGAAGGGCCTGGGGTACCTTGGACTCTGGGATTGCAATCCAATCCTACACAGGCATACAAATGTTGATCAGTTGAACTCTGGGATTGCAGTCCATAGCACAGACAAGCACCAACAAGCAAGTGTTTCGGATGCTTCAACCTTACCAGTTTTCAATGAGCCAGTTCCAAATTTCCAGTTCCAAATAATAGCGCCCCTGTACATAGACAGTCTCATCTATGCAATTTGCAATTTGGCCCGGGCACAGAAAGGCGGACCACAGAATTGCCATCCTGTTGGAATTGAATGTCGTATTTGCCATTGCCATGATTTTTCATCACCTTGGCCTCAATTGTAACCCCAGTGCCACGAGTGTACAAAACAGTCCTCCCCACAAAAAAACCTGCAGGCTTGGGGGCAGGCTTTGGGGCAGGGGCACGAGTGGCCTTCGGTTGTTTGGGTGCTCGCTGAGCATCACAGGGTTTGCGAGCACGCTGTAGTAGCAAGTTCGCATGCCCTGGCAGAACTCCCATTTTCTGGAGCTCTGTTTTTGAGGTGGCAGTCAACTCTGCCATACCACATACACCTGCACGTGCAAGGACTGCACTATACTGCTCATACCCCAGTGTATGCAACAGAGTCTTTAACTCAGTGCTACAGTCTGGAGCTTGGAGATGCCTAGCATCTGCACCTGCACCTGCACCTGTACCCTCATTAGGGATGGCAGGGGGAGCTGCTACAGCGTTGCCTGCATCAAAAAGGGCAGGGGGAGCTGCGACAGCTTGCCCTGCATCAACAACATTTTCCTCATCTTCATCTCCGATGGCCAGTTGCACCGGGTCCTCTTCATCATCTGGGGAGAGTTGGAGTTGGAGAGTTGACCATACCCATGACGATGCCTCTGCAGAAATCAGTTGCAGCGGCTTCGTCTGCTGCAGCAGCAAAGCGGGCCACAGCTGTTTCATGGGGAATAACAGAAAAATAAGTGCGAAGGTTGAACATGGGCCCTGTAAGCAGAGGAAAGCAAAGCAGGGCCACACAGGTAGGGGAAAACTTTGCCCCAGAGCCTGTGTTGTGAGCAAGCAGTGGCCTAGTCTTAATACTATGAGGAACTGACACTGAGCGAGTGGCAGTTGTTTATTCTTGTAAAGCAAGCAACAAGGTGTGGTTACCGCAAGGTGTGAGCGAACCCGCCTGGGGGACAAGACCCTTGGTTAGGACCCCGGGTTGGTCCAGAACCCAAGGGGTTCTAACACCACCTACGCGCGCACAGCCTGGCGAGCCACCCCTGTGGTCGCGTTTTGTTTACCTTGGTTTGGGCGAGTGGGCCTGTCTTCCCCCCAGGAGAAACCCTCGGCCCGCGGGTTTACTCCTTTTTACCTCTCAACAACCAAAATCAAATTACGATGGACTTCAGCAGCACAGAACTAGCCCCGTTATCTGCTTTGGGGCACAGCAACATCAAACTGCAAATATCCGGGTCTGTGAGAACTAGCCCCTTTATCTGCTTTGGGGCACACCAATATCCAAATTCAAATAAAGATGGACCCCAGCTGGAAAGAACTAGCCCCATTATCTGCTTTGGGGCACAGCAACATCAAAATGGCAGTATGGGGGTCTGCGAGAACTAGCCCCTTTATCTGCTTTGGGGCACACCAATATCCAAATTCAAATATGTCCAACGTGCTCACACAATACCTGACGCTCGTGGGCTGCATAATACATTCTCTGACAGCACAGCAAGGAGGAGAATGGGGTCTGAGAAACAGAAGGGTGGGGGTGCGGCAACAAGCAGTGGGGCAAACACAGCATCTGTCCCACAATTGTGGTATTTCTGCAAAGGGGGGCAGGGGCAAAAAAAAATTTTTTGCGATTTTTTGCGGAACCCATTTTTGCGAAGGGCACAAAGCCAAAAATTAATATTTTTTTGCGTTTTTTTTTGCGCAAAACAACACCTTGGACCGGAAATTAATTATTTCCGCAAATAGTTAGGATTGGCACGGTACTTCCCTCTCCTTTCCATTGGTCGCTTGTGCCAATGGGAGGGGGGGGGGGGTGCAATGCAAAACTTGCCAAAGAGTCATAATACTCTGACCATATGACTCCCATGAACAGCGAAGTTTTCACTAGCCAAACCCACATCAGTTTAGCCTGCGCCATCATGTATTACCCATGCAACAGAATCGGACACACACACACACACACACACACGCTTGTAGTGTACCATACAATACCGTACAAACAGTCGGTGTACACTTGGAGCATTGCTATCAGAGCTGTCTTCAGGTCCTGCAACGCCAACTGCAGCGCAAGCCAGGACCAGACACTAACGCGCACGCAACACACAGACAGGACACATGCAGCAGCGACTGGTGCTCAGGGCTCACTACAACTTGGGTTCAGCCAAATCATCCCTCTCCATAAGCGAGCACCTTCGGTGTGAACACACACACGGTCGACGCGACAAACAGGGCACTGGTCAAGGCAGCATGAATGCACTGGATCTCGTCAGGTGTAGTGTCAAAACACACACACGCGCGCGCACGCACGCACACACACACTTCGTTAGGGAAACAATGAACCAACGACCAAGACCAAGACTGTGGATGATACGGTGCACCGCAGGGCAATGGTCACAGGGCACAAGTCTCCGGACACCTCATCAGGCCATACTGAACAAAATCATTGTTTGAGGCTAGGCGCCTTTCTGCAGGTAGTGCAGTGACAATGTGTGCGAGGTCGCATCGTGCTCAGGTTTGGACCTACAGCTACACCGCGCTGATTCGCTGTAATCGCACTGAACCACCGTTGTGCACAACCAATGTTCACCGGGGGGCGTAGAAGAAGGGTCATGGTGTCAATCACAGGTCCCGCTCCCCTGTTCTCGTGGGGGAGGGAGATCTGTTTGTGAGGATGCAACGCTGCTCTCATGCTGTGACGTACCGCGGGGGAGGGGGCATTGAGCCAGGTGTAACCGCCTGCTCACACACACACACACACACACACACACACACACACACACACACACACACACACATGTACACACGTACACAGACCTTTGGCAGAACCTGCTTGTCAATTTTTTCGGCACTGCTCGGTGTCTCCCCAGCGGGTGCCAATTTCGCGGCAGGCTTGGCAGCGGGTGCCAATTTCGTGGCAGGCTTGGCAGCGGGTGCCAATTTCGTGGCAGGCTTGGCAGTGGGTGCCAATTTCGTGGCAGGCTTGGCAGTGGGTGCCAATTTCGCGGCAGGCTTGACGCTGTGCTGGTGTTTACTCTTGGGCTGGGCTGCACTGGACTCAGAGGTGCTCCCCTTTGCGCTGTCGTCGTCTCCCACATCCCCTAAAACTCGCTGCAGGAACTGCATCGCGCTGTCCTGCCCGGCGGCAGACCGTGCACCTGCACACCAACAGGGACGCAATGGACGGCGCACCCATGAATTCCCTCCATCAGGGTCGGACCCAGGAAACTGGTTGTCACGCTCGCTTGAAGCTTTAGAAGCAACAAAATTCTGTAGCTTTCCCTTTCGTTCAGTGAAATAGCCCGGCAGTCCCAAGCAACAGGCGCACAACTCACACAGGGGCATTTATGCTTTCAGAGGATACAGAAATGCTACGCTATGTCTCACCGAATGGCACATCAAGCGTCAGGTGTGGATGGATCCTACACCAACATCAGGATGGGTGGGTCCTACTGAAATACACATCAGGTGGGGGTGGATCTTACTGAACCACAGTTCAGTACCGGACAGGTCTCACTGAACCACATGCCACGTGTGGGTGGGGCTTAACGAGTCACTTTTCAGGTGGGGTCGGGGCTCACTGGATCACATGCACATCAGGCTTGGGCGGGTCTTGATGAATGGCACATCAGGTGCGGGTGGATTTGACTGAACCATCGAGGGGGGGGAGGGGGGGTATACGTGCGAAATTTGGAATGGCGAAATTTGGTGCAGAGAAAATTTGGCGCCAATTCTGAAATACCACTGCAAAATTCGGGACAAAACCCCCAGATTGTAGCACAACAAGCGTAGACCGTGAATGGTGGCTGGCCAGTATGAGTTCCGATGGGCCTGTGGTTGGTTGCTGCTTTTCCTTGCACCTCCAGGCATATGGCAGTGGCCCCAGCTCGCCTGCGAAAGGGTCCCTGGGGAGCAAACTGCGTGGGCACCATCGGAATGTGCACGCGAAGTGCGCTGAACATGATACCTAAACTGGCTTCGGACCTTCAAATACCGTGGCATAATTTGGCACACTTTTGTTGCGCCACATTTTGCCATTTCCTAATTTTGCCTGTCGCCTCCCCCCCCCCCCCCCGCCGGCCCGCGGTACATATTGTATGTGGGTGGGTCACCAAATGGGACGCCAGGTGTCTGCGTGTGTGTGTGCTGGGGAGTCCTCGCTGAACAGCACGTCAGGTGTGGGTCGGTCTCAAAGATTCACACATCAGGCGTGGGTGGCACTGAACCACAAACCGGACGTGAGCGAATCCCACTGGGTCTCACTGCACTGCAGACCTGCGTGGGTGGACCTCACTGCACCTCCCGCCCGGTGCAGGTCCCGATGAATGACACATCGGGTGCGCACGGATCCCGCTGAACCGCACATCGGGTGTGGGTGGGCCCTACTGAATCGCAGATCTGGTGACTTGGGCGTGGGTGGCACTTCGATCGGAGACGGATCAGCCCCGTCGGCCGGTGGTGGACTGGGCCAAGCCCCTGTTCCACCACGGCTCCCGTCCACTCTCTCTCGGTTCTCTCACACAACATCTTGGGCCATGGGGGGCGCGAATCCTGCGGCGCGCCCCGCAACACGCCATTTGGGTAAATATCGTGGAACCGGGGAAATGGTACCCTTTGTGAACCGTACTTTTGAATGGGGCGGGGCAGGGATGTGAGGACTTGCTTCATGTTCCGTTTGCTTGGGAGGCTCAAGGGGGGTACTAATTTTGGCAGACTGCTCAATAGGGCCAGGGGGGTACTAACTATGGGGGGGTACTAAATATGGGGGGGGGGGGGGGTTATATAGATGAGCTCTCACCCGCTAACCCCCTGATCCCCTCAATTGCACTAGCGTCCAGGACTTGAAAAGGAAAACGCCTCCTCTCTTCCAATACTGCGTCTACCGCCTGCAGCTCAAAATCAGATTCAGAATCTTAATGTTCCATGCAGCCAACAGAAAGACTCAACAGACAACATCGCAGGCACACAGGGTTTACAACATCGCAGGCACCCAAAATTAGTTCCCATCCCCAAAATTAGTACCCCCCCGGCCTTATTGAGCAGTCTGCCGAAATTAGTACCCTAGGGTACTAATTATGGGGGGGGGGGGTTTACAGCTGTATACAGATATATAAGGCCCTTACCCCCCCTGCCCCCCCCAGCGTATCGCGGCGCGACGGAAGGACCTGGGCCTCCATCCTATGTGGGATCCTCTGAGGAGCGACCCTGCCCAGATCTCGGGCTGTGCGCTCCCCCCTCCGCGCCCGCAGGTGCAGGTGCGGCTGTGGAGGGTTGGGCGCCCCCCCCTCCCGATGACTGCACTTGCCGAGTGAAGCCCAGGCTCAAGAGCCCCCTCCCCTATTGGAAGAGAGGAGGGGGGAGGGGGGTTTGACCGGACCCCCCGTCCTCCTATGGTCCCCCAAGGGTCCCCGCCGAAGGCGGGCCGAAAATTTTGAAGCTTAAATCCTCTTGGCACCGAAGGCCCCGAAGCAAAATTTGGCTCAAACACTGGAAGGGGAGGAGGGAGGAGGGGGGGGGGGGGGTCAGGGGGGGCTCCTCCTACGGTTGTCAGCCGTTCGAATACATCCCTCGGGGGCGGGGGTGTCGCGACGTTTTTGTCCGTTTTGAGTATTGTGCCTCGCCATTGTGCCTCTTTGGCCTACTTCCTTCACCTAAAATTGAGGTACGTCAATGCGGTGCTCCTTACCCCACAGCTAATGACCCCCTACCCTCACGCAACGACTCCTCCGGCTTTTGGAACCCTGACCTTTGGAAGGATGAGACTCCCTCGAAGCCTCCAAACTGGCGGTAGCCCCTGCCCAGACGGTCCGCTGCGACGCACCGACACCCTGCGACTACCTGCTGGGGCTTCCTGTCCCGAGGGGGTGGCCGCTGTGCTGTTGGCGGGGGGGTCTCCCTGGCGCGGCCGGGCTTCGGCCGGAGGGCTCGGCGATGGAGAGCGGGACTCGCGGTGCCGCGTGCCGGGGCGGGGCCGGTGCGGGGGCTGAGCCGGGTCCCGGTGCGGAGGGGACGCGGCGGCGTGGCTGCGCCTCGGGCTGTGCGTCGGCTGGGGGGCGGGCTCGTGGTGCCGCTGGGGACTGGCGTGGCGGAGGGGGGAGTCGCGCGTGCGGCGCGCGGGACTGCGGAGTGGGGGCGAGTCGCGGCGCGGGGGTGGGCGCCGCGGGGACGGGGAGGCGCGCGTGTGCCGCGAACGCTTGCGGTCCGGGGAACTGGACCGCAAGCGGGGCGACCGAGACCGGGTGCGCGGGGCGAAGGCCGGGTCGTGGTCGAACCTGCAGAGCTTGTTGGTGCAATTCCCTTTTCTCCAAAACTTGCAGAGGGGCATTCCGGGCCGGCGGGGGCGGGGGGGAGGGGGGCTGCGGCGGGCGCGGGGGTGTTCGCAGCTGTCGGCTGCGGGGGCGGTGGGCTTGGCTGGCGGGGGATCGGCGTGTTGGGTGGCCTCATGCCGTTTGTGGGGCGCAGAAATGGTGGGTATACGCGAGGGCTGGGGTGCTGACCCCTGGTTCTGGTCTCTAGGGGGCTGTTTGGAGGAGGAGGAGGAGGAGGAGGAGGAGGAAGAGGAGGAGGAGGAGGAGGAAGAGGAGGAGGAGGAGGAGGCCGCGGCGGCAGACGAAGAGGTGGATGCTGCGGCGGATGGGGAGGGGGAGGCGACAGCAGAGGCGGCGGAGGATCGCGATTGCTTGGGTTCGGACGGGGAGGGGACGTTGGCCGGGGCTTCTTCCTTTGGAGGCATCTGCAGAACACAGGGACAATTGAGGGGAGTAAACAAGGAGAGTGTACTGCTGCTGCTGCTGCTGGGCCCTGTAGCCCTCTCCGCCCAGAGGCATCACCTTCTGCTGCTGGATGTTGAAAGCCACAGAGCCATTGCATTGGAGACCTCGGGGCTGGAGATGAATGAAAGGAGCCTGCGTTTCAGCCTGAGCCCCTGAAACACAAAAACTTCCATTGATGCCCTCCCTTGTGAAGCTCTGTCGTGTGTGGGCACTGCCAGCCAACACATTGGGAGATCATAGATGCCTATCGCATGGACCTGCTGCCTGATTCTCACACTCGAAGCATGCAGCGCGAGCGACACTCGCTGTATGACTGAGGACTAAATGACAGAAGGCTTGGTTTCAGTCGTCATCTCTCTCGTGTGGATGGTCATCTGCACCTATGAGAAGCATCCACATGACCAGTTTACGCTGTACAGCCCTCACGACTCCTTTCCGTACGCCCAGCCTAATAAATCTCAGCCCTGGGCATTCTGGCAGCCCATCATTGAGGAGGATTGACTCTCCATATGGCTGTGCCACCACAATGGGGTGATTGACGTGTCACGCCCATGGCCATGTACAATGAGCTTACCCCCCAAACGCACATCACCAACCTCCCATCCCCGATACGTCCTGGCGCATGGGCATTCCACTGCCCCACTCTCTCAACCACAGAGGTGCGGAGCAAAGCCATCTGGCGGGTGGCGATACCGCTTACACACACAAAATTGGGATTTGACAAGGACCTGCCATGCACGATGCATGGCAACGAGCATCCCTGGCCATGAGTGACAGGCCACACTAGCCCGGCCCAAGCTGGGGGACTTGGAAACAGTTGTCGTCCTCAAAGCTGCACGTGTTGAGTATCCCCACTCATATTCCTTTCGCACCTACCTCTTTGACCTTCAACAAACTCAATACTTGAATAACAATTGCTTTTCTTGTTCATTTCTCGGATGACTTTATGGGGACTCAGTTGAACAGAAGTTTTTCCGCAGAGCAGAGGCCTTGTTACTTCACTGGGTTGTGTCGTGGTGTCGCTCAATGGACGGGGATGATATGACCCGCAGGGGGTGGGTGCAGCTGCGTTTTGGAAAAATGCCGAGCGCGGACCAACATGAGTGAAATCGAAGGATAGTATGCCTTCAACACAAAACTGGTGCAGAGTGGGAGGTAGCATTCACAGATGGCTCCAAAAAAAGACACCTCAGGGCTTGTGCACGCGGGAGGCGTGGTTTGGCGAAGGTTACCCGAGGAAAAAATGTGTGTTTGTGAGACAATTCAAATCATGCTCAAACTGCGAGGTTCAACTCGTACGCTCCTACAGTCAGATCGAAGCCAGTCCGAACAGCAGGGGGGGTATCCTTCTCCCCAAAGCAGCAAACTGGTCCGCTCGATGGTTACCTTTGATACCAATGTGCGACGGCTTGAAGCCAGTGGACCTCATGTCCACTCACTTTCAGGATTGACAATATCTCTTCCCACGAGTCCACATGTCCCACCGGCCCTGCTGAACCCACCCACCCGTGCCTATTCCATTTGGTGGTGGTGGTAGGCGAGGGTGGCATATGTGAATTCCCCATTCAATTCTGAGCATTTGTACTCCACATCAGGTCAGGGGGGGGTCCAAAGCCTTGTGCCCCCCGTTTGGAGTCGTGTGGTGCACTAGTCACAAGAACAAGCACACGTCAGCACAAAACGATCCTCATCAGTGGTACCATAGGCGCCTTTCGGTCTGGAAGAAGAGTTGCAGGATATGCAGAACTGCCCCCAGGTACTGAGCTGCAGCGAACTTTTTTGTCCCCCCCCCCCCCCGCCCGCTTCATCCAAACCTTCAAAATCCTCCAATTGGCTTTTCCGGGTGCCTCTTGGCTCTCTCTCATTCCACACGGCCATTCCCTGGGCCTGAGTTGGTGATCTGGACCCGATGATACCCCGCTGCCAGTCCCTCTGCTGAGGCCCTCAACGCTTCACGGCACCCCCCCCACCCGCACGGACAGGACACACCTTCCGTATGACCTTGAGAGCCCTTTCTGGAGCCGTCGCGCCGGAGGGTTCAGGGGCCTTCCGCTTCACGACGTGGGACGAGGCCGCCGCCTGCAGATCGGGCTTGCGCTTGAGGTCCCCGAACAGCTCAAAGCAGCTGATCACCAGCGCGTACGTGCCCTGGTCGTTGCCCCCGTGCTCCATATGCACGCGGAAGTACGAGTAGAACTTGTCACACCCCTCGACGTGCCATCCCGCTCGCTCACTGTTGGGCTGAAGGCTGAGGTCCTCCCGGTGCTTGCAAAGGGTGTCCCATGGCCCCCCTTTGTTAACAGACGCCTGGAAGCTCCAGTTGCGCATATAATACCTGTGGAGACCAGCAGGACAAGGTGTGGGGGGGGTCCTGCTTGGCCCCTTGCACAGACGAGCACTTAGCCCTTGGGGGGAGGGGGCTCATTTTGGGCCCTGGCTGACCTGGGTCAACTCACCCACCAATCCGGCCACAACAGAACACTTTTTAGCAGTGAAAAAATGAACATCCCCTCGCAGAGGTCGTTAGGTCAAAACCACGCCCCGCATACCCCTTTTGGGGGGGGTTCTGCTCATTTACCATAGTCCCACGGGTTAAATTGGTGGTTGAATCCCTTCCAAAAGCCTTACTTTTGTGGAAGAAAAATGTCCCCCGATGAGTTGTTGGTGGGGAATTTTGGATCGCAGAAGTCGCCACACAGAGATTGTTAGATCAAAGCCAAGGGGGCCTGCACATGTGGGAAACGCCACATCCCCCCCTCCTGGGCCCATGCTTATAGCCCAAGGGGTGAGATCTTGTAGAATCCTCATTTGTCCAACAGCAATATCCATCAGTGAGTTTTTGATTTGCACCCGTTGCCCCCCCCCCCCCCCTCACGCCGCCCCCCACCAATTTTTTTTTGGGGGGGGGGGGGGGAGATCAACAGTCAGAACCCTCCAAGGGCCCTACTTCACACGTCTCGTTGGCTATGGGCAGACACGGGTCCTATACCGCTTAAGCAAGCCCCACTCATCGCAGACTGGAGGAAATTCCATGGCCTTTGGCAAGGCCCCCTCACAGAGGTTTGGTCGCAACAAGATACCGCACAAGATAACAAAGTTGGATAATAGTTTGATCAACGCTGCTTCAAAACTGACTTTGCACTGGGCCCAAGGCCCGAGGCACACGATGGCCAAGTCGGATGAACAACGCATGAGGAGGGTACAAAACAACCGTTACGTGTGGTTCAATTGGTGCAGGTGGCAGCAGCTTCAACAAAATCAGTTTTGGAAATTGGGATTTGTTGAGTTGTTGAGGCCACAACTGCAACTTGCGCACCAGTCCCGTAGCACCCAATGGCCAAATGGGGTGCAAATCCCCAAAAGCACCCACATATGCTTGTAAACCAAAGCCAAGCCAATATTTCTGGTAAGTCTACCCACCTGATACCAAAAACAACAGGGATGCCAAAAGAATGAGCAGGAAAATGAAAAACAGACAAAAGAGGGGTCAAAACAAGCTTTACATGGGTCAGAAAATCAAAAACCGGTTTTAGACGTTTTGATTTTTGAGATTCAGTAATCAATGTGCACCGTGTGCACGTCGCGTCGGCTCCCCCATTGTAGACCTGGCTCTTTGATGCACAGGATGAGGTTGGGGGATGGAGGCATCAGTGGCCTCGACCTCTCACCCAGGCTGTACATGGGGCTCACAATGTCTGGTCTCTTCTGAAGGCATCCACTTTGCCCAACAACCCTTCAGATTCAGACCCACTTGCACCGTTCTGGGCTCTGATGAGGAAATCCCTTGAAAGGGGGGACGGGGGACCCCCGTTGAAAATGTGCTGGGGAAAGGCCTCAGAGAAAGACGCACAGGTCAGCAACACACGAAAAGCCTCTGCCAACCGCTTCCTCCATCGGCAAATGTGCCCTCGTCTGCTTCCTGCTCAGCACCTGGTCGCAGTTGTGACCACCCCTGCACAGCCTCGTCATTGCCTGGGTGCACACCGCAGGTCGTTTCTTATCCGCCTCAGGCCCACACCCCAATCAAAAACAAAACTCTGATTCAAGAGGCAAAGACGCAAGAGCTGTGAAAGTAGAGCATGAAAAGGCACTTTCTCAAACCAAAGATTGGGAAGAGCTGAAACGGCGCACTGGGGCTGGGGATGGAATAAGCACTGGCCCTCACCCTGCCACACTTCTTCATGCGGGTACGATGTGCCATGACGTAGGCGGTCGGCCGCACGCAATACTTCTTGAAGCCAATCGACACCCAGGAACCCTTCAACGCGTGTGTGAAGAACCGCTGTTGTGAGAAGTCGCAATCGGCTACCTGTGATAAGGTGGTATGGTATGAAGCAGTGGATGGCATGCCCCTGCTCCCCAACCTCACACAAGCACGGACATGCCCGCCCATCATCCATGGTCATGCCCCCTCCCGTGCTGTGTCATGCTGTCTGGTGTTGTCTCAGTGAGCAGAGTTCTTGTTCTTGTGTTTGTGTTTGTGTTGTGTTGTGTCGTGTGTTGTGTTGTATTGTGATGTGCCGTGCTGTGTGGTGTTGTGTCATGTCGCGTGTTGTATTGTGATGTGATGTGATGTGATGTGATGTGATGTGATGTGATGTGATGTGATGTGATGTGATGTGATGTGATGTGATGTGATGTGATGTGATGTGATGTGATGTGATGTGATGTGATGTGATGTGATGTGATGTGATGTGATGTGATGTGATGTGATGTGATGTGATGTGATGTGATGTGATGTGATGTGATGTGATGTGACGTGATGTGATGTGTTGTGTTGCGTTATGTCGTGTCGTGGGTTCTGCTGCATTGTGTTGTGTTGCGTTGTGTTGTGCTGTGCTGTGCTGTGTTGTGTTGTGCTGTGTTGTGCTGTGTTGTGTTGTGTTGTGCTGTGTTGTGCTGTGTTGTGTTGTGCTGTGTTGTGTTGTGCTGTGCTGTGCTGTGCTGTGTTGTGCTGTGCTGTGTTGCGTTGTGTTGTGTTGCGTTGTGTTGTGCTGTGTTGTGTTGTGCTCTGCTGTGCTGTGTTGTGTTGTGCTGTACTGTGTTGTGTCACTGACTGTCACCGACAGACAACACAGTGTCGTTGACACTGCGTCTCATCTCTATGTTGCGCAGTCACTGCAGGAGAAGGGCACCAACAAGCACGCAAGCTGGCCAAGCCAAAAGCAATTGCAGAAAAATTGCGAAAAATTGCGAAATCGCGGAAAATTGCGAAAACTTGCGAATCGCAACTCCCCTACCCCTGCCCTCCCCACCTCTTTTCTTCCCTGACCTCGATTGTCGTTCCTTTCAAATCCCGCTCAGGGCAGCATACAGGCTCCAGCAAGATAGCAGCATCCCCAAAGTACCCTCCATGGGCTGTGCCACACAGCTCGTAGGACTCCCCCTTCCCAGAGCACCAGCAGTACCAAAGCACCCTTCCCTAGTAGTCCTGTGTCAGCAGTGCAGTGCACCTCATAAGTCTTCCCCTCGCTGATGGTCGAAGCCTCCACCTCCACTTCTCCAATGATGACGGGGTTGACCCATTTTGAGGCAGTGCCCTGGCGGGTGCCAACCCAGTACAACAAGCCCCGGAACTGAGATGTCTTATCTCCATATATGGACACCAGAACATTATCGGGCATCAGAATCTGCATGGCAGGGGTGGAGGTGCAAAATGGGCAAACAGACAGACAGACAGACAGACAGACAGACAGACAGACAGACAGACAGAGAGAGAGAGAGAGGATGCGTGTGTGTATGTGTGTGTGCTATGGGGGTAGTACCGTTTTTACCAGGTCTTCCCGGTTGGACCTGTATGGCCACACTGGCGTCCTCGGGTCGGGTCGCTCCCCATTACAGCAGGCCTTCGGTGCAGGCCAGGGGTGCATCCCTGTATTGCCCCTCGACCAGCGCGATATGCACTTAGGCCAGAACCTGGCTCGCTGCCCCAGGACCACCCTGGAAGTGGGGTGGTAGCTCCGTGGCTTCTGCCGGGCCAGCTCCACGGTAATAGTTCAACGCGCCCATCATCGCCATGTCGCCCCGTGTGTTGTGTGTGTATTGGGGTTTTCACAGTTGGTGGTGCTCGCAGCAGCGAGGCGGCCTCCACGGCTGCCACCGCCCGCCTCCAGACATGCCCTAACCGGGGATCGATCCCACGACCTTACGGTTGCGAGACCTACGCTTAGCCCGGTTGAGTGAGCCGGGGTGTGTGTGCTATGGGGGAAAACAATATTAAAGAGGGAGACCCGCATGGGTCCAGGGCCCCCGTGGTCACCCGAGGCGCCACCAAAATCAGTGCAGCGTACAGTACGTGCGCCTTCTTGTTAGGCGCCCGCCGGGGTCGCAGCTGGTGGCCTCGCCTGGGCCAGAACCTCTAGTGGGGTGGGGTTATGTGACCTCCGTCCCTGCGCGTCCATGCCTGGCTGCGTCATGCAGCTCCACTCGTGCCCGCTTCGCGCGGGCCATGAGGCAACGGAAACTGGGCTCGCATACGCCCCCGTGTCACAGGCGCTTCGCGCGGGGGGGGGGGGGGTGTCTGGGTGCCCCCGTCCTCTCTTGAAGGTTTGGCCTCGGCTTATCGGTGCTTGCCGGTGACGCTTGGGCCGCTTAGCTGAGGCCCCCCCCCCCCCCCCTCCTGAGGTGCGCAGCCCCGGCGCCCTCGCTCAACCTTGTGACCCAGGCGGTGCCGGTAGGGGGGGGTGTCCTGTATGTCGCCTGGCGCAGCAGTGCCGCAGCCCCCTGCCCAGTGCCGCGCATGTTGAGCATTGTCTGTGATTGTGTGCAGCGCAGAGCCACAGCCGCGGGAGCCGCGGCCGAGTTTCTGGGCGCCTGGCCACGGCGCACCGCCGGGGTGGTGTGAAGAGCACGGCCCCTCCCCCATGGCGCAGGTGTTGCTGCGCCTCCACTCGGTTCCTCCACTCTGTACTGCACGCCTCTGCGCGCCCCTTCTGGTATGACTGGTCCTGCATAGAAATCGCTGGCTTACACCCTGGCTGCTTTCTTCGCCCCTCCTTTGCCTCGGCATCGTTCCCGCGGCTGCGCATTGCTGTTCTGCACGTCGGCCGTCTTTCCCTGGGCGCGCCTCCGCTTCTGGCGCTGCTTCGCCACTCGTGACTGCTGCTGCTGCGCCCACCGTTTGGAATTGTACCGCTGCCGGCGCTTCAGATGGTGCCACACCGCCATGGGTCTCGTGAAAAGGGGGCGTCCCTTCACTCTTACCACCGGGCCTGCCCCCAGCGGCACCAAAGAGCGGCAGTGATTGGTAATCCAGGCCGGGAGGATGGACTCCCTCCCTGCCGCCTTGCCCATCAGGGTTATTGCCAGGCGCACCACTCTGCCCTTCTCCTACAATGACACCTCCGTGCCCACAAATCTGGACTGTGGGGTGGGTGGTAGGGGCCTCCCCGCGTCCAAGGCCAGCTCCATGAAAGAGACATGCTCGTGTCCCTGTGGCAGGGTGTCATCTGCGGGGAGCCATTCCAGTTCTTGCAGCCACGCGACCATCGCCGGGAGGAAATCATGACCCCATTTCCAATCTCTAGACAGTGCCCCCATGGCCGGCAAGGTGGTTCGCTGAGCCCTAGGTCTAGGAGGCTGCAGCTGGTGCCCGCGGTAGTCCTCCCGCAGCACCTTGCGCGGCCGAATCGGAAAAAGGAGGCTTTGTTCCTCCTCCCATTGCATTTGTGCCCGCAGCACCGCTCTGAACATGCCGTGCTGTTTGTGAACGAATTGCTCCAGGGGGTTGTTGCCTTCCTCCGTCCACTGCTGTCCCACCAGGGCGAACTGAGCCATCTGTCGCCCCGACTCCAAGTCATCGTCCTCCGAGTCTGGTATTTGGTGCCGCGATATTCTGTTCGGCTCCCTGCACCTCTTGTTCCACCCAGGGCCCTGCGCCAGCCCACTTCGGGTGACCACGGATTCCGGCATCTGCCCACACAGGCGCAGGCACGGTGGCCATTCTGACAGTGGCCCCAGCTTGAGAGCCCGCGCCAGGAGCATGATTTCCGGCAAGAGGGGGTCCTTGGCTATCGCCCGCGGGTGGCGGAGGGCTTCATGTCATTGGTGCCCAAAGGGGAAGGAGAAGGCGACCCCATGAAGCTCCAACCGCTAACGGTGTTGTCGCAGATATACAGGATCTGGGCAGGGCTACGGATGGAAGACGCCCTGCAGTGGCAAGAGCAGTGGATTCATCGAGAGTCATACAGTTTTAGGCCGCACAAGAGAGCCATGGACGCAGCCACGGTGCTGACACTGCTCGTAGAGCTGGCGCAAGTGCTGACCGCCCCGCTGGTGGGGGCGGGCACCGATTATACAAAGTGTTTCAACTTAATACCGCAGGCCATATCATGGCTCTGCTGGAGCTGCAAGGGATGGATGACGGAGTGCTGCGCGCCTTCCGCGGTATGTAGGGCCAACTCAAGCGCATGTTCAAAATTAAAGGATGCTTGGGCGTTTGGTGGGCAGCCACCAATGGCGTGCTGCAAGGCTGCCCACTTAGCGTAATAGTTATCAACGCCCTAACAACCACGTGGAAACACATAATCGACGACGTGAAGCAGCCGGTGACAGTCACCATGAGGGAACTACCGCCAGCCCCGCAAGTGGAGGAGCTCCCCTCGTGCTATTGGGCCAGCTACGGAGCTGGACTGGACCACATCTAGGTGTGGAGATGCATGCAACCCTGCTGCTGTTGGGAACAAGGATGCATTGTAAACGGGGAGCGAAGACCCCCGCCGGACCCGGATCCGGACCCGGATCATGGGGGGGCAATGCACCCCCCACGCAGACCAACGCCGGCAGAAAAGGTGTGGGGCCGACTTGGGCTGCAGGAAATGTCCACACCAGCCAGCACCGAACATTCCAGGATGTGGCTGCGGGGGCCCCCCTCCCCGGGGGGGGGGGGGGTCAAAAGTGGAAGAGGACGAGCCGCACTCGCCGATCCGGCCGCGGAACCTGTTTGGGGCAGACAGCGGGGATGACGCCAGTGATGACACCAGCTCCACGGACAGCGAACGCGATAGCAACAATGCCGCCCCAGGCGTAGAAATCGACATCTCAGCCGAGGGCTACGCGGACGACACATACATGCTAACCGTCCATCTCCTCTCGCTCCTGGCCATGTTGGTGGCGACCAGCAAGTGGCTGAAGCTCACGGCTTAGGAGGTCAATGCCAAAAAGTCGCTGGCCTTCTCGGCGACAAATACGGTACGACGAAAACCAGAAACCTTGGAGGCGACCCTGGACGGGGTGCAGATGCCAGTCCAGCAGGAGTTTCGGCAGCTGGGAGTCGGAGTCTGAACGATGCCAAGGAGGGGCACAGGCCCACTGCTCCAGCGCCGCATTGGGGAGGCCAAAAAAGCGCTAAAGAAAACCCGCACCATTCTAGGGGGCTTTGACCGTAAAGCCACGGTGGCAGCAATCATGATAACAACGGCGGCATTGTTTGCGGTGGAGTTGGCGGACATATCCCAGAGGGACGCGAGCAGTCTGGAGTCAGCCATCATGGGAGCCATCTGGGGGCCGAGCAGGCCCTGCGGGGCGAAAGAAATTGTATTCACGCTGCTATTGCCGAGGCACAGGGTCGCACCGTCAGCGGTGATACCCTATAGGAGGATGTGCTGGCTGGCCCACCTAGCGCGCAGCCCGGGAACGGCGCAAACAGTGACTCAAGCCGTATGGGAGGGCACGCAATCCCCGAAGCCAACGGGCCCACTCGGCGAGCGCTACAGGAGTTCAGACGGCTCAGATGGCGCAGCATGCGAGGGTGGTGGCAGTGGTCGCTCCCGAACGGCGGAACGGTGGTGCATCTAGTGCACGCGCCCAAAGAGTATGTGGAGCACCTCTTTCGCAAGGCACTCCGAGAGAGCGAGCTGACGGCATTGGAGAAGCGGCGACCGCGCACCTTCAGGGGCATAGAGGCGCACTGGGATCGGACGCTGACGCTGAGCGACATCGCCACATGCGACACGGAATTGGACAAATCCCTACTTAGAGGAGTGATGGCAGGGGCCATCCGGACAGCCGACGGGGCCGATAGACAGGGGCTACGCCCGGACAGCGGCTGCCCGTACTGCCCTCAAGAAGTGCGGGAAGATGAGGACCACCTGCTGTGGTGCTGCACGGCATGGAAGCCATCGTCCCGTGCGTTCCACCACCCTTAGCAGTTCCGCCAGCGCATCCCAGAAGGGTGCCGGGAGCCGCTTCAGCAGCCTTATGGACCATAGGTTGATGCCATTGGCAGTGTTCATGCCCATCTTCCTCGCACGCTGCAGCAGCACGTCCCCCGTGAGTACACGGGCCATCATTGGGCTGTGTTTCACGTGACGCCGGTACTCGTTCATGAATTTGTCCACCGAGGGCACTAATTCATACCGCCTGTTGATGGGTTTCCATGCCGCTCGTATTGCCGCTTCCATCTCCGAGATGTTCGCTGTGTATTCACCGTTTGGTTTCTTCACCATCTACAGCACCGCGTCTCTGGATCCCCGAATCCGGGTATACCATCCCTAGCGTCGCGTCCCAGGCTTCATTGATCCACTGCTTCCACGCTCGGACTCTCGCCCGCTCCTCCGCTCGTGCTCAGTCCTGAGCAGCCGTTCCTAGTGCTTCTGCCAGTCGCTTCACGCCCGCATCCGTGTACAGCGCATCCGCTGGTGGTATGGCCACCCCTTCCGGCAGGTTTTGCTCCTGTTGCAGCGTGGTCAGCCCTTTGCGTGCGGACTGCCAACTCCGTTCCACTTCCCTTGGCCACCGTGCAGGCTGGGCCTCCGGTGACTCCTCCTGCCATCGTACGTATCGTTGCACTGGCTTCCGGGACCCTCTGACAGCATCCATCAATCGGATGGCTCTGGTCTTCGGGGCTCCGCTGGGCAGCTTCTTGTTGGGGCACAGTTTGGTGACAGTCATTGTCCGCGTGGTACCGCGCCCCCGCCTGTCCATTTCAAGGCCAGTCGTTCGCAGTACCGGGGGCCCTGGCCATTGAGTTCTCAGTGTTGCCCCCGCCCTGCCATCTTCACGCACATCGAGCAGCAGGAACTCCTCCGCCGCCCAGGTCCAGGTGCTCCACATGGCATCGGTTGTGTCCTCCGCGCGTAGGGCGGCGCCCCACAGCCAGTGCAGGCTGCTCCAGAACATGTTCGCTAGGTCGTGCTGCTCCTGTGGCGGGAGGTTGCGGTCTTGGGGGTCCTCCATCTTGCGGATTTTGGTGACCCGCTGGAACGCCATATCCAGGGCAATGATGACACGCAGCAGGTCATGCCCCGGCAGCTCGGGCTTGGGTACCACTCGTTCCTCCTTCACCATCGCTGCCACCCTGGGGTCTGTGAATATGCCATCTATTTGTGTCCGCGCCCCTGTGCCCGCTTGATATGTCGGGTTGGGTTGCTGCCCGCCCGCCTCCGCCCGGGCACGCATGATATCCACCAGCCGCCCCTTGCGTAGCACCGTAAATACTTCTCTGGGCATGTCCCCTTCGTCGGACAGCCGGAAATTGCAGTCCGCGCAAATGACCTGGGGGGCGTTGCCCAGTCATGCAGTGTGGAGAATCACCGCTTTCCATAGCTGGGCATTGTTACACCTCTGTCCGACTATGCCATATACCACCTGCACGTTGAGGATACTCCGCCCCTCCCCGTGTGCTAGGTGCACGTGGAGCCACCGCCCTGACTCCCACAGCGCCAGCATCTTCTCGTCCTGCGGCGGTCGCGCGGCCTGCTGCACTACCATGCCTGGTGTGTACAGTATGCCGACGCCCCCTGGACCTGTGTCCCACATGCCATCCCCCTTGGGGGGTAGCGGCGTACCCCACAGCGCGCGCCATCCCAATTTCTTGGCCAGTGTCGTCATGGCCCTTTGGCCTGCTGTTGTGAGCCGCGTTTCCTGCAAGCAGAGCATGTCGGCCTTGGACCTCAGCACCTGCCTCCAATGCTGTCTCAGTGACGTCACATTGACAGATTCGACTATTAGCGGCCGCGGGCGCGGATGGATGTCCCCGCTGCGGGCCAGGAGCATGCGCGCCGGATCGTACAGCAGTGACCACCAGGTCTCAAGATCGGGCATCGTCCTCGCGCCGTGCTCTGAACATTTGCTTCATCCGCAGCCGCTGTGCGTCATCATCAGGGCGCACATCAACATTAGTGCAATGGCGCACCACTTTCCTATACCTGGCTCGCGTTGCTCATGTCCTCGTCCTCTTCGTTGCATTCCTTGCTCTGCGGGGATCTCCAAGGCTCCTGCTTGGCGGGTCCTGGCTGGGGTTTGCCTCCTCCACGCGGGGGCACCGTATCATGCTGGTGCCCGGGCCCACGTGCTTGCGCTTGCCTGGTGACGCATCTCACCCACACCTTGTGTCGTAGCTTGGCATCGCCTTCCCTGAGGATCGCTTGCTCCCAATCCGGCGGGACCCCCTTCCAGCGTCAGTGAGAGAGTGGGGCCATGTAGGCCTAACCGAAGTAAAAGCTGGCTGTCGATCATCTTTATGTCCTGCGTCGGCCACACCCGGCGCAGCTCCCGCTGCGCGTACGAATTCTCGTCGCATGCGTTGAGCCCAAAGCTGGGCCCGTACCCATACACCCGAATGAGCGTTCTGGGCTGGCGTACCTCCGTGCCCAACTCCAGGGCCAGCTTCCGGCGTATCTCATCGCACACAGGCGCCGGTCCCCACACAGTCACCCCCACACGTCACGGTCGCTCTGCGGTGCGTAGGCCTGCGAACCATGGGGCTTCTGTGTTCTTGCCTGCCATGACCGCAGCCAACGGCTGCGGCGCCTTGTCCTCGGGCGCGTCTTTTGTACACCAACACAGAAGAAGCCAGTATCCCGGCGGCCACACCGCCGGTCCCGGCTCCAGTGGTTCCCACTGGCTGGATCTGCTTGTCGCGGTGACTGAGAGGTGCACCCCTGCCGGGGCTAGATCGTCTCGGCTCCATCCTGTCACGTTTTCAACAGGCCTTCGATGGCCGGCGCAGCACCAGGGTGTCCCACATTCACAATGGCTGCAATTTCTTGGAGTCCTTTGTGCGTCGTCAGCGCTCCCGAGGCTGCAGCCCATGCGTCCTCCGTGTTCTTGCCTACCAGCAGCACCTTTTTGAGCGCTGGGGGCCACTGCGACGGAGGCGTTGCCGGGGCCAGTTGCACCATGCCCGTGTTGGCGAGGTCCCTATCCCTATACGGGCGGGCAGGTAGGACTGCACCATATCCCCCTTTCTCCGCCGTCCTCTGGAGCTCTTCTGCCATAGATTGGAGTGGGATACCTGTTGTCGGTATTTCCTTCCTGGCGATCACCTTGGTCTGCACCTTCGTCCTGTGTGTGCCCGCTTGTGCCGCCTCCGCATAGGTGGGCCTGGTTGGTGCCTGCGCTAGCTGAGTTCGCTGTGTGTCGTCGCGGTCGCCACCGCTGGCGGGCCGTGCCTCCCGCTGGCGCTGCACTGCCGGCATCCATTTCTCCTTCGCCGATTCGTTCTTCCGGAGGGCCGCTATCTCCGACCGCAGGTCTCGTATGGTGCCCCGCAGCTCCGCTATCGTCGCGAGCATCGCGCTTCTCCGCCTGCCTGACCGCCGGTGCCGCTCCCGTTCGCGGGGGCCTTGTCGCTGCCGTGCCCCAACGCCTGTTGCGCGGCCATTTGGTTGTGCCCGTTCACGCTCTGGCTTCTGCTCCTTCAGGCATGCGCTCCGTCCTCCCACTGCTACCGGAGAGCTTCTGCAACGGCGGTCGCAACGCCTTTCCTCATGCTCTCGATCACTAGGCAGGCGGGGGCCGTGGACGTCATTTCGTGTGGCCCGGGGGAGGGGCCGTATAAGGGAGTACCGTGGATCCAGCGGTGCGCTGGTCTGTGGCCTCGGGCGCTGCTCCGCAACTGGGCGTCCATGTTGTTAACTGTCTGTTCCCAACGGTCTCACTGTGTGAAGGGGTTAACAAAAGGACCCGTATGTGTGTGTGCTATGCTCTGTACAATTGATGAGGGCTAGCAGTGCTTTAAGGTCCTGAAATGCTACTAACAAGGGCAACTGCCTTTTGAGGTCCTGCATGTGTTTTTTTTATTTTTCGCTGATTCAAAATGTCTGGATGCGAGTGCTCAAGACATTTCTGAGAAGGCGGGTGCCTCACTCACATGATACACTGGATCCCTCAAAGGAGTCAGGGCACAACACTATTTTTTTTTGTTGCACTGAATAAGGTTTTCATGGCTGTGGTGGATGCAGGGCAACAATTTAGGCATGCAGGATGGACTTTGATGTGCGTTACATGACAAAACATGCATGTTTGTCCTTTGGTGATGTGTTGCTCTATGAGAATCGAAGGGGAACACATTCCCCAGTGCAACACGCCGGGATGTTTTTTTTTTCTTCAGGGCATAGATCCATAGCTCATGTGATGCTTCATGAGATATTCTGTATTGCGGTGGGTGACCGCCAAGCCTTGGGCTGCCTAATCTGTGACATATCGCTTTGGGCTTTTGTAGAGTTCGTGTGTAGGTCCAATACCGTGGAGAGCTGCTGAAGTCGCTCAAGAATCCGCCACAAGTGGTGCTTGCTGGGTGAGATGACGGCCACATTGTTGTTTTCCCGCACACTTCGCTATGCGGACATAGCTGCACCCCTGAGGGACATGCTAAATGATACGCCGAACCAGCCGGGGACTAAGATATCGCTCACTTGGTTGGATCTAATCAATATGTGAGCTAAAAAAGGCTATCCCTGAAGTGCTCCCCTCGCACTTGGCCGGTTTCTCTAGGCCCTTTCTGCCCCCCCCCAACGCGAGTGATTGAGCCATGGAAGCAGCACTTCAACAACAGGACAACGATGGTAACCTCTGTCCCCTTGCGTTGTATAGTCAAAAATTGTTGAAGAGCCAACTCAATTGGCTCCTGCGGGAGAAAGAATGTTATGCCATCGTGTATGCTCTCCTCAAATGGCATAACTAGAGAGGCCTTAACCCGGTGACTATTGGGACGTACTAAATATCCTTGGACAGTGGGTGGACAAAAACTTAAAAACTACCCATGGTCTTTCCCCAAAGCAGGCCTGTTGGCACTCACTGTTCTCCAAATTCGATATGGATGTTTGCTAAGTGCTTGGCCCCGATAACCCTATACCCTGTGGGAGATTTTCTCTCACGCTTTGCCTATCTTGCTAAATCCTGCTAACCCTTCTCTCAAGGAAACTTCTATCCATGAGTCCCCTCAAGCGGAGCTGGAGGTGGAGCGCCTATTGGAAACAGAAAAAGAAGTAGAGTGGAGTGAGTTGGAGAGGGCTCACGATGGGGATGAGCTCCTCTTTTGTGCCGTAGAGTTATGCACTTTGTGCATGTCTGCTACACGCACTGTCTTGGCCGACTCATCCCAAGCAAAGGGGGAGGGGACTCCCCTTGCCCCCTTTGCATGACCAAACGGACAAATAAGAGTATGAGTTGAATTGGGTGCCACAATATGGAAAATGTGAACACTACCAACGAATATGGGCCTCGACACACAGAGGCGAATTTCTAGAAACGAAATGTGATGGGTGTCCTGCTTGCATCGCCCACACTCACTCCACTACGAAGAAAGTGGGTAAGATGCAATTGATGCATTTTCCTCACCTCCCATTCAGGTCCTTGGCGGTGGACATTTTCCACTACCCGAAGGTGAAGAGGGGGGGTGTCAAGTTTGCCAAATTCTTGTTATACGTATGCCGTCTAAGCAGCTATTTGGAGGCGATCCCCCATCCCAAAGGAGATGCCACGGGAAAACATGTGCTATCCTACTTGTGGACCGATAGATCCGTAACTTTGGAGTCCCGCGGGAAATAGTTGACGATCCCAGAGCCCAATTTACAAGCACATTCTTGACCACCATGTGTTCCCGTCTAGTGATACAGGTTGCCTATTGCCAAGCCGGGAGGCATCAAGGCAATGGCAAGGCGGAGAGCGCTAGAAAACAACTCCAAGAGTGTTTCCCTGGACCCTGAGAATAAAGAGGGCCCTGAAAAAAATGGCATGACCACTTGTCTATCATGCTATGCCATTGGCATAACACTCCCAGGCCGATGGGGTTTTCACCCAATCGCATTGTGTTTTGGAGGGATTTGGAAATGACCTCTCCCTCAATGCAGTCTCCTCTTGCCATTTCATGGAGGCATCCGCGAAAATGGATCCCACACACAAATTTTGGAGTGTGTCTGTAAGTCAATGGCAGAACTCCAGATACACATGAACAAGGAGTACAATACACGGATGTACGCCGTGAACCGGCTCCTCCCTCTCAGAAGGGAGACTGCCTTGGGGTCCAGCGTCTTGACTCCCAATTGGCTCTTCCCAAAAAGAGCGAGCCCTATTGTGAGGGCCCTTTCTCATTGTGGGCCAAACGGCCACTGGTGTTTATATGGTGTGAGAACATGGGAAAAGCGACCACATACCGAAGGATTCACAGAGTCGATATGGGTGAACACTAGACAGCATCCATCCACGCATCAATACAGAAAATAATGTCCAAACAAGATCCATGCAAAATGATACTCAAAAAATACGCATAAAATATTTCCTTGGCCCCGTACCACAGAATGCTCTTGCAAAATGGAAAAAATCGCCAAAAAATAATTTTGGCTCATTCATGGTCGGTAACAGATACTGGATGCCCCCGCCCAGGCAATTCCAGCCAATGTTCCAAGTGTAATAATTTTGAGGTTCCAAGGGGTCAAAACAAAAAAATCGCAAAATATCAGTTGTTTTGATTTTCAAGAAATATTCGAGTTTGAACATCATTCAAATTTGCTCTGCAAAATATCAGTGGTTTTGATTTTAATGAAATATTCGAGTTTGAACATCACTCAAATTTGCTCTGCTTCAACTGCTCAACTGCTCAAATTGCGAGGGTGAACTGATCTGCAGCGCAGTCCAGACTCTGGTTGTTTATCAATGCAGCCACCTCTGCATGCCGGATTTTTGAGCGGTTGGGGGGTTAATCTTTTTTTTTTGTGCTCAGACTCACGTGTGCCTTGTAAGTGCTTGGTCAGACGGACAGGATCATGCTGACAGTCTAAGTGCAATATATGCGTCTCGTGTGTTGAAATTCACATGCCGCTTGCAGTGGTGAGGCGCATATTTGGACTCTGGAGTGGTTGCGGTGTTGATTTCGTTAAAATCACCCCAATAACAGGTGCTGTGTGCGCACTGCTCTATGATCTGTGTGATGCTCAAGCAGGCCGGAACGAATGTGAAGCTGGCAATGGAGAAGGAAGAATCCAATTGACTGAGGCAGCAGAGAATTTCTGATGAGGGAACATTCAGGAACTGAGGGTTGATCACAACAGCATCCATGAGCTGACCGCTGTTGATGAGAGCTGCAATTCATACGATATGGCACCTGCAAGCATCTGGCTTACCACTGACTGCCAAGGCCCTATAACCTTGAAAGGTCCAAGTACCTCCAGAGAACAGAGTACCTGGTGCTAGATGTCCAGCCTGCCCATTTGTCGTGATTTGAGTCTAGTAGGCAGAGTGGACACTTTTGTGATGGAATGTAATGTGTTCTTGACAACATCCCTGTCCAAAGGGCAGTGTGTGCATCACATGGCGTCTGCTCTGTGCTGTTATGATGTTTTTGGTCCACATACCAGAAAGTGATGATCACTGACTCCACATTTATCCTCGACATATGTACTCAATGAGCACCACACCCTTAAGTACTGAGCACTTACATGCTGGTTCTGCAGTGCATACACAGTGTAGTGTAGCTACAGGAAGGCTTTCCTCCGAAAATTGGAACTCTGAAATGCGGCTGTTTTCAGCGAAGGATATAAATTTATGTTTGCATTCTTGGCGGCAACTAATAATGATGATGCCGGAAGACACGACAAACTTGAGGCTCTAGTATTCTAACGTGCATTCCATAATGTGATCTCAATTGTTTTGTGTGCTTCGGGAAATTGCCACAAGATGACAGGAGATTCTATACTGTGCGCACATCAGGTATTATTAGCTTATTAGCTGTGTATTTGGTTCAGTCATGATGAAAAACGCTGCCAAAGACTGCCAAAGACTGTCATCAACTGGCAATGCCAACCAAACTGACTAGGAAAATCATGTAGTAGCCACCTTCCCACTTTAGTCATGGATCGCCACTACACTTACTACAGGCACAGCCACGCGTCTGCAGACCTTGCGAAGACAACGGGGGGACAGCAATAGCAGTGTGCTCATGAAGGTACCACTGAGGGCCTCCGCAACCCAGGCCTTGTGCACTAGGCATCATTGCACAGCAGCAGAGGAGCATCGGGTGCAACAAAGGTCACTAGTATTTACAAATGTGAGAGTGCTATAGACATTTCGTTTTTGGGTCAGTCGCAAGCAGAAATCATCAGCCCTAGCTTCCCTATAAACACGACCTTGCCCTCAACGGGGCCCTTGCCTTGACTCAGTTATGAAATCCCAGCACGAACACAACAAAACCGAAGGTATGCGGTGCTGTGCGCAATACACGATGGGGGGGCAGGAGGGCCCCACCACCAGAACACACTGAACACCCCCCCCTTCCTCAAAGGGGAAACTGATCTGATGATGGTGCAACCCTTGGGGATTGCAAAGGGGGTGAGACATTGCAGAGGGGGGGTGGCAGGGCATGACCTTGACATGGCACGGGCACATCGGAAGCAGCAGGGGGAGCTCCCCAACACTGTGATGCGCACCGACTTGGCATGCCGTGGCTGCGCCCTCCCCATCGGCTTCTTCGGCAGGGACTGCCCACAGGGTTAGTGAGAGGGTTATTGAAAGTGAGCCTTGACCCAAGCCCTCTGTGACCCGAGCCCTGACCGCTGGGGCACTGCAACTGCAGTTTGCAGCGTTTGCAGTGCTGTTTGCACACTACATTGTGTACCGCACACACCCTCTGTGCAATGGGGACCCCGACGATGCGCTGCTGCGTTTGATTAGGGCTGGCAAGGCTGCAAACTGGGGAAGGGGCCATGCAACCAGCTCAATTGATGTAACGAATGGTCTGTATTATCCGCCCACTCGACATCATCTGGTTGCACCTTTCTTTTTCGTGCATGAACTGCAGCTTCGGACCACTGATGTCAGGCGGCATTCACATGGCGTTCCTGCAGCCAATGGAATGTCGACATTTCTGGTCAAAAACCAGCCCACCACAGAAGGTTTGTTTCAATACAGGCAATCAGGACACGGGAGTCCCCACGTGAGCGTGCCCTGCCACCGGACATCCCTCGGGTCCCTTCCCACACAACAACCGCATTCAGATCCGGTTAAATGCGGAGGAACAGCGCGTGTACGACCCCCTTGTGACGGCACAGCCCAGATGTGCCAACCACCGTTGTTCGGCTTGGCGAGTCGGCGTGGACTCCCTCGCCCCCCCAAGACCTCGTTCTGACATGCCGGTCCATAGAAAAGCAGCTGAGTGCAACCAAAACACTGGGTGTTTGACCGCAATGGGAGAATGCAGCCATCACGATGGCTAAGCGCCTGACACCTGGTGTCATCTGCCCGGCGCTCCACGGTGGGTGGGGAAATCGCCCGAGCCCGCGCCGAGATGACAGTCCCAGCGACGCAGGCAATCACAGGCTGTCTGGCAGCCAAATCATCAACCGACACAGAAATGGGTAATCCCTGCAAACACGCACCAGGTATTTCTTGATCCCCCACCCCCCACCCGCGCGGTAAAACTGTACTGATTTGCCTGAGTTCAGGGCGTTTTGGGCTCAAACAAAAAGACTCGGGCTGTCCAGTAGTCAGTTCAATTCTTGGACACAAAGCCCGAGAGCACAATGGTCTTGCGGTGCAACCGATTCGGAGCCCAATGACGGCCGCTTGGAGCCACCGGGTGGCAGTTCAGGGAAAAGTGACCGCGGTTTTTAGGCTGACCGACAGTTGTGGGCCAACCGATGGCGGTTATGAGCAAACCGCCAACGGTTGGACTGGACACCTTTTTTTCTTTTTTTTGAAAAAAAAACAAAACACAGACGTGCGCGTCCACTAAACTGAAGAACGCTCTGCTGTATTTTGATTTGTTTGAGTTGAGCCACGGGCACCAGCAAACGCTGCAAAGAGGAGGGCCCGAAGATGAGGGCTACAGAGGCCTCGTTGGGTGTTGGTTAGAGGGTGACGAGGGTCAGACATGGCACAGGGGGTCCGAACCGGGGCACACAAAACGGTATTGCACAATAGAGCGACTGGTCGGGACAGGGAAGGGGAGAGGGCGGGAGAGGGGGGCCCTGAAATGGGGCGCGGCACCCGCTGTGCCGCGGGGCTGAGGGATCGGAGGCGTGGTCCCGCTGAGAGAACACCACCGCTCTGAGCTGGCGGGACGGAGGCGAAGGGCCCGACTTGCAGAGTCCATAAGGAGAACAGGCGACTGTTCAGGGGCCCGTCAGACAATGCGTGGGCGAAATGTGTGGGGGGCAGGGCTGTCCTTAACGAAATGTGTGGGGGGCAGGGCTGTCCTTAACGAAATGTGTGGGGGGCAGGGCCGTCCTTAACAAAATGTGTGGGGGGCAGGGCCGTCCTTAACAAAATGTGTGTGGGGGGGCCCCGAAAAACGGTTCTGATGCAAAAAGGGTCAGTGCGGCGCAAACGGTGGAATGGAAGGAGCTGCTGACGCGGGCCCATGCCGTGCCGTGCCTTTAGAAGGGCACGCCCCCTGAAGGCGATGCGGGACGTGTGGCGCTGCAAAGCGGTTGGCCGACGGCCGGACACTGTGGGGAATTACGTTGTCGTCGTCGCACGAAGAAGATGCGTGGGGCCGGGCGGGGGGGGGGGGGGGAGTCGTGCCCGGCGGCCCCGAGGACCGGGCAACTCGGTCCCCCCCCCCCCCACACACCCTCTGCAGGGCCGGGGGGGGGGGGGGGGGGGCTGAGGCTGATCGCAAAGAAGAGAGCGAAACGGAGGGGGTCTGTGGAATGAGTGATCGCCCTGTCCTCGAAATAATTGGGGGTCCGGAGGGGACGGAGGAGGCGGTGGTTTGGCGGCGCAGATCACGCACCAAAGGCCCGGAGAGCGACCGTCCCCCGCCTCTCCGCCCTCCGAGGGCCAGGCCATTGACGCCCCCGGCCCCGGGGCGGGGCCCCGGGCACGCCCTCCCAACGCCATCTCAAAAGTCTCCTTCCGCGAGGGCGGTCCGGGCGAGGGCCCCCGGGCCCACGGGGCCGGGGGTGGGGCGCGCTGCGCGCGGTGCCGTGCGCACACGGCGCAGTGAATCACGGGCGGTGCCATTGCAGAGGGCACGGCGTGCGAGGGGGTGTGGGCCATCGAGGCTGACCGCGTGTCCCGCCGGGCACTTCCGGGGGTACGGGCCCGTTCACATTCCGGCGGAGGGTCCTCCGCGCGGCCAACCCCGACGCCCGGGGGACTGCGCGGGAGGGGGACGGTAGTCCCGCTGCTCCTGCCCCTCGGCGTCCCTCCCACGCCGGAGTCAGCGATGCAATGCCTTCCCGAAGGCAGCGGAGTTTGGGGGGTGCTCACCACCGCCGCCGTGGGGACTGGGACACAGGGCGCGGGGGCGAGGGGGAGGGGGGGGGGCGCAACGTACCCCGTGCGGCGCCCGGGGGCCCGGGGGCCAGGCGCGCCCCACCCCCACCTCCGCGGAACAGGGCGGCGCGGGCGACATTGGCCGTGGGGACGGCCAGGGAGCGAGGGAGCCGGAGCCGAGGCGGCGCTGCGCCGGGGAAGCGGAGGTGAAGAGGGTCTTGCATTGCGACCGATTCGGAGCCCAATGACGGCCACCGGGAGGCAGTTCAGGGAAAAATGACCGCGGCTTTTAGGCTGACCGACTGTTGTGGGCCAACCGATGGCAGTTATGAGCAAACCGACGGCGGTTGGAATGGACGCCTTTTTTTTTTTTTTTTTGAAAAAATCAAAGCAAAAACACAAACTTGCGCGTCCACTGAACTGAAAATGCCGAAGCCAAGCGCAGGAGACAACCGCGTGGGGTACGTCGGGGCGGACGCCTGACCTCAGGTGGTCACGGAGGAGGCCCCCGCCGGTGCCCGGCCCCCGGGTGCTCAGAAGGCGTTGCTGACCTGCGGGCCGTGCACGACCGGGTGCCCGTTGGCGTCCACGTGCGGCACGTAGGCCCCGTACGGTGCGGGCGGCGCGGCGAACGCGTCCGCCGGGGCCGCGTACTGCGGGACGCCCCAGTCGCCGGCGTCCCACGCGAGGTCGGGGTCGTACACGCCGGAGTTGCTGAACGAGGGGTGTGTGCGGTGCAGGCCCATGGGGCTGGAGGCGGGCGGGATCAGGGCCGGCGGGCTGAACTCCTCGTTGCCTTGCCACGGCCATCGGAAGGACCTGCGGGGGGTCGGTGGGTGCGGCAACGGCCGTTTCGAAGAGGAAAGTGGGACGGGACTGGGTCCGAATTGACGGGCAGTGGCGGCGACAGACCACCAAATACCAAACGAACGGCAGCACTTCTGCGGCGTTCGGGGGGGGGGGGGGGGGCGTTGTCACCAAACGACCACCCAGGCCCACCCCAGGGGCGACCGAAAGGTTTTGGAAGATGTCGCATGTTCGAAAATTCTATTGCCTTTGGCATGGCACCTCGAAGAGGAGAGAGGGACGACCATTTTTGAGCTGCCGAGGCTGGAAAACTACATAAGCAGGTTGTGCCCCAGCCCCCTTGGGAGGCTCCCCCCCCAAACACCCCAATAGGGTGAAACACACTTAAAGAGGGGCTAAAACATGCTTTACATAGGATATTTCATCATTTTGGATGGTCAGAATATCAAAAAAAATCAGTTTCGGCAATTTCCATTTTTGAGCTGCCGAGGCTGGAAAACTGCATAAGCAGGTTGTGCCCCAGCCCCGTTGGGACCCCCCCCCCAACACCCAAATAGGGTGAAAAACACAAAAAAAGGAGTTAAAACATGCTTTACATAGGATATTTCATCATTTTGGATCGTCAGAATATCAAAAAAATCAGTTTCGAAAATTTCCATTTTTGAGCTGCGTGTTGGGGGGGTCCCAAGGGGGCTCAACCTTGGCAGCTCAAAAATGGAAAATTCCGAAACTGATTTTTCTGATACTTTGACCATCCAAAATGATCAAATATCCTATGTAAAGCGTGTTTTAGCCCCTCTTTATGTGTTTTTCACCCTATTTGGGTGTTTGGGGGGCGGGGGGCGGGGTCCCAACGGGGCTGGGGCACAACCTGCTCATGCTTTTCTCCAGCCTCGCCAAATAGGGTGAAAAACACATAAAGAGGGCATTGGTCTTTTAGCGTCCATTGGAATATGTACAGAGGCAGAGGGGCGGGGAGGTGGGCCGAGTAGAGTTCAGGCGCCCGTGGCCTCCCCTACAAGCCCCCCCGCCTGAGTCTGCACGGCGGCCAGGAGGGACGAGCCAGAGGGGACTAAGTCTCTTCCGTGCTTGCCGTGCTGCCGCCGCTGCGGCAGTGTGGACTGAGGTGGCGAAGGCGCGGGGGGCGCGTTCGCCACGGGGTCAGAGCCCCCCTCGCGTTGCCGGTTGCGGGGCGGGGGGGGGGGGCGCGGAGCATGTCCGCTATGGACCTGCTGGCCTTCGGCTGCGGCCGCCTGCGTCCCCAGGGTGGGTATCATCGCCGCGGTACAGCGCGGCTGCTTAGGGCCGCCGAGATGCGGCCAAAAACATCGGGGAGCGAGGCCGGAGGCTCAGTCGCAGGCGGGGGGGGGGGGGGGGGTTGCTGTGTTGGGGGGGGATCCCTGTGGCGCCGGTGGTGCTCGTGGCGGGCTAGCCTCTGGATGGGCGCTCGCAGGCGCCTGACCGGAGTCGCCTCCGGCGGTTGTTCGGGGGGAGAACGGGTCGGCTGCCCCCCCCTTCCGGTTGGGTTGGTCCCACGCTCACTGCCCTCCCCTAGTCAGCCGGGAGGTCAGGTTTGGGGCGTTTCGGGGGTCTGCAGTCCTCGGGCCCCAGGGCCGAGGGGGGCGTGCGCCCAGCGTCTTGGGGGGGGGGGGGGGGCGTGCACTCGCGAGACGCCGGGGGGCCCGAGACTGGGAGGGCTTGGGAGGCGGGGCGGGCCCGGCCGAGCCAGGAGGACAGCGCCGCCGCCCCAGCGCGGCCGCCCCAGCGCGCCGGTCCTTGGGCACGAGCACCTGGCGGCCTGGTGCGACCGGGGGCGGGGCCCTCGGGCAACGCAGGCCCGCCGCGGGTTCGGCGTGCCCCTCGTGTCCGGCACGGCACCAGCGGCTGATGCCCCAGCCCAGGCTTCTGCACCTTGGGCACGATGGTGCCCCATGCTCCAAGCAGAGTGCGCCCTGAGTGCCACTGCCCGCTCCCGGCGGGCGGCTGCACTGCGGAGCCGCTAGCAGAACGCTCTTGGGCGGCGCCCGCGGGGGCCTCCTGGCATACGGGGGGCGGCCCCCCCTCGAGGGGGCGGGGGTAGTAGTCCACGAGAAAACGGTCACCTAGTGGCGCCCGCAAGCGCCGGACCCACGCATCCCGGCACTGTGTCGCCAGGCACATAGGCTGCAGCATCACCTCGTGGCGTGCCGCGAAAAACGGAGGGGCCGACAGGCTAGCGCACACGCGGCGGAGGGGGGAGGAGGGAGCGACACCGCCCCAGGGGGGCCCCGCACAACAGTGTGCCCGCCACCAGGTGGCGCTCGACCAAACCTGCCGCCTTGCGCAAGATTTGGGCCCGCTCCCCGAGCGGTAGGCGCGTACCCCACAGTCGGTGATCCGGGGAGACAGGGAGCGCCCACCCCGCAAAGGCCTCGCAGTCCAGGGCCAGCTCAGCCCAGGAGACTTCCGCCGGCCCCGGCATCCAGGCCAGTGCCCTTGCCCACCTGACCAAGTCCTGGGGCCACCGCCAGCCTGGCGAGTGCCCCGGCCGGAGGCGCGGCTAGTTGCGGATCGCATCCCCCGGGAGGGGGCTGACGAAATCGTCCCAGGGGAAGGGGTTGCGGGGCCGCGGCCGCGGCTGGTCCGGGAACAGGGAGTCCCCGTGGCCCGCCTGATCCCCGCGGCTCGCGGCCATGCGGGCGGCGAGCACCGCCAAATACATGCCGTACAAGCGGTACAGGAACTCGTCCAGGAGTTCCCGCTCCACCCCCTGCGCCGGAGGGGGAAGAGGCCCGCCCTCCGCAAGCAGGCCGGCCACTGGTCTAGCGGCCCAGCTGGGGGATGGCGCCACCGCGTCACGTAGCCAGGGATGCCATGTCCCCCTGGCGTGCTCCCACTCCGGGCAGTCCCACAGGACGTGGACCTCGTCCTCGTGCGCCGCACCACAGTGGGGGCACGCGGAGTTGGTCCGCATGCCGTGGCCCGACACCCTCACTGCCGTCCATGGGGCTCCAACCATGAGGCCGCGCAGCAGCGACTTCTCCAGCTCCATGGAGGCGAGGCAGGCCGGGCCGTCAGCCCGGTTGTCCAGCCCCCCGAAGGTGACCGGGCGTCGTGCCTCCAACTGGCGCGAGGAACTGTTCGCGGTAACGGTGCCCGTGAGGGCGCTCCGTTGTATTGCAGAAAGGACGAAGTTCGACTGCGGTCCGTTCCATTTCTGGGCTAGAAAAGCTCAACTTTCTACGGGGGGTTCGACTTTAGGCTCTAGGCTCAGAAAAAGGTTGGAACTCCGTCCTTTTCTATCCCAAAAAGGAACTAAGGGCCCGGTTGCGCAACCGGAGGAAATTTTGGAGGAATTTTCTAGACTGCGAAAAGTCGAGCATTTCGGGCCGTATTCCTTTTTAATGGCACCTGAAAATCACCTCGAAGAGAAGTTGTTAGATCAAGCGTAGGCGCGAGCGTTGTACATCCCCCCTTTTTTGGGGGTCGTTCGCGTAGCATACCCCAATGTATGGTTTCTCACGTCTAACCCCTTGTAAAATCATCATTTTAGGACCAAAAATGATTCCCCAATGATTTTTTGGATTTTGACCCCCCTACCCCCCGCACTTGGGTACCCCTTTTTAGGGGGGGGGGGGACTTCTTTGCGTATTGTGGGCGCTATGTGTGTATTTGGACCTGGGTCCTGAAGAACTTTTTTCTTGTATATGGACCCCCTAACCCATGGCGGGGGTCCCGGGTGACGCAGGTGCGTTCAAAAACAATGCGAGGGGGGGGGGGGGGGCTTGGCTAATCCCAACAGCCGGCGAAAATCGTTTGTGCTTTTGGGGGGGGGGGGCAGCCACACCACCCCTTCGGCCTCTGAGCTGCTGTGCGGTGCTGTGGGGCTGGTCAGAATCAGGGCAGGACTGCGATGGTACCGGCGGTTCTCTGGGAAGTCATTCAAGTGGTTGGTGACCGGGAACTGCGGGCGCTCCTCTTCGAACGGCAGCAGCCCCGTGTCCTCTCTGCTCCATCCGGCCGGGGCGGTCAGGGCGGGGGCCGCCAGGACCGGCAGGGGCGCGGGGTCGTAGAACTGCAACTTGCCGGCGGCCGCCGCCTGGGCACTGGTCGGGCTGATGTACGGGGCGTACGGGCCCTCGACTTCCTCTTCGAAGAAGTCGAGTTTGGCCGCAACGACACTGTCCATCTGCGGGTCGCGAGAACGTGCACTGGGGCCGCGGGGTGTGCACAGGGGCCGCGAGGGTGTGCACAGGCGCCGCGGTTGTGGACCGATCGCACGCGCGGCCGTATGCCAAAGCGCGCGCACACACACACGAATGGCAATGCTCGCCGACACACACCGGCCCTGAATGCAACGGGGCACGGCTGTGGACAGGCGAACTTCTCATCAGGCCAATGGGGAGGGAAGAAACCATGAGGCGGGGCGCCTTTCTGAGTGATGGACCACAAAGCAGCGGTATCCCCCGGAGGGGGAAGACAAAATGCTCCAGTTCCCCTTTGGGTTCGATGTTCAGGGTCGCTGGTGCACCTTTTCCAGACCCCCGCCCCCTTCCGGGGATCATGTGACGGGGCCCCGTTGGGGGTGGTCCTGAGGTACCCCAACACAAATGGCTCCACATGAGCCCACAATGCCATGATCATTTTGGGGCATGTATCATGGGGGCGTTGTTGTTTTGGTAAAACAGTCTCCGGGCCGCTTTGCGGCGCAGGTGGTGGGTCATCATTGAGGGTTGAGACCAGCCTCTTGGGACTGGCCTGTCACAAGAGCCCCTTCAGGCTCGAACGACGCGCCCTGACCAACTCCTCCGGCCATTGAACCAAAAAGACACTCAGAAAGCACGCACGCACGCACGCACACCTCCGCCAGCACGAGATTGCCCGGTGGCTCATCCGCAAGGTCATCGTTGACACTCTCCTGTGACAAAGTGGTCATTCATTGTCCCGCCGGTGAATCCGCGGCGCGACTTATTTACATGCGGACATGCGTACAGAAGCGCATTCACACGCACGTACGCCCACAGAATTCGGATGGGGCGGCAGCAACGTCACCACTTGTCCCGTGATTTGAGTGATTCAAAGAGTCGTTTCACCATTTCTCAAGCCCCAAAAGCTTCTTCGGCACCTTCGTCAGATTTCACAGTGGACAGATGGACCAGCAGCCCCATGGCCCGCACCCGCCTCCCCACCGTTTTTGAGCGGTCTATTGACCCCACAACATGCCACATTCAGCACAGCCCCAACACACCAACTCCCGGGCGCCGCGAACGCGGAAACGACACCAGCAAGAGCACCGGCCGCAGCGGCCGACAGAAAGCAGCGACCCGACGCAACATGCGAAGGGAAGAACGGGTGACCGTCCAGGGCCCCGTAAAGGAGCAACAACCAGACGGAACGTCACACAGACGTTTGCGCATCAGCGCCGCCCAATAGTTGGCGTATTGAGGATGTGCTGGTTGTTGCCGGGGTCGTTTGACTGTTTTTGCTGTCCACGCACCTCTGTCCACAGGCCGCCCATAGCCTGCCTCGCTGTGTTTCTGTGTGCATGAGGCCCGGGTGCCCTGTTTCTCCACGCGCTGTCCCGGCCGTCAACCATATGTCCTTACCCCCCTCACAGCTGGTCTGCCCTGGATGGGCTCCCGCTCCTGTTGCGCAAACAGCCCATCTGGGCTGCGGGAGACACCCCCCACCTGATGCCGGTTGAGCAGAGGTTGCCCTGGCACCCGGTAGCGACGGGGCTGGCTGGCCAAGCCATCCCCTTTCTTGTCGCTGCCTCCCATGCGCACGCTCTGCCATCCGCTCCATTCGGGTTCCCTGTTCCCGCTGTTCTGGTTGCTTCTCCTGCCTTGCTGTGCCCCTCCTCCTTGTTTGCTGGGCTCCCCCTTGTCCCTCCTGGTGTGGCTCCCGCGTTCTGTGTGTCTGTGTTGCTCCTCCCCCTGTCTGTTGGCGCTCCTGGGTGCCCCTGTCACGCACCCCCTCCTGTGCCACCCGCCTGCCCCCCCGTACGAGGGTTTCACATCTCCGTACGACGTGGACTGTCACGTGCGCGGTTGGCTGGTCACGGCCCTGTTGCCACCCCCGTGGCGGGCACCTCCCGGCGCGCGGGGCGCAGTTCCCGCCCTTGTGGAGTACGTGGGCACCTTGTAGAGGGAGGGGGGGGGGGGGGGGGTTGTTGATGGCTCTCTCAGCGTGCACCACATTTGGTGGTTGCTGCAGTGCTCGCACCTCATGGTTCCCTTGTGTATTGTTGTGTGTCCTGTTGGGGCTCGTCTCACTGCTGTGTGTGGGGCGGCCCTGTGCCCAATTGCTTTGCTGCTTGCGTATCTCCCAATTTCGGGCTCTTTCTTTTTCTGCTGGCACGCTCATTGCTGCTGGTGTGCGGCGCCTGGGGGTGGCAGCATGTCGCTCCTTGCACCCCCTTGTGGCTGTCCGGTTGTCCCACTTGCAGTTGGGTGGTACCAGGGGCACCGGGCACTTTTGAAAATGTCTCCAAATCTAAAAACTGACCTGTCATTGGTGTTTGTTGGGGTTGTTCTGGACCGAATGTGGTGCATTGTTGCTCTTTTGCTTTCTAGGCTGCTGAGGAGCTCCCCGTTTGTGGACTTCACTCCGGGCTGTCCACGCCTTGGAGCTAGGGACTCGTGTGAGTGCACCACCCCCTGGTTGGTTGTGTGCAGTGACCAACAATGATATGGACGCTGTATCTCATAAGCGTGCCCAAGGCTCCTGCACTAGGCCCTGGTGACAGAACTTAGCTACTCGCGGGCAGTACATGTTTTAGGTTGCTGCCCAATGGACAGCTGTGTAGCCGGCTGCCAACCCCCCGCAAGGGCGACCCCCTTACTTAGGTTTGGGTTGCCTTCTCCTCCCGGCGTGGTCGGGATGGTGATGGCTCCCGGGAGTGCATCAGGGAAGCATCCCTTATATGTTGTGTGTAGGTGTGGCCTTGGTTGTTGCATGTGCGGTGGGCGCCGTGTTGGCGTTGGGGCGTGGGGTCATGGGCCCTTGGTGATGCTCCGTGTGCGTGCCTTGTTTGTGGGCGGCGGTGGCTGTGTGTGGGTGAAGTGCCTATGTGATGGGTCTGGCCCCCACCCTGGGTGTTGGGTGTTGGGCTGGTGTTGGTGCTTGCGGCGGGTGGTGTGGCTGTCCGCCGCTGTTGTTGCGGTACACTACTTTGCTTTGCTCTGCTGTACTGTGTGCTCCGCGTTGTTGTGTGCTGGCGCTTTTCATTGTGTGCCTCTACCGGCTTTGGCCTGCTGCTCTGCGTTGTGTGCTACACTGCCTCCGTGTTGTGTGCTACGCTGCCTCCGTGAGGCGCCCCCCCCCCCCCCCAAAGGCCACGGCGTACCGTAGCCCGGTGGGGGGGGGGGCGGAATGCCAAGCTCCTGGGCTCATGCGCCTGACCCGCCCCCCCCCACCCACATCAGAAAATTTTTCATCGGGAAACTTTATCTAAGGGGCCGGAAATTGGAGGTCGATTTTTGCTGTAGAAAGGACGAAGTTCAACTTTTCTAGGCCTAGAAAAGTCCCCCCCCCCTCTGATACTGAGGCCTTGTGCCAGCCCCCCCCCCCCAGGGCCGACACCCCCAAGAATCATCATCTTTGCCCAAAGGTGTTCACTGTGGCGAACGCGGTCCTCACAAAGCCGCCCGGGGCACATACTCGGGCACACACCGGGGGGCACAACACCGCCGGGTCTGGGCCCCACACCCCCAAAGCCCCCCCCCCCCCCCCCTTCACGCACCGCTGGCCCTGCGCCACACCCCAGACCCTCCTCAACACGCCGCCCTCACTTCGCCCGCGGCGGTGTTCACAAGTCCGTCGGCACACTACCGTCGCCCGGACCTGATAAGCGTCCTCCTTCGCCTTCGTGTTCACGGCGCGGGCCCACTCCCTCCACTGGTACTGCACAGCCCCCAGCTCGTCCCGCCACCGCAGTTTGTTCAGCAGCCACAACGTGCCCTCGTGCCACAGCGGCAAGTTCTGCGGTGAACGAGGGGCAGAGGGGCGTGTCGAACGCCTACGGGGCCCAACGTGCATGGGGGCCAGGGCACCCACCACCAAACCCGGAGCTGCCCCCGCCAATCGGATCGTTATGCCCGCACAAACGAGTGTTGCGGTTCAGGAGCAGCGGTGGAGATAGTGCGATAGCACACTTTTTGTTTCTGGGATACACAGACGACACGCACTCTGGGACCTTTGGAGACACGTGTGATGCATGAAAACCACGAAAAAAAAAGAATGGGATCTTGCTTCATCGTGTCGGGGGAAGTGCCGCCAGGGAACGACAGACGAGCGAACTGAGCACATAGGACTACAAATGAAGAAATGGTTGGGATACACATGCAATACACATCCTCTGGGGCTTGGAATCCAGTTGGATACAGAGACTCAATTGTTTGGTATACTCTCCATCTCCACCGCTGTTGAGGAGTGGACACCGAACAGGCAAGAACTGCCCGCGCCATTCATCAACAATGCCCCGAAATTGTCCCACAACCCTCCACACCACTCCACACCCCTCCACACCCCTCCACAACCCTCCACAGCCCTCCACAGCCCTCCACACCCCTCCACAACCTTCAACAACCCTCCACAGCCCTCCAAAACCCTCCAAAGCCCTCCACAAGCCTCCACAGCGCTCTACAGCGCTCCACAGCCCTCCACGAGCCTCCACAGCCCTCCACAACCCTCCGCAACCGTCCACAACCCTCCAAAGCCCACCACAACCCTCCACAACCCTCCAAAGCCCTCCACAAGCCTCCACAGCGCTCCACACCCCTCCACAGCCCTCCACAGCCCTCCACAACCCTCCACAGCCCTCCACAACCCTCCGCAACCCTCCACAACCCTCCAAAGCCCACCACAACCCTCCACAACCCTCTACAGCCCTCCACAGCGCTCCGCAACCCTCCACAGCCCTCCACAACCCTCTACAGCCCTCCAGAGCCCTCCACAACCCTCCACACCCCTGCACAACCCTCCACAGCCCTCCAGAGCCCTCCACAACCCTCCACAGCCCTCCACACCCCTCCACAGCGCTCCACACCCCTCCACAGCCCTCCACAACCCTCCACAACCCTCCACACCCCTCCACAGCCCTCCACAACCCTCCACAACCCTCCACAACCCTCCACCGCCCTCCACAACCCTCCACAACCCTCCACAACCCTTCGCAACCCTTCGCAACCCTCCACAACCCTCTACAACCCTCCACAGCCCTCCACAACCCTCCACACCCCTGCACAACCCTCCACAACCCTCCACAACCCTCCACAGCCCTCCACACCCCTCCACAGCGCTCCACACCCCTCCACAGCCCTCCACAACCCTCCACAACCCTCCACACCCCTCCACAGCCCTCCACAACCCTCCACAACCCTCCACAACCCTCCACAACCCTCCACCGCCCTCCACAACCCTCCACAACCCTCCACAACCCTCCACAACCCTTCGCAACCCTCCACAACCCTCTACAACCCTCCACAGCCCTCCACAACCCTCCACACCCCTGCACAACCCTCCACAACCCTCCACAACCCTCCAAAGCCCTCCACAGCGCTCCACAGCGCTCCACAACCCTCCACAGCCCTCCACAATCCTCCACAGCCCTCCACAACCCTCCACAGCCCTCCACAACCCTCCACAGCGCTCCACAACCCCCCACAGCCCTCCGCAACCCTCCACAACCCTCCACACCCCTCCACACCCCTCCACAGCCCTCCACAACCCTCCACAGCCCTCCACAACCCCCCACAGCCCTCCAAAGCCCTCCACAACCCTCCACAGCGCTCCACAGCGCTCCACAACCCTCCACAACCCTCCACAGCCCTCCACAACCCTCCGCAACACTCCAGAACCCTCCACACCCCTCCACAACCCTCCACAGCGCTCCACAGCCCTCCACAACCCTCCACAACCCCCCACGGCCCTCCACAACCCTCCACAACCCTCCACACCCCTCCACAGCCCTCCACACCCCTCCACAACCCTCCACAACCCTCCACAACCCCCCACAGCCCCCCACAGCCCTCCAAAGCCCTCCACAGCGCTCCACACCCCTCCACAACCCTCCACAGCGCTCCACAGCGCTCCACAACCCTCCACAGCCCTCCACAATCCTCCACAACCCTCCGCAACCCTCCACAGCCCACCACAGCCCACCACAACCCTCCACAGCCCTCCACAACCCTCCACAACCCTCTACAGCCCTCCACAGCCCTCCACAACCCTCCACAACCCTCTACAGCGCTCCACAACCCTCCACAGCCCTCCACAACCCTCCACAGCCCTCCACAGCCCACCACAACCCTCCACAGCCCACCACAACCCTGCACAACCCTCTACAGCCCTCCACACCCCTCCACAACCCTTCACAACCGTCCACAATCCTCCACAGCCCTCCACACCCCTCCACAACCCTCCACACCCCTCCACACCCCTTCACAACCGTCCACAACCCTCCACAGCCCACCACACCCCTCCACAACCCTCCACAACCCTCCGCAACCCTCCACAGCCCTCCACAGCCCACCACAACCCTCCACAACCCTCTACAGCCCTCCAAAGCCCTCCACAACCCTCCACACCCCTCCACAACCCTTCACAACCGTCCACAATCCTCCACAACCCTCCACACCCCTCCACAACCCTCCACAGCCCTCCACAACCCTCCACAACCCTCCACAGCCCTCCAAAGCCCTCCACAACCCTCCACAACCCTCCACAGCCCTCCACAACCCTCCACAACCCTCCACAGCCCTCCACAACCCTCCGCAACCCTCCACAACCCTCCAAAGCCCACCACAACCCTCCACAACCCTCTACAGCCCTCCACAGCGCTCCGCAACCCTCCACAGCCCTCCACAACCCTCTACAGCCCTCCAGAGCCCTCCACAACCCTCCACACCCCTGCACAACCCTCCACAGCCCTCCAGAGCCCTCCACAACCCTCCACAGCCCTCCACACCCCTCCACAGCCCTCCACAACCCTCCACAACCCTCCACACCCCTCCACAGCCCTCCACAACCCTCCACAACCCTCCACAACCCTCCACAACCCTCCACCGCCCTCCACAACCCTCCACAACCCTCCACAACCCTCCACAACCCTTCGCAACCCTCCACAACCCTCTACAACCCTCCACAGCCCTCCACAACCCTCCACACCCCTGCACAACCCTCCACAACCCTCCACAACCCTCCAAAGCCCTCCACAGCGCTCCACAGCGCTCCACAACCCTCCACAGCCCTCCAAAATCCTCCACAGCCCTCCACAACCCTCCACAGCCCTCCACAACCCTCCACAGCGCTCCACAACCCTCCGCAACACTCCAGAACCCTCCACACCCCTCCACAATCCTCCACAGCCCTCCACAGCCCTCCACAACCCCCCACAGCCCTCCGCAACCCTCCACAACCCTCCACACCCCTCCACACCCCTCCACAGCCCTCCACAACCCTCCACAGCCCTCCACAACCCCCCACAGCCCTCCAAAGCCCTCCACAACCCTCCACAGCGCTCCACAACCCTCCACAACCCTCCACAGCCCTCCACAACCCTCCGCAACACTCCAGAACCCTCCACACCCCTCCACAACCCTCCACAGCGCTCCACAGCCCTCCACAACCCTCCACAACCCCCCACGGCCCTCCACAACCCTCCACAACCCTCCACAACCCTCCAAAGCCCTCCACACCCCTCCACAGCCCTCCACACCCCTCCACAACCCTCCACAACCCTCCACAACCCCCCACAGCCCCCCACAGCCCTCCAAAGCCCTCCACAGCGCTCCACACCCCTCCACAACCCTCCACAGCGCTCCACAGCGCTCCACAACCCTCCACAGCCCTCCACAATCCTCCGCAACCCTCCACAGCCCACCACAGCCCACCACAACCCTCCACAGCCCTCCACAACCCTCCACAACCCTCTACAGCCCTCCACAGCCCTCCACAACCCTCCACAACCCTCTACAGCGCTCCACAACCCTCCACAACCCTCCACAGCCCTCCACAGCCCACCACAACCCTCCACAGCCCACCACAACCCTGCACAACCCTCTACAGCCCTCCACAACCCTTCACAACCGTCCACAATCCTCCACAGCCCTCCACACCCCTCCACAACCCTCCACACCCCTCCACACCCCTTCACAACCGTCCACAACCCTCCACAGCCCACCACACCCCTCCACAACCCTCCACAACCCTCCGCAACCCTCCACAGCCCTCCACAGCCCACCACAACCCTCCACAACCCTCTACAGCCCTCCAAAGCCCTCCACAACCCTCCACACCCCTCCAAAACCCTTCACAACCGTCCACAATCCTCCACAACCCTCCACACCCCTCCACAACCCTCCACAGCCCTCCACAACCCTCCACAACCCTCCACAGCCCTCCAAAGCCCTCCACAACCCTCCACAACCCTCCACAGCCCTCCACAACCCTCCACAACCCTCCACAGCCCTCCACAAGCCTCCACAGCCCTCCACAACCCTCCACAACCCTCCACAACCCTCCACAACCCTCCACAACCCTCCACAACCCTCCACAACCCTCCACAGCCCTCCACACCCCTCCACAACCCTCCACAACCCTCCACACCCCTCCGCAACACTCCACAGCCCTCCAAAGCCCTCCACACCCCTGCACAACCCTCCACAGCCCTCCACACCCCTCCGCAACCCTCCACAGCCCTCCACAACCCTCCACAGCCCTCCACAACCCTCCACAACCCTCCACAGCCCTCCACAACCCTCCACAGCCCTCCACAGCCCTCCACAACCCCCCACAACCCACACTAAGCAGTGGCCTGGCCCTGCCGGAAATACAGTCAATCCCAAGGAACACGCACGGCCGCGCACTCATGCGATGTTGCTGTACACGCTTTGCGGGGGCTACTGCGGCACCCACACCCCGTGCCCCCGGGTGCTGCTCCCCTCCACCGCCGTGCGGACGTCCCCGGCCCTTCCGCTGGAGGGCCCAGGGACCCAAGGGCCAGGCCGGCACACCTCGATGACGCTGTCGTTCTCGGCCATGCGGTAGCTGTAGAGCTTGTAGCGGGAGCTGCTGACGGCGGGGATGGACTTGCGGGCGTACTCATTGCCGATGCTGCTCTGCAGCAGCTCCCAGTACTTGCGGTTGCGGGGCAGCATCAGGACTGCACGGCGGTGGAATGAGGTGGGGGGGAGGGGGGGAGGAGACTGGATGGGCTTTGTATGTACGGCCCTTGAGGTCTGCCTTCCTCCACAAGAGACAGAAAAGTCCGTTGGGCAGGGGCGCATGAGAATGCTCAAGTACAGGGGGGGGGGAGGGGGGGGAAGTGGAAAATGTCGGCAGGCCCAAATTTTGGTGCTTTGTGTACAGTTGCGGGAACCACGGGCCTTAAGAGGCACAGCGCATACACAAAAACCTCTGGCGATACACACGGGGCACACAAAATCATTGTTTCGGATACACATGATACACAACAAACAGTTGTTTGGGATACGCACCATGCAAAACACGGGCACCAGTGCGTCTCCACAGTGGAAAAATGTTAGCTGCTGACCCACGGAGCAAGAAATGGCCCGGATTGCGCAACAAATTTCGGAGGGAAAAGTTTGGCACCAATCTGAAAAACGAACCCCGCCCCCCCCTCCCGAAATTTCCCCTGCCGAAGCCCCACCCCCCCGGCCCATGTATGTAAAAAGCCGTGACTCAAAAATGTTCAGAGGTGTGCATGTGTTGCCAGAACGAACTTCATTGTTGGGGCCATGAGCAGCACAATGGCTCACCTTCTGGGCTGAATCTCTGGCCTGGAGTCTGCACTTGTCGCACACCCGGCCCAAAACTCGGGTCTGAGGGCAGCAGATGTCATAGATACCCTGACAGAGCGCCTCCGAAGATCGGTGTACTGCAACCTCCCAAAGTAGGCCCAGGCAGGGATGCATTGGAAGAGGGGGAGGAGGACCCCCCCCCCGGCGTAGTACGGATGCCTGCTTGTCATAGCAGAAGGTTCAAAGGCGAGAGGCCAATAGGCGCCACCACCGGCTAACAGAGCCAACCACCAAGGCCTTGTGCCAACCCCCCCCTCCCGCAGCGCGCCCGGCTTATGTCCAGCTGGTGTCTTCTTGACGGCAAGTGCCAACTTCAATGGCATTTGTAACGGACAGTAACTGCCCCCAACCGCTTTGGCAACCTCCTGCAACCGCCTGTCTGCCCGCTTCTGGGGCCGCCTCTGAGGCTCCTTCCGTTCTACTGCATCCCTGTCGTTGGATGGGCCTGGACAGGGGGCCTCCACCACCGGGTTTCGCTTCAGCGGATACCCCTCCTGGGGAAGGTGCCATCTGGATGGGGCAGCGGTACCACTGCCATAACAAGTGCTACACACTTGGAGCTGCGGTGGGTGTGATGTCCTCTGGCAAACCTCACCAGTCTCAAGACCTGCCAACCTGGTCCACTGGTCTAGTGGCTCGGCCCTGACCTTGTGCATCATGTCTCGGACTGTGCACCACTCTCTGTGTGCCTCTGACGCTGTGGCACAGTGTGGGACCTGCAGTACTGCCACTTCTTGCGGGTGAGTGCAGATACTCCACTGACTGCGAAGCGTAGGGCACACAGTGCCCCCGTTCAGTACCATGAAATAACATGGTGTGTGTGTGTGTGTGTGTAAGTGTGTGTGAAGGGGCACCAGTGTAGTTTGTGTTGGGATTCACTGCGCCTGGGTCGCCCAGGGTCTGTGGTGTCCTGTAGCCCCGAGTCCAATGCGGGGGAGCCTGAGACGTCCTGACAGGTCAGCCCAAGGGTCCCTAGGGATCGGCGCTTCAGGATCCGTCAATACCGGTGCTGGACACTATCCCATCCCATCCCCCCCGCAGGGCGCCCGGCTTATGTCTAGCTGGTGTCTTCTTGACGGCAAGTGCCAACTTCAATGGCATTTGTAACGGACAGTAACTGCCCCCCACCGCTTTGGCAACCTCCTGCAACTGCCTGTCTACCCGCTTCTGGGGCCGCCTCTGAGGCCCCTTCCCTTCTACTGCATCCCTGGGCCCAGGCTGGTGCAGGTAATAGATGTGTGTGCAAGAGGATGGCATGGCTTTTGGCACCAATGACAGCGACGATTGGGGGATGCACAACGCTTTGGAATCTGTGATCAGGTTCAAGTTTGCTCAGCTCCCGACCCCGTGTACTTTGGTGGTGCACCCCCCGCACCGCCCCCGAGTGCCTTTGCAAGACCCATCGTCGGTGCTTCGGGCCACAATGCCCCGTCGTTTAGTGGGCCCGGGGGCCGTGTGGCGGACGCTCGTGACTTGCAGAACAGGGCCGAGCAGTTGCCCACGCACACTGTTTTGGTGCAGCTTCAGCCACCGAAACCGAGGCACAGGTCCGGCGGCCCGGCCGGACGCGACTCCCAACGAACACTTGTGCAGTGGATCCTCCGCGGCGGGCGTTGAAACGGGGACCCGGACCCCCCGCCCAACCCTTGGGTCTGCGCGCGCGCGTGCGTGCGTGCATGCGTGCGCGGGTGTTTGTGTGTGCGCGCGCGTGCGCGTGTGATGGCTGCGCGTCACCCGGTTCTGTCGGGTACCAGCAGCAGCAACTGCGTCCCCTGTACTGTAAGGCATGTCTTTTACACGTACGCACGCACGCACGCACATACCGACATCTGCGGGGGTAATGGGATCGTCTGCCCGCAGCATAACGTAGGGGCACGCGTCCATCGTGCTCTTCTCGTCCGCGGTGATCAACACCAGGTTGCCGTACACCGTGCGGCGCATCTCCGCCGTAGCGATGGGCGTGGGGATGCGGTGGGACATGCTCATCACATCCTCCACCAGCACCTGCAAAGTGTTGCTGGCGGAGATGAGCACGTTCGTCAAATCGACCTGGACAAGCGCGTGCAATGGAGTGCGGGCAATGCTCGGACCACCACAAACGCTCACCGCCGACCGTAGAGCCCACCCCACAACCCCAAACCAGGACAGGCCACGGCAGGGCTGCCCTTAAGGGGAAAAAAAGAAAGAAAGAAAGCGTTCGTAACGCCAACATGAACGAAATTTCACGGGGACGCTCTCTGCTTCATGGTCATGGGAACTTCTCTACTTCAAAGGGTGGCGGTTGGCGGTTGGCGGTTGGTGACGGTTGGCAGTTGGCGGCGGTTGGCGGTTGGTGGTCCCTGGGGACTGTCCTTCACAACAAAACAAATTTCTGGGTTCTTAAGGACAGCCCTGAGCCACGGGCGCATGCCCGTAGCCCCCCCCCCCCCCCCAACAACAACCCCACAGGACCACGATGTTACCCCCGCAATACCCGACCCAAGGCCCTCACAATACTTGGGATGCCTGGGGCTGCGCGGTGCGCGTGCTGGTGTGCGGCTTCCGGGGGGGGGGGGGGCGCCGGGGGATGTGGTGATGCATCAATGTCTTCACCCAAGGCCAACCCCTCCCACGCACACTCAGCAACGCGTCCGTGACGAGCCGTGATCACAGAAGAGGAAGCGCTACTGATCTTCATCGGGAGGAATACCCAATGCCCCAGGGAAGTATTAGAAGGGGGTAAGAGGGGGGGGGGGTCTGGGACCCAAAAAATTGTGTACCAAAAACGACCCGATGGTAAATTTCGTTTTCTCTCACGATGGTCTCTTTGGTCTGGCGGGGGGGGGGGGGTACATCCCCCTCCTCCGACGGTGGACGGCTATTCTAATACTCCCCTGCCCATGCCCCGTGGTGTCTACGTACACAGTCCGCATCAACGCCGCCATGACACACACGCAGAAACACATGCCTCACCACAAAAATTCAGACGCAAACACGGGCACAACCACAAAACAAAAACAAAACGAGCACAAGCACAAACACAAGCACAGGCACAAGCACAGGCACAAACAAAAGCACGAACAGCATCGCTCGCACAAGTGCGAGCCGCACGAGAAACAAACCCCCGTCCCGGTCACAACATGTCTGCCCCGTGCAGATCGCAACAGAACGGCACACTGACCACAGCCGCGGTGGGAGCGCGGGGCAAACGAGCGCAGGCGAGCGCACACCCGCAGCACATTCCCAAACAGTTCTGCAGTGCCCTCGTGCACTTTGCTCTTGCCATCCAAAAGGGTGACCTTGGCGCTGTAGAACTTCTCGGCTGCGGAGAGGGGCCAACAGCAGCACCGAACAGGACTGGGCAGATCAGCAGGAGAACACCAGACAACGTCCCTTTGCCCCTCCCATACCCCTCCTCTCCGTCTCCTGCGAGTAGACCCCATTTCGTCGTGTCGGTGTCTGGGGTACCACTGCTGCATGAGGCGCAGTGCCCAGGGATGTATTGGAAGAGAGGAGGCATTCGCCTTTTCAAGTCCTGGACGCTAGCACGCTTGAGGGGATTAGGGGGTTAGTGGGTGAGAGCTCATCTATATACAGTTGTATACAGATATATAAGGCCCTTACCCCCCCTGCCGCCCCCCCCCCCCCCCAGCGTATCGCGGCGCGACGGAAGGACTTGGGCTCCATCCTACGTGGGATCCTCCGAGGAGCGTCCCTGCCCAGATCTCGGGCTGTGCGCTCCCCATCCGCGCCCGCAGGTGCGGCTGTGGGGGGTTGGGCGTCCCCCCCTCCCAATGGCTGCACCTGCCGAGTGAAGCCCAGGCTCAAAAGCCCCCCCCCCCCCCCGCGGGCCGGCAGACGGGCTGCCGTGCCCCTGTGCTGCGAGGGGCGCCGCTGACGGTCTGCCCGTGTGCTGGAAGAGAGGAGGGGGGGGGGGTTTGGCCGGACCTCCCCCTCCTCCTGTGGTCCCCCCTACCCCGGCGCCCAAAATCGCTGGAAAATTTTTTTAAGCGTCCTGTTGCGCCAAAGGCGCAGAAGAAAATTCTGCCTCAAACAGTGGAAGGGGAGGAGGGGGTGGGGGAGGGGGGGTCCAGGGGGTGGGGTGGCTTCCTCCTGCGGTTGGCAGCCCTTCTCACACATCCACGGCCGTGCCTTGGAAGATGCAGTGGTGGCTGTTCGTTGGTGGTCGGCTGTTGCTCATTTGTTGTTGGCTGTTGGGTGTTGGGGCTCTTGCTGTTCTGTGGTGGCGGCGGCGGTGGTGGTGGAGGCGTTGGCTTTGTTAGTTGTGTTGTTTGACTGGTGGTACGGATGGTTGTGCTATGCTGAGCGGCCGCAGCAAGCGGCATTGCGGATGGCTGCTTGTGATGAATGACATGTCACTGGGACTCGCACACGTAGCCCAACGTCCCAACGATGGGTCTCGCATTCGAAATCTCAAGGAGCAACACCCCGGCACAGGGCACGCGAGGGGGACGAGCAACAACCGATTGCAGAAAAATTGCAGGAAATCGCGAAAAATCGCAAAACATTGCGAAAATGCGAAAAATTGCGACAAGTTGCGGACCCCCACCCCCCTTCCCCTGGAAGATAGTACCAAAACAGAGACACAACACCCACAACAGCAAAAGACAACATCAGCCTTCGGGTCGGGCTCAGCATTCAACAACGCACGGCACGTGTGCCGTTGTACAGCCCCGTTCCCCCTTCATTTTCCAAAAAAAAACAAACAAGCACCCCCCCTCCCCCTCCCCCTCCCCTGACGACCGCCTTGCGCAACGGCGTCCAACGAGCCCCCCCCCCCCCCTTGTGGAACGGTGCACGATGGCGGGGGGTGGCACAAAGGGGGGGGTACCCAGTTCCCCACCCCGGCTTTCTGCCCCTGGAAAACGTGTCAAGTCCCATACCCCCCCCCCCACGCACACCCACACCCCCCCCCGCCCCCCCCCCCCCCCCCCGAGCGCACCGTTGGCCCCACTGCGGGCCAGTGGCGGCACCTGCGCGAGCACAGTTGACCGTAGCATCCGTATCTCCGCTTTAAGCCTGCCCCGTGCCCGCTCTGCTTTGCTCACGTTAGCGCGCGTCCACCCGAGCTACCGAGGGACGAGACCCGGGAGGTTGGGGCGACCCGCATGGGCGGGAGGGGGGGGGGGGCAGCACGGGGGGAGGGTTCGAGTAGAGGCAGGGGTCCGGGAGTGGCGCCAGGGTGGGACGGGCGACTCCAGGTCGGTGAGGACGGAAGACACCGGCTCCAAACCGCCCCCCCAGTTTTCGGCGAGCGCCGTCGTGGGCCCCGCCAACAGCCACCCATCACCAGGCCCAGGGGCACGGCCACCCCGGAGAGATGTTCGGGCAAGGCGCGACCTCAGTCGTGGACCCGGTCATGCCTGCACGGCACCCCCCCCCCCCGGTCGGGCACAGCGACGCCCGGCACACTCCACGCTGTGGGTACAGCTTTGCACCATGCCACGGCGCAACATCACGTACCCTCCGTACTGCGCCCTCCCGCCGCCGTCCCCATACCGGATGGGCCGTCGCGGGCAGCAGCCGGTTCCCCGCAGCCGCTTGCACAACTCGGAGTAGCAGACGCGCCGCTGGATGGCGCGGAGCGACCCGGCGCCAGCCCTACGCCTCTGGCTCACCCATGTGAGCCAAGCGTTGCCCCCCCGCCTCCCGCGCAATGAGCAGTCCCTCACAAGTGTCACCTGTGCGCTACACGCCCTCGGGGTGCTACCCCCCATCCTCCTCAGCCTGGAGGACATCCTCATGGGGTGCTTCCTGCACTAGACGGCTACGGGGGCGGACCTCAAGTGGGGGCTGTCGGCCCTGCAGCGCGTCCACTAGGGCCTGGCGGTGTCGGGGCCCGCGCTCCACGAGGCCCTCGGCTGGAGGTATGGCGCGGCAGCCCCGTTCTAGCGGTCCCCCCGCCTCCACTGGAGGGGTGGCACGTAGCCCGCTCAGGTGGCCCCTCTGCTGGCGCCCCTCTGGGACCTGGGTCCCATGCCCGTCCGCCGTGGCGGGGCCGCCACCCCGCAGCCCTGGACCAGCGCCCCCAAGCGCCGGGTGCTCTTGATCGAGGGGTGGGACGGCGAGGAGGAGGGCTCCGGAGGCCATTGGGTGGGTGTCACCCACGACGGCACCGTCCGGTACCTCTCCCAGGGCGATAGGCCCCTCGCCACGCCCCCGGACCTGTATGCGGTAGCCGGCGCGGTGCCTGCCTCGATCCCGAGGGTATATGCCGTGTGGTATGCGGTGGTGCCCGCCCCGGGTCGCCCCCGCTGCCCCCGCAGCACCAGTAACCCTGCACGGGGGACGACGCCACAGCACGGGCGTGGCTCGTGGCCCGCAAGCTCGTGCGGGCGTGGCGGCAGCGCCGCAGGGTGCAGGTCACCTTTCGCGCACCCTGACCCAGGTGTGCGGGCCCCGGGCAGACGTCCGCCGAGGCCACCGTGACCCTCCCTCCCCCCCCCCCCCTCCACCCATCCCGCGGCACGGCGACGGGCCTGCCCCCCACCCCGGCCCGCGGACGCGGCCGGGAGTGCACTGCATGCATGGCCGGCCGATATGCAGAGTCGTCGGGACAGCCAATGAGCGCCCCCCAGGCGGCCTGTGAGCCTCAAGATCGGCCCTCAAATGAAATCAAATCAAATCTACCCCCCCCCCCCGCCCCACACACCCCCCACACACACACAACCCCCCACCCCACACACCCCACACACACACACACACACACACACACCCCACACCTACACCCCCCCTCACCCAGCGGTGGTTCCCCAGCGTAGAGGCGCGCTGGGTTTTGCCACAGGTGGACTGCTCACCCACCTCGGAACGCCCCCCGTTCCCACAAAACAGCTCCGCAACCCCCCCCCCCCCCACAGCACAACCAAGAACCACCGGGGGCGAGAGTCGGGACTCATCCCCGTGCGCTCCGGGCCATGAACTGACATGGCCCCGCTAGAAACAGCCTCAGTTGGCCAGTTGAGCGCCCCCCCCTAACCCCCTGGCCTGGCCGGCGCCCTGGCCCGGCGTCGGCTTCGGTGGCGTTCACCAGGCCAGCAGTCCCCCTGACACCAAGGGGAGACCGCGCGTGAGTTACCGCCGGCTCCCTGACCTGACCACTTGGCCAACAACCTGTGGTGAGGCCGCCCCCCCCCCCCCCCCCGCAGCCCAGCCGCCAACAACCTCCTGATGAGGCGCTGCCGGCATGCAGGGGACGCCAAGAACCTGTGGTGCGGCGCCCCCCCCCCCTCCCTGCAGCCAACAACCTGTGGTGAGGCCGCCCCCCCCCCCCGCTGCCCAGCCGCCAACAACCTCCTGGTGAGGCGCTGCCAGCATGCAGGGGACGCCAAGAACCTGTGGTGCGGCGTCCCCCCCCCCCCTCCCTGCAACCTGCAGCCAGCAGGGCCCCAACTACGCGGGTGGGATGCCAAGAACCTGTGGTGCGGCGTCCCCCCCCCCAGGGTCGGCGGGTTGGAGGTGCCAGCAGCCTGTGGTTGAGCGCCCCTGTGGCCCAGGGCCCTGCACCTGCACCCCTGCGCCCCTGCCATCCCCTGTGCCCCGCCGCATGTGCTCGCCCCATTGCAGGGTCGCCAGCCGGAAGCGAGGCGCGACTTCGCGTGGGGTCGGGCCTCTGAACTCATGGCGCGCCTCCGAAGGAGCCATTGCTGAACGTGCGCGCCCCCTGCATTGTCACGCCCGCTCGCCAGCGCCTCTCGTCCCTCCAGCCCGCGCCGCCACCTCTACTCACAGACCACATGGCGCACCCTTTCACCCAGCTTTCCCAAGACGAGCAGCGCGACCAGCTCAGCTGTGCTGACGCCTGGCCCCTGCTGTCCTTGTCGTACAACCCGGCCGCCAAGCAGCTCTTGGTGGCAGCTCGCCATCACGCCGGCCGCACCGACGTCTTCGACATCGACCTGAGCGTATCCGCCCTTTCAGCCTCAGTAATGCTGTGGTGGTGGAGTTTGACTCGCCAGCTCCTACCGACGGAGCAAGGCCTGCTTGAAGAGCACCTGCCTGGCTCGTGGCTCTCTTATCGCGCAGCCCTCGAGCTCCTCATCGACTGGGCCGCCGGTGCCACAGAGACACAACGTCACGAGCAGGTCAGGGCCGCAGCACAGCACTGCGCCCCGTTCGGTGACAACCCGGTACGCGGCATGGACTTCCGCACCCTACTCGAGACCCTGGCACACACACGCCAAATCAAGCCCGTGATCCTCCGCGTCCCCCTTCTACACTGGCTCTCCCAGTGGGCAGCAGCGCACACTGCAAGCCCACTTCGATGCCCCCAGATCCAGGCCATCAGTGACCAGGCAGGTGGTCCAGGTGGCTCCCCGGTCGTACGCCCGTCCCCGTGCCCAGTCTCCGCCCAGACCTGGTACCAGGAGCTGCGAGCTCGCGAGCGCGACGGCTCCATCACCTTTCCCACAGCGCTCACCGTCCTGGCCGCCGCCGAGTCCAAGGCCCGTGCTGCCCCCCAATCCGCTGCAGCCGCCCTCTCGCAGCGCGCTCCTCCCCCGGCCCCAGCCCTGGCAGCCCCCGGCAGCTCTCTCCCCACGTGGGAACAGTTTTTGGAACAAGCCCCTCACACCAGCGCTCAGGACATCCTCTCGCTCCTGGACGGTCTAGCATCAGTCCCCGATGCCTCGGCGTCACATGTAGCTGGTGCAGTACTCATCATCATCAAAGACCTTCACCTGCCCCCCAAGGCCTCCCAGCTCCTCAACCTTGCGACGACGGCGGCTCTGCTGGTGCCTGCAGCGAAGAACACCTGGCTACTGTGCCCTGAGGCCAACAAGCACCGCCTACGACCCGAACTCGAACGTCTGTGCTCCACGGTAGCGACGAAATTTGGCTCCACCCTGAGCGGGGCGGCCAAGATCTCGGCCCTCCAGGCCATCCAGCCACACATCACCGCCAATGCGGCTCGTCCAGGAGTCAACCGGTCGTCCGTGGCCCTCCAGCTGGCGTCCACCCCCTCTTTTCCCCTCACTGCCTACAGCGCGCTGCATAACGTCGTCGACGCCACCACCTTGCGACAAGGCATCCACCAGCTCTGCCAGCCGACCTGCCTCAGCACGGCCACCGAGTACCAGCACCTCCAGGAAAGGGTCAAACAGTTGCTCCCCCTGGTCCAAGAGGTACAGAGCAGCGACTGGTTCTTGGCTGGCTTATCTGCTCCCCCCACCGGCCCCGCCGCCGCCCTACCCTACCCTGCGGCCCCACTCCCAGCGCCCGGCATCCAGACCCTTCCCACCCTGACAGCTCCCCAGCCGAGCGTGTCCCTCCTGCCCCCTGCCCAACCCCTGCCTCCCCCCGTGGCCACACCCCCACCGTCCGCGTCACTGGCCTTCACAGCGGCCGTCGAGAGGCCATGACCGCCGCGCTCACGCTCACACTCGGGACCCCAGTCTACGTCACGTCGCAGGACATCCGGCGCGGCTGGGGCATCGCTGTGGTGCCTCCCACGATACACGCCTCTTTGTTCTCAGCACACCATACACGGCTTCTTCAGCATCCCGACGGCTGGGAACTGACTCTGTCGTGCCGCAATGAGATCACGGGCGAACCATGGAAAGTGGGCAACGGCACGCTGACCGACCCCCCGTCACAGCGCCCGGGTCCACCCCGGGGCTCGAAGCGAGTCCGCCTGGAGCCCCCCCCGTCCCCGCGCCGGACCTCCAAGCGCGCATACGAGAACCACTGATGCGACACGATCTGCCTAATGGACTAACTGTAGGACGCGCCAGCGGCGCGCCTCTGAACGTGCACGACTGGCCCGAGTGACTGATTTTCCACCGCTCACTGCTTGCACGTGCACGTTGCGATGCCCTGCCCCCCGCACTGCCCAGCGCAGCTGCCACCCTGGCCTGCAGCGACACTGCCCTCGCGGACTGGTCCTCGGCCGACTACCCACTCCCTGTGGCAGACTTGCAGCGGAAGCAAAGCTCCGCAGGTACGCGTCCTCTGGACCGACCTCAGTCAGAACCGCCCCATGGGCTACCACACAGCCACGAAATTCCCCCTCGGCAACCGGCCCGCCACCAGCAAGGAATTTTCAGGCGCAGAATTTTGGGGAAACATGTTGGGGCAAGGCGTGGAGCGGTGGCACTCCATGGACCCCGTTGTGCCTTGCCAGGTGCCCCCGAGACGGAGGCCGCCCACGGAGCCTCCGGGCACCCAGCACAGCCCCCGAACCAGCGGAGCCCCCCCCCTCCCCACCCAGAAACTACGGCAGGTGTCAGCCCCTGGTGGCGCAGGGTGCTGGCATGGGCCGCCCGCTTCGACCCACCCTGGCGGGACCGAGTAAGCCGCCGCGTGGCGGTTGGGAGTCCCGCATTTTCAGGGACCCCCTCCGACTGTGTCGGAGCCTCGGGCGGGTCAACCAGATACCAGATACCAGATACCCATCCCGCGGCACGGCGACGGGCCTGCCCCCCCCCGGCCCGCGGACGCGGCCGGGAGTGCACTGCATGCATGGCCGGCCGATATGCAGAGTCGTCGGGACAGCCAATGAGCGCCCCCCAGGCGGCCTGTGAGCCTCAAGATCGGCCCTCAAATGAAATCAAATCAAATCTACCCCCCCCCCCCGCCCCACACACCCCCCACACACACACAACCCCCCACCCCACACACCCCACACACACACACACACACACACACCCCACACCTACACCCCCCCTCACCCACACACCCACACCCACACACAACCCCCCCCCCCCCCACACACATCCACACACCCACGCAGCATGTACACTCCCACGGCCACATGTCTCACACCTCCGAATGGAGTGCTTTTGTAGGATTGGCGCAGGGCAGCAGCCAAGTGGCGAGTCACTGGCCGCCCCGTACACTCCGCCAAGAGCTGCGCCAAGTCCATGTCCGAGAACTGCAGGAACTGAAAGAGGGCAGTGAGGGTCAGTGCCGCGGGCCACTAAAGGGGCGCCAGCGGGGCCTGGGGGCATCGGGACTAACATGAGATCCGCAAAAGACATGAAGCAGATGGACAAATGTGACAGGGACGAGGCGTTTAGAGGAGAGTTGTCGACGGGGCTTGGCAGACGGGGGGCCAGGGGACTGTCGGGGCGGCGGGTGTGCGACACGTGGTCGCTCTGCTCGCGGGTGCTGCCTTTGTCGCCCAGCGTCCCTCCCACGCCGGCGCTGGCGTCTCGCGAAGTTTGGAGGGTGTTCACCACCGCCGATGTGGGCGGCGGCCCCGGAAGGGGGGGGGGGGGGCAGTTTGGGGGGCGAGAGCAGAATGCATGTCCCACTGCGTACCATTGCAGCAGTCTGCCCCAGGCCACGGCTTACTGTTCCCCGGAGGGGTGGGGGGGGGGGCTGGGCTCCTCCGCCTGACCCACCCCCCCACCCCCCCACCCCCACATCAGAAAATTTTTTCCTCCGGGAACAAAATGACATTTATCAAAGGGGCCCGAAATAGCAGGTCGAGTTTAGGTACACAAACTTTTTTTCTTGGCCTCTACCCCCCCCCCCCCCCGCGGTATAGACCACGGTCGCCACGAAGCCGTGGCCTGGTCCGCCCTCCTGGCCCCTACTCCCTTGCCACCACTGACTTTGTGTGTGTGGGGGGGGGGGGTCTGATAGGGACTCTGCCGGTGCCCCAATGCCACGTCCGCTGTGCGACCCGCTTGGGGGTGCTCGAGGTCGTGGGGTCAATCCGTAGCGGGCGAGGGACACAGAGCAGTCCAAAGGCGGGGCGTCCACCCCCACTTTTGGGGGGTTCGCCGTGGGGGTGCACCGGGCGGTACCTCCGGGCGTACGCACTGGTCTGGGCTTTGGCCGTGAATTGTTCACATTGCCCATCCCAAGCCACTGATAAAAGGGATTGTTGGCTGGTGAGCGTGGGACACTTTGGGGGCAGGGGGCGGAAGAGGGCTTTTTTGAAGGGGGGGGTCTAGGGGTGGTGGGTGGGTCGGTCCAGCCCCCCCCCCCCCCCCCCCTTCCGGTGATGCTGAGCTTTTGGAGGCGCCGAAGGCGCCCGAGAAAATTTTTGATCGGCCGAAAGCCCGGAGGCAAATTTGGCCCAACATTTTAAAGGGAGGGGGTCCGGGGGGGCACCACCAGCGGTGCCCACTTGTTCCATTAGCCCTGAGGAGGGAGGGGCTAAGCCCCTCTCGTGTTTCAGTGGACTCATGATGTGGGGGCACACAAAACGCAGGACTACCGACGCAGTGGATGCCGAAGCCAACCAGACGAGGCGGTTGCCGGCCCCAGCCCCCCCGCCTCTGACACGATATCTGCGTCCCCACGGCCATTGATGCCTTTTCTACATCATCTCCGTCTCCTCACGGCCCCATCCCGTCACCCGCTGCGTCGGTCCAGCCGCCCCCCCCCCCCCCTTCCGGTGATGCTGAGTTTTTAGAGGCGCCAAAGGCGCCCGAGAAAATTTTTGATCGGCCGAAAGCCCGGAGGCAAATTTGGCCCAATATTGTAAAGGGAGGGGGTCCGGGGGGGGGGGGGGGGGGCACCACCAGCGGTGCCCACTTGTTCCATTAGCCCTGAGGAGGGAGGGGCTAAGCCCCTCTGGAGAGGTCGCAGAGGGGGGGGGGGGGGGACCTCTTGGATGGTGACGCCGATGCGTTCGAGCCAATGGGCCCACCCCGACAACGTGTGGCGCACCAACATGTCTGAGAGGACGATGTACAGCGAATGGGCGTTGCGGAACACCGTGTCCCGGGACAGAGGGTTCTGCTCGGCGAACGTCAGCGTGACGTCCAGTTGAGTCCCAGACGCCTTGGCCTCCGCCTGAGATCGGTGAGGGCGAGGGGGAAGGGGAGCGCGCGGACGAGGGCGGAGGGGGGGGGGTGAAGGCGACGGTGGGGGCAAGACACAACGCGCTGGTTCATCATCCGAACCGATGCTCATCAAAGTGCTGCTGCCGTGACGGCACAGGGCTCAATGAACGGTACCCCCCCCCAGCGGTACACATGGTGGTGCTGTCCGGTTCCATTTCAGAGGAAGTGATTCAAAGAGGTCCCCCAACGTACAGCCGATACACGTGCCCGTGCCTCACAACACACAGACGCTCAAGACAACACAGTGACCGGCAACAAAATCATGGTGTTGACCAAGCGACGCCCCCCCTTCCCCCCCAACTCCCTCTGTCGGCCCAAATTTCAGCCACCACAAAGCGAGGGTGCAGGCTGTGGGCTGGTTCCCCTTGGGGACCAGGAAACAGGGGAGCAGACCTTTTGCTGCCCCTACCCCCCCCCCAACAGAAATGGGGCCGGACCGGAAACAGGCCCGGCACCCCCCCCCCCCAGCATGCCCTCACACCCTCACTGCAGGCCGACACATGGTGATCGAAGTCCCTCCCCTCGCGGAAAGGGGGCGGACGCCGAACGACGAGTATGTTGGGATCTGGGACCCGCATGGTAACCCAGCAGGTGGTCCTCCTCTCCCAAACAAGTGAGCACGACAAGCCAATGAACTGACAGGTAGACCCATCCACCACTCTACCCCCCCCCCCCCCCCCAAAAGCCTGCGCCCCCGACAGGAGGGTGCACGGAGTCGGCGTCCTCAGGGCCTGAAAAGTGGAGGCTGTGAAGGGCTCACAGCTTGACCGCTGTGGGTATCCCTTGAGCGGCCTGCCCGTGGAACCTCCAGGTGTGCGCGCGCCCCTCCAACTTCATCACAGACGCCTAGGCCAGCACAGCCCCGTGCACTCAAGTGCAGTTGTGGGCGACCCTTGGAGGCCAGATAGCCACTTGCCGACCCCTGCCCCCCCCCCCCTTCCCAAAGGGAGCGGTCACTTGGGTGGTGTGCCCTCTAGGCCCCCCCCGCTTACGTGGACAGTAGCACCGCCACTTGGGTGAACAACCCGAGCAGACCCAAGGGCAGGGCAGCGCTTAGCGTGCCCCGGGGCCCCTCCAACCGCGCAGCCAATCCACCGTGGGACGCCACCCAGCCCTGAGCAGCACCACGCGTGCCAATGCAATCAAGGAGTGCGGGCAGCCCCCAGTCGAGTGCAAGGCTTAGCCGCCCCCGTGCCCCAGGCAGTCGTGGGGTGGCCAGCGGCATGTCAGTTGACCTGGAGGAGGCGTGTCCAGGCCGACTACTCCCCCGGCGGGCTTAGCGTCAGGCTCCCACTGCCTCCTTGCCGGCACCTGGAGCACCAGGCGACAAACCGCCCCACACGCACCCCCCCCAAGACCTCAAGGCACCCCAGCGGCGCGCACACCACACACACGCACGGCGGTATCGCCCTCCCGCGTGTGCCACCGCAGGGTTCGGGGGCTGTCAGCAGTCCGGCACGCCTTGAGACCGCGACAGCCAGGAGCGCCCAACCCAGTCGAGTTGCGCAGGGACGGTTGCGCTGACCGTGGGCCTGGTTGTCCGGGGGAGGCGTTGACCCAAACCAAACCAAACCCCCCCACTCCCCGGGGAAGGACAAGGGAGGGGGGGGGGGGTAGCATCTGAGGATGATGAAGCATCCACATATTATCAACTGCCGGGGTATCCCCCTCCCCTGCCCCCGGTCGAGGCACCTTTTTGAAGGTGGCCAAAAAAAAACACCAATTCTCTGGTGACCAAAATCAAATTAGCAAACTTCAGACCATGTCACCTCTTTTTTAGTGGCAGCTGCCCTGGAAACCCGAACAAGGCGGCGGCTGCGTAGGGCCACTGGTAACTAGTCGACTCAAAGAAGCCACGTTCCCCCATAGGACAGCCGTTGGGGGCATTCCCATCACTTTTTTGACTTCGGCGGTGGACAAACCGGCATCAGGAGTGCCGGCAGAGACTGCCTTTGGGGGACTTGATCTCAACGACAGCCATTTCTAGTGCTTTGGTTAGCCAGCCTTGCACAAAAGAAAAGCGCCCTAGGGCATTGGGCCGCACCAACACATGGAGGAGTGGGGGCGGCGTGCTGTGCACACGTCGGAAGGGGTCGCGCGGTGCGCGATGGCTGGTCACATCGCTGGCGGCCCCCGCACGTCACGGACCACTGTCCATGCGGCCCCTCAACCGTCCAAAGCCGCCCTCACCCCCCCGCGGCACTGGGGCACACCTTCAACATGATCTGAGAGTCGTAATGGGACTTGATGAGGGGCTCAATCCAGCCCCGGGTCTCCAACATCCGCAGGACGTTGTGATGCTGGAAATGGCCCGGCTTCAGCACTTGGCCGTACAGGAGCACCGGATTGGATGGCAGCCGAGGGATGGCGTTTCGGAAGGAGTCGATGCTGCGACACACGGAACGGAGCGCAGCAGGACCCCAAATCCCCCGTTCCCATCCGGGGGGATGGCTCCCCCTGAGCCCCAGGGGGAGACATGGGCTCTCACAGGCGTGGCCTGGCCTGGGCTCCATTTGAGGGGGTGGGGTGGGGGTCCAGGGGGGAGGGGGGGGTTCAACCCCCTGTGTGACATTCCCTCTGGTTGTTGCTCCTTTACGGGGCCCTGGACAGTCAGCCGTTCTTCCCTTCGCATGTTGCGTCAGGGTGCTGCTTTCTGTCGGCCGCTGCAGCCAGTGCTCTTGCTGTTGTCGTTTCTGCGTTTGTGGAGCCCAGTAGTTGGTGTGTTGGGGCTGTGCTGAATGTGGCATGGTGTGCCGTTTGCGCGTCAGCGGCGCCCAATAGTTGGCGTATTGAGGATGTGCTGGTTGTTGCCGGGGTCGTTTGACTGTTTTTGCTGTCCACGCGCCTCTGTCCACAGGCCGTCCATAGCCTGCCTCGCTGTGTTTCTGTGTGCGTGAGGCACAGGTGCCCTGTTTCTCCACGCGCTGTCCCGGCCGTCCACCACATGTCCTTTTCCCCCTCACAGCTGGTCTGCCCCGCTCCTGTTGCGCAAACAGCCCATCTGGGCTGCGGGAGACACCCCCCACCTGATGCCGGTTGAGCAGAGGTTGCCCTGGCACCCCGTAGCGACGGGGCTGGCTGGCCAAGCCATCCCCTTTATTGTCGCTGCCTCCCATGCGCACGCTCTGCCATCCGCTCCATTCGGGTTCCCTGTTCCCGCTGTTCTGGTTGCCTCTCCTGCCTTGCTGTGCCCCTCCTCCTTGTTTGCTGGGCTCGCCCTTGTCCCTCCTGGTGTGGCTCCCGCGTTCTGTGTGTCTGTGTTGCTCCTCCCCCTGTCTGTTGGCGCTCCTGGGTGCCCCTGTCACGCACCCCCTCCTGTCCCACCCGCCTGCCCCCCCGTACGAGGGTTTCGCATCTCCGTACGACGTGGACTGTCACGTGTGCAGTTGGCTGGTCACGGCCCTGTTGCCACCCCCGTGGCGGGCACCTCCCGGCGCGCGGGGCGCAGTTCCCGCCCTTGTGGAGTACGTGGGCACCTTGTAGAGGGAGGGGGGGGGGGGGGTTGCTGATGGCTCTCTCGGCATGCGCCACATTTGGTGGTTGCTGCAGTGCTCGCACCTCATGGTTACCTTGTGTATTCTTGTGTGTCCTGTTGGGGCTCGTCTCACTGCCGTGTGTGGGGCGGCCCTGTGCCCAATTGCTTTGCCGCTTGCGTATCTCCCAATTTCGGGCTCTTTCTTTTTCTGCTGGCATGCTCATTGCTGCTGATGTGCAGCGCCGGGGGGTGGCAGCATGTCGCTCCCTGCATCCCCTTGTGGCTGTCGGGTTATCCCACTTGCAGTTGGGTGGTACCAGGGGCACCGGGCACTTTTGAACATGTCTCCAAATCTAAAAACTGACCTGTCACTGGTGTTTGTCGGGGTTGTTCCCGGGTGAATGTGGTGCATTCTTGCTCTTTTGCTTTCTAGGCTGCTGAGGAGCTCCCCGTTTGTGGACTTCACTCCGGGCTGTCCACGCCTCGGAGCTAGGGACTCGTGTGAGTCCACCCCCTGGTTGGTCATGTGCAGTGACCAACAATGGTTTGGACGTTGTGTCTCATAAGCATGCCCAAGGCCCCTGCACTAGGCCCTGGTGACAGAACTTAGCTACTCGCGGGCAGTACATGTTTTAGGTTGCTGCCCAATGGACAACCGCGTAGCCGGCTGCCAGCCCCCCGCAGGGGCGACCCCCTTACTTAGGTTTGGGTTGCCTTCTCCTCCCGGCGTGGTCGGGATGGTGATGGCTCCCGGGAGTGCATCAGGAAAGCATCCCTTCTATGTTGTGTGTAGGTGTGGCCTTGGTTGTTGTGTGTGTGGTAGGCGTTGGGGTGTGGGGTCATGGGCCCTTGGTGATGCTCCGTGTGCGTGCCTTGTTTGTGGACGGCGGTGGCTGTGTGTGGATGAAGTGCCTGTGGGGTGGGTCTGGCCCCCACCCTGGGTGTTGGGTGTTGGGCTGGTTTTGGTGCTCGCGGCGGGTGGTGTGGCTGTCCGCCGCTGTCGTTGCGGTACACTACTTTGCTTTGCCCCCCCCCCCCCCTCCGGTGGTGCTGAGTCTTTAGAGGCGCCGAAGAAAATTTTTGCCCTAAACTAATTCGGCGCCAGAGAAAACATTTTGTTTGGCCAAAGGCCCAGAAGAAAATTTGGCTCAATCTTCTAAGGGGAGGGGGTTGGGGGCTGGGTCCCCCCCCCCCCCGTGTGGCATTCCGTCGGGTTGCGGTGTCTTTACGGGGCCCCGGACAGTCACCCGTTCTTCCCTCCGCGTTGCAGGCCCTCCTTCGGCTGCCCATGCCCGGCAACGCCGGCAACGTCGTTTCGGGGGAGGAGGGGGGGGCGATGCGCACCGGCGCCCTCACCTGACGCGACCCTCTGGAACCATCAGTTTGGTGGCAACCACTGCTCCGCCAAACAGTTCACCACCAAAAGAGGTCAGCCAACCAAAGAAAAGCGTAGGTCGCGCAACAAAAAGAAAAAACAGTGTAAGCCGCATACTCTTTTTTTCGGCGCATGTTGCGTGCGCGCAGCATCTTCAATTTTGGCACACGCCCAACACCAAAATCAGCAACGCACGCCTCACACAGCCAATCACCGGCGGCCCGCTGCAAACCCGCCCCCCAGTCGGGCGTCCACCACCCCCGCGACAACCGCCGGCAACCACCCTCACCACCCCGTCGTTGTGCCACATGGCCCTCAGGCCTTCCGCAACACCCTCCGGCCCACGCCCGGCGCACGCGCCTCCAGGGGGTCCTTTTCAAGGGGGGAGGGGACCACCCCCCCAGTGGCGCTGAGTGTTGAGAGGCGCCGAAGACAATCTTTGAACTAAACTAAGTGGCGCCAAAGGCACCAAAGGAAATTTTGATTGGCCTAATCTTCTCTGTATCGTTCCAATTTTATCGTTCCAATCCCCGAAGGGCTCCGTGGGGGTCCCGGGGGGGGGGGGGGGGCATCCCGCCCGGGCCGTGCCGAGTAAACGCGCCCCGCGCACCTCTCCTTGTCGGCGGTGTAGCGCTGGATCATGGACGCCAGCAGCAACTTGAAGAACACGAAGAGGCCGAACAGCACCGCGCCCCAGAACACGAGCACCACCACGAACACAGCGCCGGCGTCGTACTGATGGTCGTACATCGCCCGCCACCACCAGTCCTTCCCCCCGGAGCTCAGCGCCGTCCGCAGGGGCGCCCGCAGCACGTCGCTCGCAGGGGAGTAGCGGAGGCCATTGCTGTGGCTCACGGAGCTGCCGGGCAGGCGGCGCCCAAACGTGACCATGAAGACGGTCACGAGGCCGTTGCCGAAGGTGGAGAACTCCGGCCACGTGTCGCCCAACTGGAGGCACAGCACCAGCGTCCCGATCAGGAGCACGAGGAGGATGCAGGCGGCCCAGAACGACAGGGCCCACACTTGTCTGCGGAACGGAGGCGATGGGGCGGGGGCATGTGCGGGTGTGCGCCCCCGGGGCAACGCCGTGTGGCGTGGCGCGCGGTGCCGCGAAAATGCCGACGGACCAAATACGCCGAACGCACAATTATTGAGACAACGGACGAAATGTGGGCAAACATTTATGGCAGCCGCTTTGGAGAGCGTGGCTTGTGATCTTAGTCCGCCCATTTCCGCGGATGAGGGCCTCACATCTGCAGTGGGAAGAAGTGATCGTCTGCGATACGCCACATCGGCGTACTTCAAACAAATGCGCCGATTTCGGGGTATTTCATAATAAATCCGCCGATTTCGGGGTATTTCATAATAAATACGCCGATTTCGGGGTATTTCATAATAAATACGCCGATTTCGGCGCATCGCATCGCACGCATTACATCGCGTGTCGAGCACGCAGCGAGTGCGTGACGGCGTGCACAAGTGCAGGGCATGTGCGAGTCTCCGGGGGATGTCCTGTGCTGGAGCCATGGGCCACTGCCCTTTGGAGAGGTCTGCTCCGGCCGCTCCGACTGCACACGCCCCACGGCCTCCGCCCCCCCCCCGCCCCCCCTCCGCACGCACAGACCTCCAATTGAAGAAGCGCGTGCCCCCCATCGGCAGCGTCTCCGACAGCGGCAGGTACCGGAAGACACGGAGGGTCATGAGGACCAGCAGCGTGCCCTGGACGATCCGCAGCGCCGCCCATCCCGAGTGGCGGTCGCCGATGGAGGCCCCCGCGACCTGAGCGCACGCGGAGGGGACACGGCCGGAGTCCGGGGCGTGTGCGCACGTGCCGGATCGATGGGGGAGAGGCGTGTGCAGGGCCTGGGCTTGAAGGGGGTGTTGTGTGTGTGGGGGGGGGGGGGGTGTACCAAAAAATAAATTTGTCCTTCCGCAAATGTCTATTTTCCGTCTCTGAAACAGGGCTGTCCTTAAGAAGGGGAAAATGGGGTTCGTAACGCCAACAGAAACGAACGTTCACGGGACGCCCTCTGCTTCATGGTCAAGATATGGGCACGACATAAGACCACAGAAACAGTACTGAACAATGGTTGGCGGTTGGCGGCGGTTGGTGGCGGTTGGTGGCGGTTGGTGGTCCCTGGGGGCTGTCCTGAAAAAAAAAATGGGGATTCTTCAGGACAGCCCCGCTCTGGAAAAGTTGGGGGGGGTCCAGAAGGGGGGCAGAGGCACAACGGGGGGGCCTGCGCTTGGACAGGGCTGCGCTTCCGTGTGACCCACGGGCAAAGCGGTTCTTGGGGGGCGTTTTGGGCCCCATTACACCAACACTCGCTGACAAGCACCGCAACACCGTAGCAGCGGGTGGCAGCCTCCAGCGGAACGTTGGGTTTGAGGGGGACCAACTCTTCGCAGACATGCCCCATCTCGACCACCGGCCCACGAACATGTCACCGCGCATTCTCGACCACCGGGACTGTGGTCAGTGGACGCACGGTCAGAGGGGGTCGCCGTGGGGGGTCAAAGCATCGGAAGGGGGTCAGGGATGTGCTTAACCACCGGACGGGGGGGGGGGTGATCTGGCCGACCCCCCCCCCCCCCCACGAGGCCAAACCCCCCCCACACCCAAAACCAAAAGATTGTCCTCAGGGTAAAGATAAGATTTTGAATAAACCCAAAAATGAGAGGCCCATTTTAGGTACACAAACTTTCTTTCGCCCTCACCCCCCCCCCCCCCGGTCCCGTAGGACAAACACTAAGCACAGCCCTGGACGGGATGTCGGTCATCCGGGACCTGCTGGTCCACTGAGTTCTGCGCATGCCCCCGTGTACCGTCGTGGCTGGGGGTGCAGGGCACGTTTGGGGACTCCATCGGGATACATATCGCACAGAACAGGGCACCTCCCGTGCAGCCCCTGTTCCCACCACTTCTGGACCCCACCAGCCACGGCGCGACAATGGGTGGGGGGCGGGGAGTTGGGTGTGTACGGCATGTTTGACTTCTCCCTGAAAATTTGAGCCTTTTGACTACAAGTAAGCGGGGGTACATGTCGAAAATTTGCGAAAATTTTGATTTTTGCAAACAATTTTGGGGGGGGGGGGTTGCACATTCGAACACCCAAATTCTGAGCTGTTTGACTCCACACAATTTGGGTGTGCATTTCCGAAGTTTCAAATCTCACCATCCGGCAAACAAGCTGCTGGTCCCAACGGGCGTAGGTTTGGGGTTCTGGAAAAAAAAGGGGGGGGGTCTGGACCTACACTTCAATGCCCCCTTGTGTACCGGAGCCACCACCGGGGGTATGCCTTGTCCTGGATTGACTGGCAACTGCGATTCAAAACAGGCCCAAACGACACACTGCAAAAAAAAAGTCCCGCTTCATTGCCAGCTCCCGCCGAGGAAGCGCCATGCCCATCCCCAGCAGCTGCGCTACGACCCAGTGCCCGCCCAAGAACGTTTCAATTCCATCGCACACTCTGCGCCCCAATGCCATCAAGGGCCGCAAGACAGTGCCACAGCACCTGCGTGGGTTGCAGGCAGAGCACGTGGATCCACAGGCCAATGCTCGTCACCAACAGGCAGAAGATGACGGTGTCGTACAAATTGTTCAGCGTCAAGCAGCTCATGCCGCGCCCTGTGGCAGAAGGGTCGTCGAGGAGGCTGCAGGCGTGGGGCGTTGCTGCAGAGCGGGACACATGCTGTTTGGCGTAAACATCAGCCAATCGAAAAAAAAGGGGGGAGGTCACTGCCAAGCCTGTGCTTCAAGGGGGTGTTGTGGGGGGGGGGGGGGTCTGGGACTGAAAAATTTGTCACCACAAATGGCACAACAGACTTGGCATTCCGCAACACTTGGGCAACACATCGGTACGGCAGAATTGTTGTGTTTCGCAACCTTCCACGTCACGAAGGGTTGTGGACACTTGACCAGGCTATTGCTTAACCCACCCACCCGCCCGCCCGCCCACATCAGAAAAACTTTCCTCCCCAAAAAATGAAATTTATCAAAGGGGCCGGAAATCTGTGGCCCAAACTTTTTTTTTTGGCCTCTGACCCACCAGTCCCCCCCCGGGTCATGGGCTGTTGGGCGCCCTCACCCCCAGAGCCTCTGAAACACACACCCGTGCGCCAGGCACATGATATGAGCAGGCGCGCGGGCCGGCGCGGAAGGTCTTACCTGTGCGCTGGGCTGTGTGCCGCATGCGCTTCATGAGGCGGACAAAGAACACGGCGGTGGCGATGACCAGCCCGATCTCAAAGACCATCCGGAAGTAGTCCGTCCAATGGTGGTAGAAGCTGCGCCGCACGACCTGCAGCAGGGACCCCTTGTGGTACTTGCCGTAGGGGTCACTTTCCCTGAAGGAGAAGGACATGGGCCAGACCGCACTCGGGCTCTAAGCCCCAGCCCCTGCAATCCTCTGGCCCGCCCTTGAAACCCTCCCACAATTCCTCGAAACCCGCCACAACCTGATACAACCCTCCGCAACTCCCTCCACCCGTCCACAACCGTCCGCAACCGTCCACAACCGTCCACAACCGTCCGCAACCGTCCACAACCGTCCGCAACCGTCCACAACCGTCCGCAACTGTCCACAACCGTCCGCAACCGACCACAACCGCCCATCCCCTCAGTGCCTGTCAATCGCACAACCATCTGCTTTCTTGGGCTGCACTGCACCGCATTGGCCATTCAACAGACGTCCAGGGAGCCGCTTAAAACCTCCGCCCTCCCACCAAAACCGTCTACATCTGAACAGCAGTGGTCTACAGCACAACCCCTGCCAACCGACTTCGAGTCTGCCAAAACCGCCGGTGTACTGCTCAGCAGCAACCGCTTTTCTCGCTGCCCCTGTTCAAGCCCTTCAGAGCCCCTTCCCGTCACTTGGTATTCCCTGCCCCATCTCCCCAGAAACAAAAAACTGTACCGCATTCTCGCATTCGGCCAGGGATGCATTAGAAGAGGGAGGGGGTCTGGACACCAAAAATGGCCCAAATGAATATTTCCTTTTGTAAATTCTATTGCCTATCGGCAAAGCACCTCGAAGAGGGATGGAGCACAGTCAGTCAATCAGTCAGTTAGCCACGAAATCATTCAGTCCCCAACCGCCATCCAAACACCCAAATAGGGTAAAAAACACATAAAGAGGGTGTAATACATGCTTTACATTAGGATACTTGATCATTGTGAACGGTCAGAATATCAAAAAAAAAAATTCTATTGCCTTCGGCAGTGCACCTCGAAGAGAGGTTGACAGTCAGCCAAGCAGTCCCTGAGCCAGGCCAGCAGTCAGTCAGACAGAAACACACAGTTTGGGTTTTTTGTCAGTGGCAGACACAGCAGCAAGCAGTGGGGAGCAGTTATCCTGGTACTCAAGCAGTGGTTGAATGGTAATGCAGCACGCTTCGGACTTTTTGGTCGGCGGTTCGAACCCCGGTAAGGTAAATATGCCGCCGCCGCCGCCGCCGGCGCCAAAAATATACCCAGCCCGGGCTCTTGGCACCGCACCCTGCTGCGTTACCATTCGACCAGCAGTCACCTTCCCCACTGCTTGGAGCCTTCTCAGCGAAAACTTTTGACCCCCCCCCCCCCCCCCCCCCCCCCCCCCCCCCCACCCCCCCTCAAAAAAGTGATATCCGGTTTTAGGGGATAGAGGCCTCAGAATCAAAAAATCCATTGGGGGATGGTCTTAGTGGGCAAAATAATGATTTTACAAGGGGTTGGACATCAAATATCATGCCTTGGGGTATGCTACGCGAATGACCCCAAAAAAGGGGGGTATACGACGCCCGCGCCTGCGCTTGATCTAACAACCTCTCTTCGAGGTGATTCTAGCCCTGTATAACCCCTGCCCCCCATATTGTGGTCCGCGGAGTGGGAAAATGTCGGAAAGCACATGCAATTGGTACTAGGTATGTGTGGCCCCTTGGACAAAATTGTTGTTCCCCCATTGTTGCCCATTGGCATGGGTTTGGGGGTCTGGAAGAGGGAAAGGGGTTCTAGCCTGCCCCACAAACGGCTCCCATGTGTCCAACACACCCAACAAAGGTCTTCGAGGTGATTCAAATCAATATTTCCTTTTGTAAATTTCACTTTTTCCCACCATGAAATCTGGTTCCAAAGGCTCCTCCTGTGGCTGTCAGCCGTTCTCGTACATCCCTGCACACGGGGATGCCGCAGCGGTAGTGTGGCCTTTTGGAATGACCCCCTGCATCGCGCACCCTCAGCCCCCGCAGCACCTGGCCACCGCCCGCACCCATCCGGTGGGGTACACCACAAACACCAGCCGCAGCACCGCCATCATATCATAGTTCGGGTTGTGCACGTTCACTTGGAGCGAGATGTACCCAAGGTCCTCTGCAGCAGAAGGCCAGCGAAGGGCTGGGGCGGGGCATGCCATGGCGGTGGCACCAGCGGTTGCTGGGCGGGGCCCCCTGCAATCCCGCCCAACAACTACCGGCAGGAAGGGAGTGGCAGGGGCGAGGAAGGGGCAGGAGAACGGACCACAAAAGGGGTGGTGCCGGGGGGCCACAATGGGTCAAGTTTGCTTCACGGTAAATAGCCCCAGCCGCACCTGCCCGGCACCGTTTTCAATGCTCTCAGTTCAGTGTGCCAGATCACATTCCCTGAGTCCGCTTGTCCGAGTGTTCAATGGCTGTGGTCATGGGCAAGGTCCCTTCCTCCCTTCTCCACTGTACCAGGTCAGCTGTCGCCTGGCGGGCTGTCGCGTGCCGGGGGGGGGGGGGGGGTTGGAACAGGGCCTCACACAGGGGGGGATTTCAGGCCTGCGTGTCCTTCCCTGCGAGGCACTGGTCCCAAATCCTGTGCTGTCCCGTTCCAAAGCTGAGCGGACTGGGACAGCCCCCATAGACCCCACTGTAGCGTAGGGTCGGCTGCAATCACGTCGGGTCACACGGTGGTACCACGCCTGGCCCAGCTGACAGTCAACCTGTTGCCCTCTGACCAGGGGCGTCACCTGTTGTTTTGTGGAATGGGCAGTGGTGGACATAGCGCCCCCCTCTGAGTGACGGGTGCCGAGTGACAAGTGGCACATGAGGAACCCGGGCCGGGTGAGGGTAGGGAGGGGGGGTGAAAATTCTTTTCATATTTTTCATGCGTATTTGAATTCTGCATAGAAATCTGAGGATTTTGGGCATGCGCAAATTGAGTGAAAAAAGCGTCTCCTCCTTTTTGTGTGCAAAAAAAATTCCTTCCAGCACCTTTGGCGCTGGAATTGTGGCTAATTGTCATTGTGTCCATGTGTCACACCTGTGTGCACACACCTGGAAGCGCCCAGCGGCACAGTTTGTGGGCCTTTATGATACCCCCCCCCCCTTCCCCCAGCAGACGGAACCACAGTCCCCGGTGGGTAGAGCAGAGCCGGTGACGCCCATTACCAGGGATGGGCATAAGAACAGGTCCAATTTTTGGGGTGGTGGTGGGGGGGGGGGTATCTGTCACTCCAGATAGCTGGATTTTGTGCTTGAGTACTGGTTTAGGCTTTCAGGAGGAAATGGTCCACATTGTTTGTCCACAGACGGGGGGGGGGGGGCGTACTTTTGGTGGGTGAGAGTGGGGCGGGCAGCCCTCGGCTCACAGGTGCCGTCTCTGCCCCTTGGCGTCCCTCCCACACCGGCGCCCGCATGCCTCACGTTCAGTCATCCCCACGACACTGAAGTTCGGTGGGTGCTCACCACCACAAATGATGTGGGCAATGCACCACAGGGCCGGGAGGTTCCAGATCACCAAGTGTCACCCAATGGTACTGAGCGGTGGCACCGTTTCCGTAACCCCCCCCCCCCTTGTGGAAGCAATGGTAAATGACCAGAAATTGATGGAACCAGTGTTGCTTGGACAAGGGGTGTTGCGTATGCGTTACACTGTGCATGTTACGTTGGGGAAGACGTGGTGTACTTAACTGAAAACCAAGGGTCAAAATATGCCACCAAGGCCATCATGCCCCAATCAGCTTCCCTGACACAACATATGAACATCATGCATCTCAAAACAGAAGTATCCTACAGCACACATCGCACACAGTAAGACCCATTGAAAAAGGCACAGCCAAACTCCACGGTGCAAAAATTGACGGAATCACTGCCCAGTGTTGCTGGGCCATAAACCGATGGCCATCACCCTCCAGAATCACTCTGGCCTCCACAACAGTACTTCATGTCTCAACGCGGCGAAGCCGTGACACACATTGTCCGTGCAGTTCAGCAACGCGCCGTCAGATGCACAGGTGTTGCTTGGTTAAGGGGAGGGGGGGGGGGGCATGCCAAAGCGTCCCTCTGTTCTGTGATGTGTTCCGGGGCGGCCTGCAAGCTCAGCCCGCGCCTGACAAGCCTCGGGGGCTCAGGTTTGGAGGCAAAGAATAGAAAGGTCCAATCAGCTGTTCGCCCCGTGAGGCATGGCCCTGCCGGCATCTGGAGCACCAGGCGACAAACCGCCCCACACGCACCCCCCCCCCCGCAGACCTCAAGGCACCCCAGCGGCGCACACACCACACACACAGGCACGGCGGTATCTCCCTCCCGCGTGTGCCACCGCGGGGTTCGGGGGCTGTCAGCAGTCCGGCACGCCTTGAGACCGCGACAGTCAGGAGCGCCCAACCCAGTCGAGTTGCGCAGGGACGGTTGCGCTGACCGTGGGCCTGGTTGTCCGGGGGAGGCGTTGACCCAAACCAAACCAAACCAAACGCCCCCTGTGTGACATTCCGTCTGGTTGTTGTTTCTTTACGCCCCCCCCCCCCCCTGGTGCTGAGTTGTTAAAAGGAGCCCTAGGGCCGCCCCCTGAGGGACGGCCCACAAACCCCTGCCAGCCCATGTCCGGGCCGGGCCACACCTGTGCGCACGTTCTGAAGATCGGCGGCCGCATCGGCCGCGAGCTCCGAGGCGCTCTTGGCGGCGTCGTCGCACTCGGCGGTGCAGTCCACGCCGTTGGGGACCTGCACACGGGCCACGGGGCGGTGCGTAGCGGCACTTCCCCTCCCGAAGGGCGGTCCCATGGCACCGCGATTCTCTGTTTTCTTTCCACAAAGGCCGGCCCCTCAACCACCGCCTTCGGTGAACCGCCGGCCGCCGGCGCTTACCCGCCGACCGGCGGCGGTCCATGGCCTATTTTTTTTTGTTCGCGAGGCCCCGGCTGCGGGTCCGTACGGAGCACACGTTCACATGTCGTCTCGTGCGCATTGATGCGGCGCTCCGCGTTCATCCCCACGTCCCCTGCCCCGAGCCACCCATTTCTCAGAGCTGTTGTCTACTTCATCATTACCCCCCCCCCCCCCGTCTAAGCTACGCCAAGGTACGGAATAAATCCGGCCCCTACGCGTGCTGTAGCTTGGACAAGGGAGGGGGGGGGGGGTGCTTCATCGCAGACGGTGTCTTTGAAGATGTGTCTCCGTTGGGCCGAGGGGTCTCCACGGTGCATTCCCTTTCACGTTCGTGCAGGTCAGCGGTGGAATGTCGTTACCAACGAAAAACATGAGATGGAGGGCTCGCCGGATAATTCGGGACTGGGCTGTGCGCAGTGCCCGGGGGCCTTCTCAATGTCACGGCGCACTTTTGGGCGGAGGCATAGACCGACCAGACCGTTTGTTAGTACTATGCCTCCAGGACCCCCCCGGACGTCAGCCGGTGCACGCGCGGGGGCCGCTTTGTCTTGTGCCGGCGGTCTGCCGCGCAGGGCCGACCGAGACCGAGACCGCGAGAGCGGCATGGCATGCCCAGCGCCACGTGAGAAGCAGAACGCACCGACCGGGGAACGCCTCCGGGTCGCATTCGTCGGCACTGGACCGCTATTCGAGAGGAATCACGCTGAACGGTCTTACGGGGCACCGACCTGCTTGCAGCTGCGGGGCACAGGCCACCCTGGGACCACCCCAATGCACTGGGGACCACATCACCTGGGTTGGGCGGGCTTTCAATTGACGGGGGCGTCAATACAGCCCTCTGGCCAAAGCCCCCCCGCCCCAAAAAGGCTCAATTGACGGGAGCCCCAAAATCCTACCGAGACTGACCCCTGGGCCTCTGAGGTGACCCGGACCCAGAATTTGGCAAAAAAAAAGACAGGATTTTGGAATCAGCGCGTCGAGGGGGTCAGAAAATCATCGCTTGCCATGAATTTGGTTAAAACAAATTGACCACTTTCAATGCTCAAAAATTTTTTCGTCGCCAGAGTTCATATCAACTGATTAATGGTCCTGTCAGTTCAGCCCCTTCCCCGACCCCCCCCCCCCCCGTTTTGGAGGGGCTCTATTGGACCCCTCCCCCCGAATGGTGACGTGTGAGCTGTCACGTGTGGGTTGTTGTTTGAGACGACGTCAGCAACAAATCAGCACATGCAGATCACAAGGAGGCAAAAGCTTATCAAGGGCCGAAAACGACCCTAGGCGCCTTTCGCAAAAGGTCGAAAAAAAATAGACACTCAGAAAGCTAGACCCCCCCCCCCCTCCCCTCATTTGATAACCCGACCTCCCCTGAACTCACCCTCCAAATCAAGCAGGGCACATACGCTGCACTCTTCGGGCTGCAGGGCCCCTGTGAAGCACCAGGGAGTGCCTTCCTTCCCGTCGGGGGCCGGGAGATTGCTGCGGCAGAAGTTGTGCGTATCGGACACCCAACTGAAGTCGACGTCCGGGACGGTGCTCCATTGAGAGCACGCCCCGCCCGACGCTGTGACGCTCACAGAGCCACTGCAAATCCAGGGGCAGGGGCGGCGTGAGGCGGTGGGGCGTGCCGAGTGGAGGAGGAGGGGCACGGCTCGTGCAGAACGGGTCATGGGGAGGACCGGGGCAAAATGGACCGTGCTCTCAAGTGCAGGGCGTCTGTTGAGCGGGGGGCTTTGGGCTTTGGGCTTGTCTTCCCGGTCCGAAGAGGGCCTTAAGGGCCCACGGATTGCCTCTCATTGGGGAAGCCAGGCTAAGGCGCACCTCACACACTCAGCTGCCAGTCGGTCAGTGAGCGGGGCACACGCCTCCTAGTGCGGACGCTGTTGAGCGGGGGGGGGGGGGGGGGCTTGGGATCCAAAAATTTGTGCACCAAAAATGGCCCCATCAGATTTTCCCCGTTGTAAATTTCGGTTTTTTCCCACGATGATCACTTTGGTCTGGGGGCGGGGGGTACCCTCCGTCCCCCTGCTTTGGTGTACGGCCATTCTAATACTTCCCTGCCCCCCACCCCCCACCCCCAATTGCCACAACACCCAAGTTCCCACTGGCCTCCTCAACGGATTGCATCAGACGCATGTTCAGGCCCATTTCCTTGACCTGCATGCTTCAGCCAAAAGGGGCAATGCAGATGTTCTCCCCCTGAAACAGGCCGTCGCGGCAAGGCCATTGAACCCCCACCCCCCCTGCAGACCATTGTGTCTCTGCTTCCCATGATCTACACCACGGGGCCCAACGGCATCCCAACGTGCCAACCACAGCCCCGGGGGGGGGGCGACGACAATTAGTCCTGATGCGACACCCCCCCCCAACTATCTGTCAAAACTTGCGTGGGGGGGGGGGGGGTTGGCAGCTTGGCGGGGAGGGGGGCTGCGCGCAACCCACTACTATCACATGCATGCCTCAAGGGGGTGTCTGGGGGCATGGGGGTATAGAGGTATGTATGCAATAATAGCGATATCTTGTCTTTGCCAGGAAGAAAGTCTTAAGGGTCTTAAGGACTAAAGGCATGGTACCCTTCTCAACTAAGCATGGGACAAAAAATTTGGTGCCGTTGGCGCCATGGCCCCCACACCGCTATCTTTCAAAACTCGGGGGGGGGGGTGTCGCATACAAGGACCGCCCCCCCCCCCCCCCGGGACCACGGCCCTATGCAGTTGGCTGCAGGCATTTGTTGCCCCCACACCTCCTGCACCCGCCCCACGCCCTCCATGCCTTCCCCTCGTTCCCCTCAGCCAGGGAGGTAGTGGAAGAGAAGGCGGCAGGGGGGGTCTGGGACCCAAAAATTTGTGTACCAAAAATGGCCCGACCAGATTTTCCCTTTTGCAAATTTCGTTTTTTCCCGCGATGGTCCCTTTGGTCTGGAGGGGCGGGGGGGGGGTCCAGAGGGGGGGGGGGGGGGCCTCCTCCTCCTGCGATGTGGGGCCATTCTAATACTTCCCATGCCCTCCGCCCTCCCTATGCCTTCCTGGCTGGGTCTCCACATTCCCACTCCTTCGCCGTTCAGCTTCGCCGCCACTGCCCCAGGGCAACCTCTGTGCCTCCCTCCAATGTGACCTGCGATTCCTGCAAACGTGACGTGACGGCGACCGCAGGGCCGTTTGAACTTCGCCTTCCTTTTTTGGGGCGCGGACGGGGGCTCAGGCCGTCCTCATCTGCAGCCCAAACCCCCGAGCCCCAGGGGCCAGACCGCTTAGGCTCTGCGGTGGTGCGCAGTCGCTCCGCGAGGGCACCTTCGGCCAGTCCTGTCCCCGTTTCGTGGCGTCTTGCCAAGGGGCCCTGGGGCACCCGTGGGCCATGGGCGGCTGCTTGAGCACCTTCCGCGGTGCAGACCCGTGTGAACCTCTGGGGCCCTGGGCCCCAGGCTATGCCCCATCCTGTGCCGCGACCAAAATCGCGGAACCATGAACTGACCTTTATGGATTTGTAACGGAGGCCAGCGATGATAATTTGAACATACTGTTGCAAGGTTCAATATAATAACTTTACTAAGGAATTGAAAATCCTCGAAGTGGCGAGGTAAAAATCGAAAACCTGGAATCGACATAATGCCCAGGCAAAATAAGATGCTAATTACTTCCTCCAGAACCCCCCCCCCCCCCCCGGGGCTCCACCCCAGGGGATTGCTTAGTGATACTGCGCCACCCACCCACCCACCCACGACATCAGAAAAAGTTTCCTCTGGGCGGGGGGGGGGGGGTGACATTTATGAAAGGGGCTGGAAATTGGAGGCCGATTGTGGGTACAGAAACTTCTTTGTGGCCTCAGCCCCGGAGGAAGGCTGGGCTATTGTACGTGTGCACAAGAGGCGATTGGCACAAAATGCACGAAGAAAATGGCTCGTCAGTGGCCTAAAAGACCATCGCACTATTCCGCCACAGAACATGTGAGAAGAGGATGACCGATGGGAGGACACCAACAAGAAATCGGCAGCGGTGTGCTCGTGCTGGCGCTACGCCGACGCCCCCGGACCTTTCGTATCACAGAGTCAGCCCCCAACCCCCGGTGTAGTATCAACCAGCCACTAAGCAATAGCCTGCTCCCCCTCTCCCACATCCACAAAAGGTTCTGCCATGTGGATAAAGGAAGGGGCAGTGTGAGACTACTCATTTTGGTGTAAATGTAGTTCTGAGAAGGAGCAAGAGGGGGGGGGGGAAGAGCACAATGAGCAGCCGAAAGAGGCGGGGGGTTCCTGGTGTTCACATGGAGCCACATTTGTGGCCTCAGCGCTTTGCCAGTTCGGCCACAGTCCCCCCCCATTCCTGCGGCCGACGCCCTGGATGAAGGGGCTCTCTTACGTCCCCACTGCTCTGGGGGTTTGGTGGGGCAGTGATGTCCAGCAGCCCCCGGAAACCATCGGGGCCAGCCACCACACAAAAGGTATTGCCGAGGTCGAGGACGGGATGATGGCTCGAAGGTGGATTCCTCACCGCAGCTGCGCCTCACACAAGCCTTGGCCTACCCAGCTTTTCCACATCCTGCTTGCTGCTTTCGGGATGTCCGAGTCCCCATGCAGGGCTCCTTTTAGGGGGGTGTGGTGGTGGTGGTGGTGGGTCGGTGGGTCCAGGGGTGAGGGGTGGGTGGGTCCACCTCCCACCCCCCCTCCGGTGGTGCTGAGTTTTTAGAGGCGCCAGAGAAAAATTTTGATCGGCCGAAGGCCCGGAAGAAAAGTTGGCCCAATCGTTTTTTTGGGGGGGGGGTCCAGGGGGGTGGGGGGTCCCCATTCCCCACTGCAGTTGTGACCTTCGCGCACAACGCATGCGGCGGGTCCAGGCATCGGTTGCTCACGGTGCAACACCGTCACCAAACAAGTCACCAACAACACCAATCGAGGCTGGCGCGGGGAGGCACACGCCTATCCAAATCATACCCGTAGTCGGTCAGTGTGTGGGCGCAATGGCCCTCTGACATGGACGCAGACAACGCGGCGGGCTGCTCACAGATGTACGGCAGGCGGTTTTCACAGGACAGAGTTTTCCACCTCCCATCGTCTCCTTCCGCAATGTAGCTGCACTGCGACACGATAGGCTCACCTGCAGTCAGCATAGACAAGAGGGACCATCATTCTGGCAGCATGAAACCAGTGGAACAGCGGTGATCAAGAAATGGTGTGGATGCAGCTTCCTGTGGGCTGACAATGACACCCACAGGGATGTGTTAGCAGAGAAAAGGGGGGGAAAGGGGGCTGGAACCCAAAAGTTTGTGTACCAAAAATGGCCCAAATCCATATTTCCTTTTGTAAACCCCACCCCCCACTTATAAACCCCCTGGTGGTAGTAGCATTGCGGATTGGTTGGGGGTCGGGGGGGGGGGGGGGTTGGTTATAAGTGGCGGGGGGTTTATAAGTCCCTGGGTTGCATGGATCCAGACACATTTGCACCTTCACACGCCATTCATCTTTTTGTAATGGAAATTGATTTGGACCTATCTGTGGGAGACCCTGGTGGTGCTGCAGCTCCTGATGATGATGAGGTGGGGGAATTTTCAGAGGGGGAGCTCTTTGACTTGCTTGAGGGGGATGATGACGAGGAACCAATTGTCATTGACAACGTCAATGACACCATTGCTCAACTTGCAGCATTGGAGGACATTGGAGGTATTGCAGAAGGTGCTGCCAATGCTTACCATGCAGATGGCCCTCCAGATCAGGCTGCAGAGGACCTCGTTGCTGAACATGTAGAGGATAATGCTGAAGGTGTTGCCCCTGAGCGTCCTAGAGATCAGCCAGCAGATGACCATGTTGCTGAATGTGCAGAGGATGTTGCTGAAGGTGCTGCCCCTGAGCGCCCTGGAAATCAGCCAGCAGATGACCCTGTTGCTGAACGTGCAGAGGATGCTGCTGACGGTGCTGCCCCTGAGCGTCGTGGAGATTAGCCAGCAGTTGGATTCTGGGCACTCATTTCACATCTGCTGCCTACAAACATGCTTTCTCAGTTGTGAATATTGCTGAGTCATTTAAGAAGCGTGGCTACATCTATCCCACGTCTGATGGTAGCCACATTGATTTGAGAGAGCTGCCCGGTTATCAATATGATGCCAATGATTCATTGATTTGGTTCCGGCCGAAGCGTGCTCTTGAGTGTGACAATGCCAATGAGCAGTGCCCTGCCAAGATCCAGGCATAAGCCTCCCGGATGCAGCCCTGGAAGAAGTAACAGATTCCCGATTATCCGCTGGCATTTCTTGCTCTATGCTTGTGTGCTGAAAAGGGGGGGTTATAAGTCCGTGGGTGGCAGGGATCTCGGGGGGGGGGGGGGGAGGGTTAATAAGTGGGGAGGGGGGTTATAAGTGAGGGGTGGGGTTTATGAAATTCTATTGCCTTCGGCAGTGCACCTCGAAGAGAGGTTGACAGTCAGCCAATCAGTCAGTTAGACAGGCCAGCAGTCAGGCAGACAGAAACACACACTTTGGGTTTTTTGTTAGTAGCAGACACTTTATGTAGCAGTCGGGACCGTTCTCACTTCAAGTATCGGTGGTGGCCGAGTGGTAATGCATGCCACCGCCAGCTGTTAGGTCGGCGGTTCGAACCCTGGTGCGTTGTTTATTTGCAGCGGCGCCGCCGCTGCAAAAGTCAGCAGGCCGGGATTCGAACCACCGACTATAAAGCATGCGTCGGCTGCGTTACCATTGGACCAGCGGCGATGCTACAGCATTCAGCTTCCCCACTGCTTGAAGCCTGTTGAGCAAAAACTTTTGACCCCCCCCCCACCCCCCACCCACCCCCCCCCACCCCCCCCCCAAAAAGTGATATCCAGTTTTAGGGGGTAGAGGCCTCAGAATCAAAAAATCCATTGGGGGATGGTCTTATTGGGCAAAATAATGATTTTACAAGGGGTTGGACATCCAATATCATGCCTTGGGGTATGCTGCGCGAATGACCCCAAAAAAGGGGGGTATACGCCGCTCGCGCCTGCGCTTGATCTAACAACCTCTCTTCGAGGTGATTTATGAAATCTGGGTCTTGGGGCGGGGGTCCAAGGGGGGGGGGGGGGGGGTAACCCCCTCCTCCTACGGTTGTCAGCCGTTCTAATACATCCCTGATCACACCAACACCATCCAGACACAAAGACACACGGACACACAGAAACACACCGCACCGTGCAATACTGGGGCCACCTCCAATCGCGCCCCATGCCACTAACGCTGACCGCTCGCATCAAGACTAAGGCCACGGAGCTTGAGGCACATGGGCCGTTCTTGCAAGGGCCCAGGCGCAGCGTTGCATTACCTCTATTATGAACCAGTCCCTTTGGTTTTCCCATGCCTTACACCACCAGAGCACGCTATTGCTTAAGGACCCCGAGGGGTGGGGGGGCTTTAGGGCCGTGGCCAGCCCCGGCCGACCCACCCACTCGCCCACATCAGAAAAATTTTCCTCCGGCAAAAAATGAAATTTATCAAAGGGGCCGGAAATTTGAGGCCAATTTTAGGTACACAAACTTTTTTTGCCTCGGACCCACCGGGGGGGGGGGGGGGTTCTCCTCAAGCAATAGCCTGCACTAGAAAATGTGCTCTTCGTCGTCCTTGACCTGCCCCCCGTAGTGGGCCAGTGGGTTGACGGCCGCAAACCTCGGCAATGGGCGCTGTCCGCTGACCATGTTGCACCTGCGAGCACTCCCCTGAGCATCACCGTCTCTCAGTGGTGCACTCTTCTACAACTCCCAGTGTCAGCCCTTGATGCAGATCCCCCCCATGCCGCCGAAGAGCCGTGGTCTCCTGGCCTCCACAGGCCCCAGAAATACCCGGGTGGTACTATACCCAGCAATGTACCCGTAATGTACCCAGTACCAGGAAAAATGGGGGGAAATGGGGGAAAATGGGGGGGAATGGGGGAAAATGGGGGGAAAATGGGGGGAAATGGGGGGAAATGAGGGGGAAATGGGCCGAAATGGGGGAAATGGGGTGTTATGGGGGGAGGTGGGGGCAAATAAAAAGTGTGGGGCTAGGGTGGACTGGTTTGGTTTCCCCATTTTCCCCCATTTCCCCCCATTTTTCCTTGGGAGCCAATGCACCCCCCCCCCATAGCCTTGTTGCCAATCAAAACCATGTTTTTTGACCTTTTCAGCCCCCAGATTCCCCTTTTTTCCATCGAGCATCCAAAATTTCCCACAGTTTTACCCATTTCCCCCCATTTTTCCTAAATCAGCCCATTTCGGATAAGTGCACGGTAACGTTCCGGAAACGGGTATTTCTGAGGCCTGCCTCCAGGTTTCTGAGTACTTGCCTGCGCAATTCTCCCCAGAGGATGTGCTTTAGCAACCCCTGTGAAGTATCCACTGAAAGGCCCACTGGGCTCTCTGCTCCTGGATACGTCCATATCCCCCATCCCTTCAGCGGTCACCACCCCACTTTCAGCCACGCCTGCACCACTCTTGCCGAAGGGGCCCGTCGGCCTCGGCTCTCTGGGTTTGTCCCATAATGCTTGGGTGATCGGCTGCATAGTTCCCGGGGGCCGGGCTATGTGTGTGTAGTCGCTAGCCAGAGACACCTATACTGAGCTTGAAGCAGACAGTAGCCCCCCGGCCCCGACCCGCTGCCTTTGGTAACGGGAAATACCCCCATCAGACCACTGATCAAAATACACGACAGGTGTTGTTAAACATATGTAATCCCCCTCCCCCTTGTGCAAGCACGGCCACGGTCCCAGAAAACCGAGCAAAACAGCGGTTCAATGCCCACCTCGTCTCCACAAGACCGTGCTTGCGTGCGACACACACAACAGCAAAGCGCGCGCACAGATGTTCTCCCCAAACCTTACCCAAGGCATGGTACACTGCGCAAGCAAAATCCCGCATATTCTGACTGTCCTCATTGGCTGCTAGGGGCATCAGGCGCTGTGGAATAGAAGCCCTTTGCAACCTTCCCCCCCATCGTATCTGAATCAATTGGACATGCTTGCCCTTTGGGATAGGCTTTGGGGCAGGTTTTGCGGCAGGTTTCGGAATTAGTTTCGGCTTCATATTGTTTGGCACAAAGCGATCACCCACAATATCCTGCATGAAGTATGGCTCACGCTCAAAAATGTGTGGTAGAATGATGTGATGAACAAAATGAACAATCACAATCACCACCTCACGAACACCCAATCTTTGATCCCAAAAAATCCTGAAAACAGCGGTTCAATGCGCACCCCGTGCTGAGACAAAGCCGTGCTTGCGCAACGGGAGGGGGGGGGCAATAAAGCGGAGGCTGCAACAGGGGTTTGCCGTGCAACGACGAACCCTCCTTCAGTGCCGCCGGTGGCTGAAAGTAAGCCCAGCGCAATGACTAATTGAGCCTCAACGCGTGTACTCGCGCACACACAGGCAGACCTGTGACCCAATTCTTATACGTCAGAATTGATCCATCGCCCCAAACCCAGTCGCCGCCGTCATACCTGTGGTAAAGGGAAACGCCTCTGATGCCCTCAGCCCCCAATCCCCAGCCCCTCGCTGACAAACCATGCACCTCATCCCCTCATCCCCCCGGACACTTATGCGCAGGCATGCAGGGCTTGCAGAGCTTGCCTACAATTGGGCAGGGGGGGGGGGGGAGAGGGGGCTATTGAACATTTTGTCAGGGCTGCACGTTATCCCCCGGTCTCACATACCCTCACAGGACGTTGCAGGGCAGAGATACCGTTTGCTTGGATGCTCCCACTCCAGGCCGGCCTTGGGGAGGACAAGGTGCTGAGCCTGTGGCGAGCACCCTGAAGCCCCCGTTCCATTGACCCAAGGCACCCGAGGAAGAAAGTGGATGTGGGTGGGGGTACACTATGCAGGTGCGTTTGCTCGGTGCGCCCGGCGCGCCCCTTATCCGAATCAATGTCTCGGCCATCTATCCCAATGCTTTACCCCCAAACATCACTCCCTCCTCCAGCCCAGGCTCCCTACGCCCTGCCGTCTTGGGGGCCCACGTGTGGGCGGAATGGCCACATCACCCCTGCCTTCTCGAGGGTCCCCAACACGGGGACAAAAAATGGAAAAGAGGGGGGGAAACTGGGGAAGTAGGGGAAAACTTTGCCGGCCTGGCCCGGTGCGCTACCGTACTCTCTATATTGGTAGTGTGCACTTTGTTTTGCTCTGTGTGGTCACGGTTTGGGAGGTTGTGCGAGCGGTGCAGGTCAAGAGTGAGGAGGTGCCAAGCATTGAAGATGCCCGGCCCAAGGGTGTCCCAAGGGACATTGGGGAAGAGCCTTTGCACAGCACATCGGGCCCTCAGGCGTGCACACGCAGACGTTCGCCAGAGGTACGTCGTCGCCCATTCCTTCATGAATGGCAGTGCCCCTGTGGCCTCGTCAAGAGGCAACTGCAGCATGGCACAGCGCGGCCACGTTCGGATGGTACGTGGCACAGGGGCGATGCCCGCGTCCAAGCGGGTTGTGTACAGGGGTATACCGGGGTTTTGGGCCCCAGCCCCCACACTGCGTGAATTGGTGCAAATTTCCCCAAAAAGTGGTGTAGATATCTCGAGAAGTAGTGTACAGGCAAAGAAAAGACAGCACAAGCAGCACAATTCTAGATATTCTAGATATCTCAAAGCACTTGGGTTCCCCAATTTACACGGAATTTACAAGAACTTACAGAAAATTCACGCCATTTTCTGCGGAATTTACAAAAATTTGTGTAATTTACAGCGTAAATTGCTTCACATCCCCCCCCCCCCCCCATTATTCACCAGCTTGCCTCCACGGGTCTGTCTCGGCCCCCCAGCACAGTGCCAGTGTTGAATCCGAGGGCGTGTCTGCGCACAGGCGACGGCAGCAGTAATAATGCTGCGTGTCGAGGTGGGGGGATTAGCCTGGCCTCACGATTTGTATACCTCAGATTCGCGATGTTGTGGTCCTATGGCCCATTGGCCCTGTCCTTTGCACATATCATCATCGCATGTCTGCCTTGCATGGCGGTCTTGAGGGTGGGTGGGCTGGGGTGGGGGGTGATGTATGGCCATTCTAATACCTCCCTCCGGGGAGGGGGGGGGAGGGTTGGCACAAAGCCTTGGTGGTTGGCTCTGTTAGCCTGTGGTGGCGCCTATTGGCCTCTCGCGCTTGAACCTTCTGCTGATGACAAGCAGGCATCTGCACTACTGCGGGCATCCACCTGCCCGGGGGGGATCCAGAATGCAACTTTTGCCCATGGCGTCCTCCCCTGACGGCCTGATCAGTGCCTGGTATGCGGTCATCACGCAGACCCCAGGCAGGAAGACACGAAGGCACGAAGCCCCCCCCCCCAGGCATCCCTTGGGGGGGGGGGGGGTCTTGAACAGTGCGGTCTCAACGGGACGCCGGTGCTCTTCTTGTGGAGTGCCTCTGGCGGTTGTCATCCAACGCCCGAAGAGGACGGGACTGTGACTTGAAGGGCCCAGGGCTTCCGGCGGCCGCGCACCCCCAGAGAAGCCCCCTGCCCCCAGGCCCCGGCGCCCCCACAGACCTCGCCCCGATCCACGCGGAGCCGTAGCGCGGCAGGTCCTGCATCGTGTACCACGTCCGCCGGTGGTCGAAGAGGGACGCCAGGAAGTCCTGCTGCGCGGCGGAGTGCACGGCCGCGAGCTGGCCCTTGGGGAGGGCCCGGCAGTGCCCGTCGGCCTCGCGCCAGGGCAGCGGCGCGAACACGCGGTAGCAGCGGTCGACGTAGTAGTGCCAGCCCGCGGGGCAGTGCTGGGGGAAGGGCTTTTGGAGGTCGTACCGGCACCACTGGACGAGGGCGGGGGTGCGGGGCACGAGGGGCGGCGGTCCGGTCCCATGCCACCCACCGGGGCACTTGGAGAGGGACGCGGATGGGGCAAACACCGAAGCGCGTTGAGGTCTTCCGGGGCGGTCATTGACCCGCAGTGCAGAGGCATCTGCTACGGCCAAATATGGTCGGTGGACCACCGATCGGCGGCGGTTGATTGCCAACGGCGGTCACAACGCGTGCACTTTGTTTTTGGCGGAAATTGCGCATGGAAAACAACGACTTGTTTACGCGACCCATCCAAACACATCCAAAAAAAAGTGCATAAAGGCAGTACACGACCCCTGAAGGCGGTTAACGACCGTTGAATGCAACAACCCCCCGGCTGTACCCCTGTGCCCCTGTGGAGACTTCCCCCAGAACGCGCGACGCCCCCCCCAACCCCCAGGAAGAACAGTCACCAAATGACGCCCCCCCCCCCCCCCCGGGTGGGGGAGGCGGGTCGGGAGTGCTCGGATCACATGGGAGGGGGGCAGGGATGCGTCGTGAGGGGCCCTCGGGCTGGGGGTGTCAGGAGCGGTTGGAAAGGCGGTTGGGGGGAGTTGGCGACATTGCTTGGAGTGGCACTATCAGTTACAACTGCCGGCGGCGAAAGAGAGAGAGCGGTTGGGCCACAGGCTCGGCCTGTGGAACGAGGGGGGCAGCCGCACCCCCTTCCAATTCATCCCCAGGGTTTTCCTTAACGGGGGGGGTCCCTGGGGGGGGGGGGGGGCTGTGCGGGGCACCCCCCCCCCCAGGAGACCCTGAGTTGTTAGAGGCACCGAAGAAATTTGTTGGCCTAAACTGACTTGCGCCGAAGGCGCCAGAGAAAAAATTTTGATTGGCCGAAGATCCGGAGAAAATTTTGCCCGATCACTTCAGCGGGGGGGGGGGGGGTGTCAGAACCCCCCCCCCCCCCAGGAGATGCTGAGTTGTTAAGCAAAACTCTGTGCATCCCTCTGGACGGGGGGTTGTCGAAATGGGGCTTGAATGAGAGATCTGAGACCTTGTTTGCCCCGCCTCCGTCAGTCCGGTTGCATTGCTAAGGACCTTCAGCCCTAAGATGGGGCATGGGGGAGGCCACAAGCCTTCACCATCGTGCTGGTGGTTGGGGGGGGGGGTCCTTGCATGTGACTCCCCCCCCTCTCCCCTTACGCTTGGGGGGGTAGGGGTCGAGGGGTCATGGTGCCAACGGCGCCCCGTCTTTTGCCTGGATCAAGGGGCCATTTTGGGGGGTTGTCCCACATGTGTAAACCAGAAGCTGAGAGTCCAATGCAGAATTCAAGTGCCCAGCCCCCCGGCATGAAAGAAAAGCATGAACCTCCCAAAGCAAAGGTACAGAGGAGGGACATCGCGTTTGACGTGCCTAGTGCAAAGTCTTACGAGAGGGCTTAAGTGTCTCAACGGACAGACGGCATCATCACAGTGTTGGGCCACAACCCAACTCAGCGCCGCACCGGCATCGGAGTGACATCCTCATCCCCAGCCCCTCCGACGCAGGCAGTGCGGCGATGTGCTGCCCTCGGCGGAGGAACGGGCTGCAGCGCCGTCGGGCGCCGAAAAAAAAAACCAGACACTCAGAAACACACAGACACACACACAAACGCAGTTGTGTCAACTCTGAGCCGTATCTCCGACCCTGTCGCATCCCTCGCCAGCGCACGCCCTCTGGAGAGGCCAAACGCTGCGGACCACACCTCTGAGCCTTTGCTATGCAAAGTACTGAGAGCCCCAAACCGGTGGGCCAACAAGTTCTCGCCCTCCAGCCACCATGTGCGTGTGGACTCGAACTCCGGCGGGTTCAGGCACTTGTCCTCCTTCAGCGTTTTGCCCTGGACCACACAGAAAAGGCACATGCCATCACCCAGCCTGACCTTCGCGCCCGCTCCGGAGCAAAACGGCGCACCGATCCGTGTTCCTTTGGAGAACGGAGTGGGTGCTCTTGCCGCGGTGCGGGCGCAGTGCAAACTTTTGGTTATATCTGGGGACCCTCCCGGTGATAATTGCAACCATCAAGACGCCCCGAGGAAAGAACAAAAACTAGCCTTTGGGATGTATTGGCAATCTTAAAAAAAACCCTCGGAAGACAGGTGGTGCGCTTGCAACTCAGGTTTCCTAGGGTTCTATGGGCTGCTTGGGTGGGTACATCTTGGGGCGGTGCACAGGTGTTTGACCACCAACAGCTGCCACGGTGCGGACGGGGTGCACGTGCAGTGCAACAACTCCCGCTGTACATCGTTGAGGTGGATCGTGGAGGGTCATGTGATGGGGTGATGTGTGGGCGGGCCCTCGGCGGTGGCCAAGAACTGCCGCACAACACCCCGGATTGCAAAGCATTGTCATGGGTTGTTGAGGGTTGTTGAGGGTGTGCCAAATTCGAAGGGTCTCCACCGATGGACTGGCTGAGGGAGCGTTTCGGTGATGTCCTCATGTGAAAAATGTAAGTTGTGTACAAAAAAATCGTCTAGTCGTGTAATTTTTTTTGTGGTAAATACGTGTAATTTTTTTTTGCGGTAAGTCGTGTGAATTATTAAAAAAAATTGAACTTTTTTTTGCGGTAAGTCGTGTAAATTATAAAAAAAAATTGAAAAATTGAAAGAAATGCAACCTTTGCAATACATGCGCAATATGTACAGCTGCCGGTTCCGTACGGCACCCCATAGCAACCTTAACGATGGGACGCTGAGTCCACAAAGCACATAGTACTCTGCGTGGCCACCAATTAGTTGGGACTCCGCCAATATAACTTAGTTTCACAGGGTGTCATTGGCACTAGACTCAAATTCAGGCCCAAGAAAAGAGTCCCGACAGGGCCATGGCCAACATCCAGTGTTCCTGCACTGGGAACAAAATCAGGCTCAAGAAAAAGAGTCCGGACAGGGCCATGGCCAACGCCTGTGCCACCATTAAAGGCCACCAAGGCACTGGTATGGGGCCAATATAATAGCAATCTTATACGCTCCACCGTTGGTACACCAAACGGGCGGAGGAAAATACAGCCCACAAAACATGCACCCGCTACAAGTAGTTGCAAAATGCACGCTTGTAGATCAAGTCCATTTTTGTGTCGCTGGACTTGGGCTTTGCACCAGGATTGGGGTTAAACTGACAAGCGGCGTGAGTCCCTAACCCCAACTCGAGGGGCCATGCAACAAAGCATGGATTGTGAGTCCCTAACCCCAACTTGAGGGGCCACGCAACAAAGCGTGGATTGTGAGTCCCTAACCCCAACTCGAGGGGCCACGCAACAAAGTGTGGATTGTGAGTCCCTAACCCCAACTCGAGGGGCCACGCAACAAAGCGTGGATTGTGAGTCCCTAACCTAACCTTAACAAAAGAAAAACTGGGTCCTTAAGGACCGCCGTGCAAAGGGGGACAAAACTAGAAGTGGCTAACCCTGCCTTCTCGGGGCCAGAAGAGGGCGGAAATGCTACGTCACCCCTACATTCTCGGGGGTCCCCAACGCGAAGCGCGGGGAAAAAATCAGAAGTGGCCCACAGGTGGGCACATTGCCTACAGGCATGCATTTTCAGTAAAATTGGTAATTGTTTCTTTGCAGTAAGGTCGTGTAATTTTTTTATTTTTGCGGTAAACGCGTGTAGGAAAAAATCATCACATCGTGTAATTTTTTTTTGCGGTAAGTCGTGTAATTTTTTTTTTTTTGCGGTATATGCGTGTAACAAAAAAATCGTCATGCCGTGTAATTTTTTTTTGCGGTAAATGCATGTAGAAAAAAATTGTCTAGTCGTGTAATTTATTTTTTTTGCGGTAATGTGTTTGACGGGCTTACACGACTTACCGCAAAAACAAAATTACACGACTAGACAATTTTTTTTTGTTACACGCATTTACCGCAAAAAAAAATTACACCAATTACAACATACACTGTCCTCACACAATCTGACTTTGGGCTGTCCCTTGGAGGGGGGGGGGGAGGGTCTCTTCAAACATGGTCCACAGGTATCACAAATACAGGAGGCAATCCTCAATATCACCATGGCATTGGAGCATGGACCGAAGGCAGGTGGACGTTGTCATCCAATTTGTGCTGCCGCTTGGAAATAGTGGCACATTGTGAGAAAAAGGCCAAATGCCAAAGGCCAGGGGGACCAGCAAAAAGCAACTGCAGAAAATTGCAAAAATTGCGGACCTCAATCCCCCCCCCCCTGCTTGGTCATGCCTTGAATGCCCCCTTCAAATGGGCCAACTGCGGGCCGGTCACACCACAGGCAATGGGAGGGGTCCCAAGGGCCGCAGAGCACTTCCCTAACCCCCAAGACCTGCTGGGGCACAAAAAGCCCGGGTTGCAGCGCTACAGCCCCGGTGGACGGCGGCGCTGTACCTGGGGGTGGCATAAAGGCCAGAAAGAGTGCGCGGGGCACATTCCCTTCGTACCCGTGCAGTTTGCTCTACGACAGCAACCAACCCAACGTCCACAGGAAATAGCAACCATCATTCACAGTCCATGTCTGTTGTGCAACGCTCTGCCAATTGTGTACCAAAATCACAAATACCCCCCATTTTGGGGGTCATTCGTGTAGCATACCCCAAGGGATGGTATCAGATGTCCAACCCCTTGTAAAATCATCATTTTGGGAGAGAAATTGATCCCCCAAAGATTGTTTCGAATTTGGGGGGGGGGGGGTTCAAAACTTCTTTGCGTATTGTGAGTGCTGTGTGTGGGTTCAGACCCAGGTCCTGAAGAATTTTGTCTTGTACATGGACCCCCTAGCCCCCATGGGTGCTCAAGTACTCGTATTGTCACCAAATAATCACCCAAACCCATCTCAGGGGCGACAGAAGGAGTTTGGAAGAAGTCAAATTTTCGCCTGGCTTTGATCTAACAACCTCAGCGAGGTGATTTGGCGCTTTCAGGGTGCCCACGGCCCAGGCTAAATGGGCCTAGGGGCCACTGCGTGGGTCCCCGTGGGTGCTTGAGTACTCGCAAATTCACTGCAGTACCAGCGTACGGTACGAGTACACCTGCAGGGTACAGAAGAGTGCTCAGCATCCACAGGCAGAAAAGTGGCTACAGACCTTTAAAAAGGTCTCCCGTGGCATAATTTGGCACACTTCTGTTGTGCCCCATTTCACCAGTTCCCCATCCCCCCCCCCGCCCCGGTGGAGCACACCGCCCATACGGCCCCTCCTCCTACCACCAGGCCATGGTGCCTTGCTGGGCTCCCGCAACCCCATCAGCTCCCCCTCCCCGATCCACCAACCCGGGCCCACTGCCTCTCACGGCCCTGCCCCTCCGTGAACCAGCACCGCCCCACGACTCCACACCGGTGTGCACACGGACTGCCGCACGGTGCCGCGCTGGACGTTGATGGCGGAGGTGATGTAGTTGCCGTCCAATGTGCGGTTGGGGGAGGACGTGGTCTGCAGAGGCTGCCCTGCCCAAATATTGGGGGCCCAAATCGTCTCCAGATATGTGATGATGTCGGGAGGGGTCTTGACGTCGTAGGCAGAGCGGATCTGCAGAAAGATAGACAGACAGACAGACAGACAGACAGACAGACAGACAGACAGGCGGGTGTGGGCATGGGTGTGTTCAGCTTTGCGCCGGATTATCCAGCGCAAATCCAGCGTCAAAAATTCCAAATCCAGCCCAGGCCCCGGGGTGAGAGAAGGAAATCCAGCGCAAATCCAGCGTCAAAAATTCCAAATCCAGCCCAGGCCCCGGGGTGAGAGAAGGAAATCCAGCGCAAATCCAGCGTCACCTGCCCAAAAATCACGCGCAAAGGAAGCAGCTGGTTCGGCTGCCGTCGTGGGCCATGGGGCTGCGGGCGCGCTGGACCTGCACCCCCACAGTCCACGTCAGCCATCGTACTTACGACTACAAGAGATGACTCTGGCAGCGCACCCGGGGCCCGGAACACAGACAGAGCAACAGAACACGGACACAGGACGGCGCCACAAAGCCACACCCCATGAGCAGGCGGAGGGAGAAATGGGTCCCTGACGACGCAAGGGCAGCGCCTGCGACCGTACCGAGAGGTCAGAGACGTCGCCATCGTCCCACGACACTGTCCATGGCACCCCCCCCCCCCCAGGGCTTCTTTTGAGCAGGGGGGGTGAGGGGGGGAGGGGGTTTTGGACCCAAAACTTGGTGTACCAAAAATGGCCTGACCAGATTTTCCCTATTGTAAATTTCGTTTTTTCCCACTATGGTCACTGTGGTCTGGGGAGGGGAGGAGGGGGTTTTGGGGGAGGGGTCCCCCCCCCTTGGTTTTTAATTATTCTAAAGAAGCCCTGCCCCCCCCCCCCCGTGTCCAGGGGACAATAAAACCCTCAAAAAACACAACCCGAACAGGAGTGTTCGTTGGACAATGAACAGGAGTGTTCGTTGGACAATGAACAGGAGTGTTCGTTGGACAATGAACAGGAGTGTTCGTTGGACAATGAACAGGAGTGTTCGTTGGACAATGCATTCGTTGGACACGAGGGGGTACCACAGAGGTGGCGAACCGAGGCAGGCACTGAATCACACCGGCACATGCAACTGGAGGACCGACGCACCCGATGGCGCCTGAGACGCCACCCCACCCCACGAACATGGAGCTGTCCTGGCGGGTGGCCAAGGGCTTGGGGCGGGGGGGGCAAACAGACTCAGTGCCACCCGCCGCTGCACAGGCAGACACAAGCACCGTGCGGCCCCCGTCGCAGCCCACAGCGTCCCTAGGGACAGGGTGAAAGGAGGGCAGGACAATGAAGGCAACTGCTTCAGAAATGCCACCGCGGGCCCAGGCCGGACAGGCAGACAGGCAGGCAGTGATGCAGTGGACCCTGCGGTCCAACAAATCCTCTTCAAGCGCCACAAGGGATGGGGCCAAGAGGAAATGATGAAGAAATTTGCGGACGTGCCGGAGGGTAAAGAGAAGGAAGAAACGGAAGTGCCTGAGTTCGAAATCCAAGAAGTCGAAAGGAAAGAGGTCGAAACTGTCGAAGAAGGCAAAAAGAAGACAGACAGGCTGAACCATCCGGTGCTGCCACACCACACCACACCACACCACACCACACCACACCACACCACACCACACCACACCACACCACACCACACCACACCCTGAGTACTCCCCAGCTCTACCCACGGGCTGGGTGCCGGGTGCGAAGCCCCGGACGACAGGGCCCGGGCACTGCCAATAGGCGGTGTACTAACAGTGTCGGGTGCGCGCACGTCCCAGTGCCAAGCACCATCCCCAGGGACCCCGCGGCCCCTAGTACCGGCCGCCTCGGCCCTGGGAACGGTCAGCGACCCCCAGTAGAGGACGGCTGACCAAGCCTCCCCCTCCTCTCTTCCCCTACACGCCCGCCCACGTACAGGGCCCGCACCGCAGCCCAGACATGCGCCCCCCCCCGCGCTCCTGCCCCAGCCCCCCCACGGCCGCCCCTCCGCGCACCCCGACGGCCGCCCCTGTGCTGCCTCCTCTCCTCGCCCCCTGCTGCCTCACCCATCCCCAAAACCCTCCCTAGCCCTACTCCCCTTGCAGGCTGGCAGCGCCCGAGCGGCGCGCCCCCAGGGCCCCGCATCGGCGGCCGGCCGCGTGAGGGTATCAGCCACACCGAGGAGGCCCCCATGCAGGGGCTTCAGTGGCGCAGCAGGGCCAACAGGGGTATGCAGGGTGTGTGAGTGGGTGTGAGATTTAGAGGGACTACGGGAGGCTGAGAGAGCAGAGCGGCACCGCAGAGCCTGGAAGGCCTGTGGCCCAGACATGCGCGGGGGGCCTCAAAAACGACCCCCCGCCCTGCAAGACCCGCCTTACCAAGCCTGCCTGAGTGCAGCCGGCAGGACAATGCCGGAAGGGCAGTGTGGCCCCGCTGGTGATGGCGGTTCGAGGCCACGCTGCCCTTGTCCGCTCTGTGGCCCAACGGCCGGTGGTTTTAAACAGGAACGAGGTGGTAGACATAAAACAAGGGATGAATGCCCCCACGCCGTTGCTCAAGGATCCGCCCCTGTCCCCGTCCGGCTGGACGCCCCGGTATTTGGTATCCAGCATCCTTTGAGGTACGGTATAAGGCCCCCCGGCCACCACCCCGGCGCCAACACCAGGGAGGGCGTCCGGGAGGGGTAACAGCCCCCGATCCCCCAAAGGCAGCCCCAAAGGTGAGCGCACCACTGGAGGGGCATGTCTGCGGGGTAAACAAATGCGCTGAGTAAAACCCTAATGTAATAATTAGTGCCTACTGCCATAAGGAATGCTTAACCGGGTAAAACGGCCCTCTCCCGGTGCCGGTTTAGTGCGCAGCCCCCAGAGCCGGACCCGACCGGCCGTACTGAGGCGAGCCCAGAAATGGGTATGGCAGGCCAGACTTTAAGTGCTGGTAGCCACGCCTCAGTACACTCCGTGGGCTCATAAGGCCCACGGGGGCCCCAAACACCGTTACGTTCGGGAGTTAAGCCCCGGCGGTGTTTGGGGTTGTTCCTGGTTAAGAGGACTCACGTTGAGTCCCAGATACTGTTACCCCGGGGTTATGACCCCCGGTACTGCCTGCTTACTTGCCTGCTGCTGCTAAGAGGTAGGAGGGAGTACCCAGGGGTCCTGCCGGAGGCTCTGAACACCCCCTGGGCTGGGCTCCCCGTCCCCCCCAGGCCGGTGCGCCCGGTTCTCCGAAGATACTAACCCCCCACTGGCCTGGCAGGAGGCTCCGAACACCCCCTGGGCAGGACTCCCCGTCCCCCCCAGGCCGGTGCGCCCGGTTCTCTGAAGAAGATGGCCCCCCATTGGCCCTGGCAGGAGGCTCCGAACACCCCCTGGGCAGGACTCCCCGTCCCCCCCGGGCCGGTGCGCCCGGTTCTCTGAAGAAGATGGCCCCCCATTGGCCTTGCAGGAGACTCCGAACACCCCCTGGGCAGGACTCCCCGTCCCCCCCAGGCCGGTGCGCCCGGTTCTCTGAAGAAGATGGCCCCCCATTGGCCTGGCAGGAGACTCCGAACACCCCCTGGGCAGGACTCCCCGTCCCCCCCAGGCCGGTGCGCCCGGTTCTCTGAAGAAGATGGCCCCCCATTGGCCCTGGCAGGAGGCTCCGAACACCCCCTGGGCAGGACTCCCCGTCCCCCCCGGGCCGGTGCGCCCGGTTCTCTGAAGAAGATGGCCCCCCATTGGCCTTGCAGGAGACTCCGAACACCCCCTGGGCAGGACTCCCCGTCCCCCCCAGGCCGGTGCGCCCGGTTCTCTGAAGAAGATGGCCCCCCATTGGCCTGGCAGGAGGCTCCGAACACCCCCTGGGCAGGACTCCCCGTCCCCCCCAGGCCGGTGCGCCCGGTTCTCTGAAGAAGATGGCCCCCCATTGGCCCTGGCAGGAGGCTCCGAACACCCCCTGGGCAGGACTCCCCGTCCCCCCCGGGCCGGTGCGCCCGGTTCTCTGAAGAAGATGGCCCCCCATTGGCCTTGCAGGAGACTCCGAACACCCCCTGGGCAGGACTCCCCGTCCCCCCCAGGCCGGTGCGCCCGGTTCTCTGAAGAAGATGGCCCCCCATTGGCCTGGCAGGAGACTCCGAACACCCCCTGGGCAGGACTCCCCGTCCCCCCCAGGCAGGTGCGCCCGGTTCTCTGAAGATACTGGCCCCCCACTGGCCTTGCAGGAGGCTCCGAACACCCCCTGGGCAGGACTCCCCGTCCCCCCCAGGCCGGTGCGCCCGGTTCTCTGAAGAAGATGGCCCCCCATTGGCCCTGGCAGGAGGCTCCGAACACCCCCTGGGCAGGACTCCCCGTCCCCCCCAGGCCGGTGCGCCCGGTTCTCTGAAGAAGATGGCCCCCCATTGGCCTTGCAGGAGACTCCGAACACCCCCTGGGCAGGACTCCCCGTCCCCCCCAGGCCGGTGCGCCCGGTTCTCTGAAGAAGATGGCCCCCCATTGGCCTGGCAGGAGGCTCCGAACACCCCCTGGGCAGGACTCCCCGTCCCCCCCAGGCCGGTGCGCCCGGTTCTCTGAAGAAGATGGCCCCCCATTGGCCTGGCAGGAGACTCCGAACACCCCCTGGGCAGGACTCCCCGTCCCCCCCAGGCAGGTGCGCCCGGTTCTCTGAAGAAGATGGCCCCCCACTGGCCTTGCAGGAGACTCCGAACACCCCCTGGGCAGGACTCCCCGTCCCCCCCGAGCCGGTGCGCCCGGTTCTATGAAGAAGATGGCCCCCCACTGGCCTTGCAGGAGACTCCGAACACCCCCTGGGCAGGACTCCCCGTCCCCCCCAGGCCGGTGCGCCCGGTTCTCTGAAGAAGATGGCCCCCCATTGGCCCTGGCAGGAGGCTCCGAACACCCCCTGGGCAGGACTCCCCGTCCCCCCCGGGCCGGTGCGCCCAGTTCTCTGAAGAAGATGGCCCCCCATTGGCCTGGCAGGAGACTCCGAACACCCCCTGGGCAGGACTCCCCGTCCCCCCCAGGCCGGTGCGCCCGGTTCTCTGAAGAAGATGGCCCCCCACTGGCCTTGCAGGAGACTCCGAACACCCCCTGGGCAGGACTCCCCGTCCCCCCCAGGCCGGTGCGCCCGGTTCTCTGAAGATGATGGACCCCCATTGCCCTGGCAGGAGACTCCGAACACCCCCTGGGCAGGACTCCCCGTCCCCCCCGGGCCGGTGCGCCCCGGTTCTCTGAAGAAGATGGCCCCCCATTGGCCTGGCAGGAGACTCCGAACACCCCCTGAGCAGGACTCCCCGTCCCCCCCAGGCAGGTGCGCCCGGTTCTCTGAAGATGATGGCCCCCCATTGGCCTTGCAGGAGGCTCCGAACACCCCCTGGGCTGGGCTCCCCTCCCCCCCAGGCAGGTGCGCCCGGTTCTCTGAAGATGATGGCCCCCCATTGGCCTTGCAGGAGGCTCCGAACACCCCCTGGGCTGGGCTCCCCGTCCCCCCCAGGCCGGTGCGCCCGGTTCTGTGAAGAAGATGGCCCCCCATTGGCCCTGGCAGGAGGCTCCGAACACCCCCTGGGCTGGGCTCCCCGTCCCCCCCAGGCAGGTGCGCCCGGTTCTCTGAAGATGATGGCCCCCCATTGGCCTTGCAGGAGGCTCCGAACACCCCCTGGGCTGGGCTCCCCATCCCCCCCAGGCCGGTGCGCCCGGTTCTCTGAAGCAGATGGCCCCCCATTGCCCTGGCATGAGGCTCCGAACACCCCCTGGGCTGGACTCCCCGTCCCCCCCAGGCAGGTGCGCCCGGTTCTCCGAAGATGATGGCCCCCCATTGGCCTGGCAGGAGGCTCCGAACACCCCCTGGGCTGGACTCCCCGTCCCCCCCAGGCCGGTGCGCCCGGTTCTCTGAAGATGATGGCCCCCCATTGGCCTTGCAGGAGGCTCCGAACACCCCCTGGGCTGGACTCCCCGTCCCCCCCCCAGGCCGGTGCGCCCGGTTCTCCGAAGATGATGGCCCCCCATAGGCCCTGAAGGATGCCCCGACCACCCCCTGGGGTGGACTCCCCATCCCCCAGGCTGGTGCGCCGGGTAGTACATCCCCACAGGCCCTGCAGGACACTCCGACCACCCATTGCAGGAGTTGCACTGCCCACTGCCCCCAGGCAGTGAGGCAGTGCATTGCGGGAGTTCCACTGCCCACTGCTCCCAGGCAGTGAGGCAGTGCGTTGCAGGAGTTGCACTGCCCACTGCCCCCAGGCAGTAGGGCAGTGCACTGCAGGAGTTGCACTGTCCACTGCCCCCAGGCGGTGCGGCAGTGTATTGCAGGAGTTGCACTGCCCACTGCCCCCAGGCAGTGGGGTAGTGCATTGCAGGAGTTGCACTGTCCACTGCCCCCAGGCAGTGAGGCAGTGCATTGCAGGAGTTGCACTGCCCACTGCTCCCAGGCAGTGAGGCAGTGTGTTGCAGGAGTTGCGCTGCCCACTGCCCCCAGGCGGTGCGGCAGTGTATTGCAGGAGTTGCACTGCCCACTGCCCCCAGGCAGTGGGGCAGTGCATTGCAGGAGTTGCACTGTCCACTGCCCCCAGACAGTGCGGCAGTGCATTGCAGGAGTTGCACTGCCCACTGCCCCCGGGCAGTGGGGCAGTGCATTGCGGGAGTTCCACTGCCCACTGCCCCCAAGGCAGTGAGGCAGTGCGTTGCAGGAGTTGCACTGTCCACTGCCCCCAGACAGTGCGGCAGTGTATTGCAGGAGTTGCACTGCCCACTGCCCCCAGGCAGTGCGGCAGTGCATTGCACGAGTTGCGCTGTCCGCTGCCAGTGCCCCCAGACAGTGCGGCAGTGTCTTGCAGGAGCTGCACCGCCCACTGCCCCCAGGGCAGTGAGGCGGTGCATTGCAGGAATTGCACTGCCCACTGCCCCCAGGGCAGTGAGGCAGTGCATTGCAGGGGTTCCACTGCCCACTGCCCCCAGGCAGTGGGGCAGTGCATTGCAGAAGTTCCACTGCCCACTGCCCCCAGGGCAGTGAGGCAGTGCATTGCAGAAGTTGCACTGTCCACTGCCCCCAGGCAGTGGGGCAGTGCATTGCAGGAGTTGCACTGCCCACTGCCCCCAGGGCAGTGAGGCAGTGCATTGCAGGAGTTGCGCTGCCCACGGCCCCCAGGCGGTGCGGCAGTGTATTGCAGGAGTTGCACTGTCCGCTGCCCCCAGGCAGTGGGGCAGTGCATTGCAGGAGTTGCACTGCCCACTGCCCCAGGGCAGTGGGGTAGTGCATTGCTAGAGTTGCACTGCCCACTGCCCCCAGGCAGTGAGGCAGTGCATTGCAGGAGTTGCACTGCCCACTGCCCCCAAGCAGTCGGGTAGTGCATTGCAGGAGTTGCACTGTCCACTGCCCCCAGGCAGTGCGGCAGTGCATTGCAGGAGTTGCACTCTCCACTGCCCCCAGACAGTGCGGCAGTGTATTGCAGGAGTTGCACTGCCCACTGCCCCCAGGCAGTGGGGCAGTGCATTGCAGGAGTTGCAATGCCCACTGCCCCCAGGGCAGTGAGGCAGTGCATTGCAGGAGTTGCGCTGCCCACGGCCCCCAGGCGGTGCGGCAATGTATTGCCGGAGGTCCACTGTCCACTGCCCCCAGGCAGTGCGGCAGTGCATTGCAGGAGTTGCGCTGCCCACTGCCCCCAGGCAGTGGGGCAGTGCATTGCATGAGTTGCACTCTCCACTGCCCCCGAACAGTGCGGCAGTGTATTGCAGGAGTTGCACTGCCCACTGCCCCAGGCAGTGGGGAAGTGCATTGCAGGATTTCCACTTTCCGCTGCCCCCAGGCAGTAAGGCAGTGCATTGCAGGAGTTGCATTGCCCACTGCCCCCAGGCAGTGCGGCAGTGTATTGCCGGAGGTCCACTGTCCACTGCCCCCAGGCAGTGCGGCAGTGCATTGCAGGAGTTGCACTGCCCACTGCCCCCAGACAGTGCGGCAGTGTATTGCAGGAGCTGCACCGCCCACTGCCCCCAGGCAGTGAGGCGGTGCATTGCAGGAATTGCACTGCCCACTGCCCCCAGGGCAGTGAGGCAGTGCATTGCAGGAGTTGCGCTGCCCACGGCCCCCAGGCGGTGCGGCAATGTATTGCCGGAGGTCCACTGTCCACTGCCCCCAGGCAGTGCGGCAGTGCATTGCAGGAGTTGCGCTGCCCACTGCCCCCAGGCAGTGGGGCAGTGCATTGCATGAGTTGCACTCTCCACTGCCCCCGAACAGTGCGGCAGTGTATTGCAGGAGTTGCACTACCCACTGCCCCAGGCAGTGGGGAAGTGCATTGCAGGATTTCCACTTTCCACTGCCCCCAGGCAGTAAGGCAGTGCATTGCAGGAGTTGCATTGCCCACTGCCCCCAGGCAGTGCGGCAGTGTATTGCCGGAGGTCCACTGTCCACTGCCCCCAGGCAGTGCGGCAGTGCATTGCGGGAGTTCCACTGCCCACTGCCCCCAAGGCAGTGAGGCAGTGCGTTGCAGGAGTTGCACTGTCCACTGCCCCCAGACAGTGCGGCAGTGTATTGCAGGAGTTGCACTGCCCACTGCCCCCAGGCAGTGGGGCAGTGCATTGCACGAGTTGCGCTGTCCGCTGCCAGTGCCCCCAGACAGTGCGGCAGTGTCTTGCAGGAGCTGCACCGCCCACTGCCCCCAGGGCAGTGAGGCGGTGCATTGCAGGAATTGCACTGCCCACTGCCCCCAGGGCAGTGAGGCAGTGCATTGCAGGGGTTCCACTGCCCACTGCCCCCAGGCAGTGGGGCAGTGCATTGCAGAAGTTCCACTGCCCACTGCCCCCAGGGCAGTGAGGCAGTGCATTGCAGAAGTTGCACTGTCCACTGCCCCCAGGCAGTGGGGCAGTGCATTGCAGGAGTTGCGCTGCCCACTGCCCCCAGGGCAGTGAGGCAGTGCATTGCAGGAGTTGCGCTGCCCACGGCCCCCAGGCGGTGCGGCAGTGCATTGCAGGAGTTGCACTGTCCGCTGCCCCCAGGCAGTGGGGCAGTGCATTGCAGGAGTTGCACTGCCCACTGCCCCAGGGCAGTGGGGTAGTGCATTGCTAGAGTTGCACTGCCGACTGCCCCCAGGCAGTGAGGCAGTGCATTGCAGGAGTTGCACTGCCCACTGCCCCCAAGCAGTCGGGTAGTGCATTGCAGGAGTTGCACTGTCCACTGCCCCCAGACAGTGCGGCAGTGCATTGCAGGAGTTGCACTCTCCACTGCCCCCAGACAGTGCGGCAGTGTATTGCAGGAGTTGCACTGCCCACTGCCCCCAGGCAGTGGGGCAGTGCATTGCAGGAGTTGCAATGCCCACTGCCCCCAGGGCAGTGAGGCAGTGCATTGCAGGAGTTGCGCTGCCCACGGCCCCCAGGCGGTGCGGCAATGTATTGCCGGAGGTCCACTGTCCACTGCCCCCAGGCAGTGCGGCAGTGCATTGCAGGAGTTGCGCTGCCCACTGCCCCCAGGCAGTGGGGCAGTGCATTGCATGAGTTGCACTCTCCACTGCCCCCGAACAGTGCGGCAGTGTATTGCAGGAGTTGCACTGCCCACTGCCCCAGGCAGTGGGGAAGTGCATTGCAGGATTTCCACTTTCCGCTGCCCCCAGGCAGTAAGGCAGTGCATTGCAGGAGTTGCATTGCCCACTGCCCCCAGGCAGTGCGGCAGTGTATTGCCGGAGGTCCACTGTCCACTGCCCCCAGGCAGTGCGGCAGTGCATTGCAGGAGTTGCACTGCCCACTGCCCCCAGACAGTGCGGCAGTGTATTGCAGGAGCTGCACCGCCCACTGCCCCCAGGCAGTGAGGCGGTGCATTGCAGGAATTGCACTGCCCACTGCCCCCAGGGCAGTGAGGCAGTGCATTGCAGGAGTTGCGCTGCCCACGGCCCCCAGGCGGTGCGGCAATGTATTGCCGGAGGTCCACTGTCCACTGCCCCCAGGCAGTGCGGCAGTGCATTGCAGGAGTTGCGCTGCCCACTGCCCCCAGGCAGTGGGGCAGTGCATTGCATGAGTTGCACTCTCCACTGCCCCCGAACAGTGCGGCAGTGTATTGCAGGAGTTGCACTACCCACTGCCCCAGGCAGTGGGGAAGTGCATTGCAGGATTTCCACTTTCCACTGCCCCCAGGCAGTAAGGCAGTGCATTGCAGGAGTTGCATTGCCCACTGCCCCCAGGCAGTGCGGCAGTGTATTGCCGGAGGTCCACTGTCCACTGCCCCCAGGCAGTGCGGCAGTGCATTGCAGGAGTTGCACTGCCCACTGCCCCCAGACAGTGCGGCAGTGTATTGCAGGAGCTGCACCGCCCACTGCCCCCAGGCAGTGAGGCGGTGCATTGCAGGAATTGCACTGCCCACTGCCCCCAGGGCAGTGAGGCAGTGCATTGCACGGGTTCCACTGCCCACTGCCCCCAGGGCAGTGAAGCAGTGCATTGCACAAGTTGCACTGTCCACTGCTTCCGGGCGGTGCGGCAGTGTATTGCAGGGGTTCCACTGCCCACCGCCCCCAGGCAGTGGGGCAGTGCATTGCAGGGGTTCCACTGCCCACTGCCCCGAGGCAGTGGGGCAGCGCATTGCAGGAGTTGCACTGTCCACTGCCCCCAGGCAGTGAGGCAGTGCATTGCAGGAGTTGCACTGCCCACTGCCCCCAGGCAGTGAGGCAGTGCATTGCAGGAGTTGCACTGTCCACTGGCCCCGGGCAGTGGGGCAGTGCATTGCAGGAGGTCCACCGCCCACTGCCCCCAGGCAGTGAGGCAGTGCATTGCAGGAGTTGCACTGCCCACTGCCCCCGGGCAGTGCGGCAGTGTATTGCCGGAGGTCCACTGCCCACTGCCCCCAGGCAGTGGGGCAGTGCATTGCAGGAGTTCCGCTGCCCACTGCCCCCGGACAGTGAGGCAGTGCATTGCAGAAGTTGCACTGCCCACTGCCCCCAGGCAGTGAGGCTGTGTATTGCGGGAGAGGCACGGCCTGCTGCCCGAGGGCAGTGAGGCAGTGCATTGCAGGAGTTGCACTGCCCACTGCCCCCAGCCAGTGAGGCAGTGCATTGCAGGAGCTGCACTGCCCACTGCCCCCAGGCAGTGCGGCAGTGGATTGCAGGAGTGGCACTGCCCACTGCCCCCAAGCGGGGCGGCAGTGTATTGCAGGAGTTGCACTGCCCACTGCCCCCAGGCAGTGGGGCAGTGCGTTGCAGAAGTTGCACTGTCCACTGGCCCCAGCCAGTGAGGCAATGCATTGCAGGAGGTCCACTGCCCACTGCCCCCAGGTAGTGAAGCAGTGCATTGCAGGAGTTGCACTGCCCACTGCCCCCAGGCAGTGCGGCAGCGTATTGCAGGAGTTGCACTGCCCAGTGCCCCCAGGCAGTGGGGCAGTGCATTGCAGGAGTTGCGCTGCCCACGGCCCCAAGGCAGTGAGGCAATGGATCGCAAGAGGTCCACTGCCCACCGCCCCCAGACAGTGGGGCAGTGCATTGCACGAGTTGCGCCGTCCACTGCCCCCAGGCAGTGAGGCAGTGCATTGCAGCAGTTGCACTGCCCACTGCCCCCAGGCAGTGAGGCAGTGTATTGCCGGAGGTCCACTGCCTACTGCCCCCAGGCAGTGGGGTAGTGCATTGCAGAAGTTGCACTGTCCACTGCCCCCAGGCAGTGAGGCAGTGCATTGCAGGAGTTGCACTACCTGCTGTCCCCCGGCAGTGAGGCAGTGCATTGCAGGAGTTCCACTGCCCACTGCCCCCAGGCAGTGAGGCAGTGCGTTGCAGGAGTTGCACTGCCCACTGCCCCCAGGCAGTGGGGCAGTGCATTGCAAGAGTTCCACTGCCCACTGCCCCCAGGCAGTGAGGCAGTGCATTGCAGAAGTTGCACTGTCCACTGCCCCCAGGCACTGAGGTAGTGCATTGCGGGAGTTCCACTGCCCACTGCCCCAGGCAGTGAGGCAGTGCATTGCAGGAGTTGCACTGTGCACTGCCCCCAGGCAGTCGGGCAGTGCATTGCAAGAGTTCCACTGCCCGCTGCCCCAGGGCAGTGAGGCAGTGCATTGCAGAAGCTGCACTGCCCACTGCCCCCAGGCAGTGAGGTAGTGCATTGCAGGAGTTGCGCTGCCCACTGCCCCCAGGCAGTGAGGCGGTGCATTGCAGGAGTTCCACTGTCCACTGCCCCCAGGCAGTGAGGCAGTGCATTGCAGGAGTTGCACAGTCCACTGCCCCCAGGCAGTGAGGCAGTGCATTGCAGGAGTTGCACTGTCCACTGCCCCCAGGCACTGAGGCAGTGCATTGCAGGAGTTGCACTGCCAACTGCCCCAGGGCAATGAGGCGGTGCATTGCAGAAGTTGCACTGTCCACTGCCCCCAGGCAGTGGGGTAGTGCATTGCAGGAGTTGCACTGTGCACTGCCCCCAAGCAGTGGGGCAGTGCATTGCAAGAGTTCCACTGCTCACTGCCCCAGGGCAGTGAGGCAGTGCATTGCAGAAGCTGCACTGCCCACTGCCCCCAGGCAGTGAGGCGGTGCATTGCAGGAGTTCCACTGCCCACTTCCCCCAGGCAGTGAGGCAGTGCATTGCAGGAGTAGCACAGTCCACTGCCCCCAGGCAGTGAGGCAGTGCATTGCAGGAGTTGCACTGTCCACTGCCCCCAGGCACTGAGGCAGTGCATTGCACGAATTCCACTGCCCACTGCCTCAGGGCAGTGAGGCAGTGCATTGCAGAAGCTGCACTGTCCACTGCCCCCAGGCAGTGAGGCAATGCGTTGCACGGTTTGCACTGCCAACTGCCCCAGGACAGTGAGGCAGTGCATTGCAGAAGTTGCGCTGCCCACTGCCGCCAGGCAGTGGGGTGGTGCATTGCTGGAGTTCCACTGCCCACTGCCCCCAGGCAGTGAGGCAGTGCATTGCGGGAGTTCCACTGCCCACTGCCCCAGGGCAGTGAGGCAGTGCATTGCAGAAGCGGCACTGCCCACTGCCCCCAGGCAGTGAGGCGGTGCATTGCAGGAGTTGCACTGCCCACTGTCACAGGGCAGTGAGGCAGTGCATTGCAGGAGTTGCGCTGCCGACTGCCCCCAGGCAGTGAGGCAGTGCATTGCGGGAGTTCCACTGTCCACTGCCCCCAGGCGGTGAGGCAGTGCATTGCAGGAGTTGCACTGCCCACTGCCCCAGGGCAGTGAGGCAGCGCATTGCAGGAGTTGCGCTGCCCACTGCCCCCAGGCAGTGAGGCAGTGCATTGCAGGAGTTGCACTGCCCACTGCCCCCAGGCAGTGAGGCAGTGCATTGCAGGAGTTGCACTGTCCACTGCCCCCAGGCAGTGAGGCAGTGCGTTGCAGGAGTTGCACTGTCCACTGCCCCCAGGCAGTGAGGCAGTGCATTGCAGAATTTGCACTGCCCACTGTCCCCAGGCAGTGGGGTGGTGCATTGCAGGAGTTGCACTGCCCACTGCCCCCAGGCAGTGAGGCAGTGCATTGCAGTGAGTTGCACTGCCCACTGCCCCCAGGGCAGTGAGGCCGTGCATTGCAGGGGTTCCACTGCCCACTGCCCCAGGGCAGTGAGGCAGTGCATTGCAGAAGTTGCACTGCCCACTGCCCCCAGGCAGTGAGGCAGTGCATTGCAGGGGTTCCACTGCCCACTGCCCCCAGGCTATGAGGCAGTGCATTGCGGGAGGTCCACTGCCCACTGCCCCCAGGCAGTGAGGCAGTGCATTGAAGGAGGTCCACTGCCCACTGCCCCCAGGCAGTGAGGCAAGGCAGTGAGGCAGTGTGTTGCAGGAGGTCCACTGCCCACTGCCCCCAGGCAGTGGAGCAGTGCATTGAAGGAGGTCCACTGCCCACTGCCCCTACATGCCAGGGGGGGGCCTCCCCCTGGACTGGTTCGACCACGACCAGCAGCGCCACATCACGGCGCATCGCATGGACAACGTCCCGACCATGGCCGTCCTAGCCCACCGTTCCTCCCACCGGGGCACGGTGCTGGATACAACGTGCCTCCTGTGCGGGACACAGCCCGAGACGGCGCCCCACCTGTGGGCCTGCTCGGCTCAATCGCACGAGTGGGGGCCAGCCCGCCGGCGCCTCGCAGCGTGGCTCGACCAGAAGGTGGGGCCACGGGCCGCCCCAGTGCGTCACCAGCTGTGGGAACCGACTGTGCTGGAGCAGTGGGCGGCAGCCCTGCGGACCCCCTCCATGCAGCTGGCCCACCTGGAGTGTACGGGGCCCCACTCGCTGGGCACGGAGTTCCTCCGCCACGTCGTGGAGGAGTCCATACGGATCTGGTACGCCCACGCCAAGGCGCGTGCCACACTGCTGAAGGCCCGCCTGGGCCCGGGCAGCACGATGGCGTGGGCGTTGCAGGAGCTGCGCCTGCACCAGCAAGCAGAAAGGGAAGGGGTGCAGCGGGAGCTCCTGGAATAAGCGCGGTCGCCAGAGGCGAACTCACCAGGTCTCCCCGACTCCCCCTCCCCCTGCCGAGGCCTACACACTTACGCACGGCGCGCACACAACACACACAGCCCAGCCCGTTTACCTTTACCCGTGGGTAGACATCCCGGCCTTTTGCCTTTTGGTAACAGCGCCTTCGGCACACCACACCACACCACACCACACCACACCACACCACACCACACCACACCACACCACACCACACCACACCGCACCACACCACACCGCACCGCACCACACCGCACCGCACCGCACCGCACCACACCACACCACACCACACCACACCACACCATGCTCTCCCCTTCTGGTTCTGGTTCAGGGGGCAAAAGTGCGGAAACACAGAGTCGCCGTGTTTGGACAAGCCCGGGTTACCGCGCGGCATGTACCACGGAACACATGTTGCAGACATCAGCCAACCCTCCCCCTCAAAACCTGACGATACAAAGCAACAGGCCAGCACACACCCCAGCACACAACAGCACATGGAATTACAGCTACACCAACACTCTGACAACCATATTGCCCCTTCCTGCAGCCCGCACAAAACTAAAAACCACATCTCTATTGGATCGGGGCCGCAAAACCGATGGTTCCAAAAAAAGGCCCAAAAGTGCGGAAACACGAGGTCGCCGTGTTCGGACAAGCCCGCGCTAGGACAAAAGGGGGCAGGGCTACACCCACCTTGTTTGCAGCAGTGGCCACAGGGTTCACGAAGGTCGACATCAACCAACCGCTGAGGTAGGACTCGTGAAGGATGTTCGTCTGCAGAAGTGTCACGATCCAGAGCATGAGGAGGAGTAGCACGTGCCACTGTAGATGGCTGGCCCGATGCGTCGCCTGCAGATGGGGAAACGGGCTTGTGTTGTGTGTGTGTGTGAGGGGGGGGGGGGGTGGTCTTGCAGGCTATCAACGGAGCGTGGATGCGCGCAATTCTCCCCAGAGGATGTGCTCCAGCCACCCCTGTGAAGTATCCACTGAAAGGCCCACTGGGCTCTGCTCCTGGATACGTCCATATCCCCCATCCCTTCAGCGGTCACCATACCACTTTCAGCCACGCCTGCACCACTCTTGCCGAAGGGGCCCGTCGGCCTCGGCTCTCTGGGTTTGTCCCATGCCTTCTTGGGTGGGGCAGTGGGACTGGTGAGAGTAGAGGCATGCACCACAACCGATCGGACAGGGTCGACGATGCACACACCCCGCGCAAGCCTTCGTTCGAGCCCCCTAAACCCCCCTCTCCAGGCCCTGGTCCTACACTGCACAAGATGCCAAAAAGACGGCTGTTCGTAACGCTCTCGCCGCCCGGCATCACGGATCCGCGACGTAACAGCACCTGCTTCTCGTAGTGCAAGTGATAGACGAGGCCTCGAGTATCCACAAACACTCGCTTCATCGGGGGCTCCTGCGATGCGGGATCAGATCCAGAGACACGGGGGCGGGGGGCTGGGCAAGATGAAGGGGGGGGTCATTGCATCGGGTGTGTGCTACATGCTGCTCCCTGAGGCACCCCCCGGACCATGTCTCCACTGCAGGTCCCTCCCGACCTGGGACGCAATCCGCAACCGATGACTGCCACGCCCAGTGCCACGGACCACTCGTGAAAAAACACTGAACACTGAAAAAACACGCCTTTTCTGAAGGCCATACACGACCGGCGATGAACGACCGTTGAATGCAACACCCCCCCGGCTGTACCCCTGCGCCCCTGTGGAGACTTGCCCCAGAACACGCGACGCCCCCCCCGACCCCCGGAAGAACGGTCACCAAATGACGCCCCCCCCCCCCCCCCGAACATGCGTGAGGCCCCTCACCGGGTTGTAGTGGAAAGGACCACACCAGCGGACCTTTCCATTGCATCTCCATTGTCACCGGAGGAAAAATTCTATTGCCTTCGGCAAGGCACCTCGAAGGGAGGACGACATTTAGTTGAGCAAGCAGGCAGGCAGGCAGGGAGGCAGGCAGGCAGGCAGGCAGGCAGGCAGAAACACACAGTTTGGCTTTTTTTCAGTTGCGGACTACGATAACAAACATTGGGGAACCCTTGGTGTGCAGGAACAATCAATGGTCGAGTGGTCAAACACTCGGCAAACAAACCGGTTTGAATCCCGGCCGGCAGGATCGGCCGATCGCCGGCTCAGCCGATTGGGCCCCTCAGCCCTTTTTTATACTCGACCCTGGTTCAAATCCTTCTAAACACAAACTTTCAACCCCCCAAAAAAATGGTATCCAGTTTCAGGGGGATAGAGGCCTCAAAATCAAAAAATCCATTGGGGGATTGTTTTGTTGGGCAAAATAATGATTTTACAAGGGGTTGGACATCAAATATCATGCCTTGGGGTATGCTACGTGAATGACCCCCAAAAAGGGGGGCTGTATGGCGTCCGGGCCAGCGCTTGATCTAACGACCTCTCTTCGAGGTGATTCTTCGGCCGCCGTGGACTGGTGGGGCAAGTGACAAGTGACCCCCGGGGGTTGGGGGCCGGGGCTGGGTAGGACTTGTCAATTCGCCCTTCACCTCCGACATCGTGATGGTCCCACTGCAGGGGGATGGTATCCAGGCAATCAGGAAGAACAATCCTGACACCACATTCCAGTGGGGATTTGGAGAGCGTTCTGCCCTTTGGGCGGGGCATACACTCGTCGTGACAACCATCGCAGAACCACCACATGGTGATGCAATGATGAGGGCACCGTAGACCCTGAAATGACTGCAGCCACCGGTTGCCAAGCCTCCACCCACGCATCTTCCCACACACCCCCGCCCACCACCTGCACACAAAACACACACTATGCGGACACACCAACACCCGACAACGCCCTGCGGTTGGCACGACGACGGGCAGGCACTGGACATGGGGACTTCTGGTCAGGCCAACACTAAGAGGACATGAGGGACATGCAGCAAATCATGCAGGCCAGGGGCCTTTCTGCCGAGTAGGGCAGGTACCACACGAACAAGCAGGGCTGTCTTTAACACTAAGAAAAAAAAATTGCCGGCCTCCAGTAGAGGGGGAAAGTTTTGCCCGGCGCCCGCCATGCAGCTACTTTTGTATTGAGTATCCCGACTTTGGCCCTAGACTTACCCTCCCCTACAGAAGCCCCCCAAGGAGACCAGAGTGGACTGCAAACCTTTCCTACAAAGCACATCAGCAGAAGGCGAATAAACAGAATTCAACATCAATCCATGTTACTTCTGATGTGCCGCACAAACAATATATCCCCACAAGTGTGCGTATCAATACATTGTCCACAATAATGCCCCTGACACTCACCACAGACTGTGATGGTGGAGCGCTTGTGACAACACAAAGCACACCCCCAACAAATCAAAGGGACTTCCGGAGGGCCGTCCATTGCGGGGATCGGCGGAGATGGTGGCGGAGAATCGAAACTGGGGATACCGACGGAGATGGAGTCCATCTTGCACTGCCGGTTCCACCAGTAGCACCTCTCCTCCCATCGAAGACTTGGGACAGTTAGGTTCCCCACAGGTACTGAAACCACCAAAGCATAGGTCAGAACGGCCTTGGGTTCCCCGAAGGTACTTCCTCAACACTTGTCTCCAAAAGTGCACTGCGTACGTACTTCGGCTTCCTTTGTCGCTCAGGAGTGGCTACTTAACCCCTGCGGTCTCAGGGGGGGGGGGGGGGCAGAAATGGGCAATCAATGTGGCTACATCACCCCTGCCTTCTCAGGGTCCCCATGGTGGGGAGAAGTCAACCTCAATTTGTAGATTGTTTGGTGACGGGGGGGGGATGGCAAAAACAGTCATGGGTGGGGAACGGTCAAAAGATTTTGCCCAGTGCGCCCGGCGCGCTAACCCTCCTCCACACTCAAACCACCGCAGAGTGCCAACCGGCAAGTAATTGCAGTTGGTCATCAGCCACCCGGCGTTGGTTAAGCACCAACCGCCGTCGGTTGAGTGTCAACCGCCGTCGGTTGAGTGTCAACCGCCGTCGGTTAGCCTAATCCTGCCACCAGCAACCTCGGGCCATCCTCAGTGGAAAAAGAAAAAATCTCGTTCCGAAGGGACTGCCCTACGAACAAGAGGGCCAGCAAGCAAGTGCTGACAGACACACACGCACAAACACGACTGTAAAGTCTCCTGATCTCAGATGCAAGTCATGAGCACTGTGCCAAAACTGCACATTGCAAATTGCGGACTGAGTGACTGGTACTCTCATCAGTCCAACACATTCGCGTGCAGGCGTGCGGATGTCACCCGCACGCCCACAAGCGTACACACACCACGGCACACACATACCTCTGGGTAACCAGCAAAGGCCTCCACGTGGGCGGGCGCCGCAGGCTGCTCGTTAGCAGCGCCATCCCCATTCCCCTCAGGGCTCTGGACGAGCTCCTCTGGCGGACTGTCGGGCGCCCTTTCGCTGCTGGTGCGCCGCTCTGCGATGTGGAGCTCAAGTGGCCCTGTGCACGTGCAGCCGTACACACAGCGGCGCCCACCGGAGGTGACGGGCTGCGGCAGATCCCTCCCTGCCTCCAGGGACATCAGGTGGGTTGCTAGACACAATGTTGGATACAACGCCTTTGACAGGTGTCTCATCTCATGACTGGGCAGCCGGCCCCGGGCACACATCCTCGATCCCTTGCTCTGTTTTGCTCCATTGTGCAAGGCCGCAGTAGTTGGCACAAGGCAATTGCTCAGTGATACTGGGGGGTAGAATGGCCTCCCTGGGAATTTGGCTCACCCTCCCACCCACCCACCCTAAACCCAGGTGGGGAGGGTCACAGAGCTTAGTCTACCAATGTTACCCACAGGCAGAAAGACCCCTGCAAAGAATGAAAGCCCTTGAGCTGTAACACGGAAGAGGGACGCCATGCCAGTCGGGACAAGTATCTGTTCCCCATACCCCAAGTTGATCCAGGTGAGCAACTGCGATCATCCCACATTCACATTCTTTTGTGGCCATGTCCCAATTGTAAAGCACAACAGGGCTGCAGAAAGTGGCAGCACCCCCATGTGTCACAATGTGCCTCAGCCCATGAACAACATTGGCAGTCTCCAAGATCTGGAACCCACCCACCCACCCAACAGAGCTGACACCCCCCCCCCTGGGCGGGTACCTGCACCTTTCCCAAAATCAGGCAAAACCCAGACAAAGCCACCCACCCACCCTCAGACCCCCCCTCCCCGGGGTACAGTATCAACCAGCCACTAAGCAATGGCCTGGTTGGCAAGTGGAAGAGCAGGCATCCAATAGACTCTGTGGGCCATTGACCGGCAGACCATGCTCCATGGGCAGGGAGAAAGTTAGGTTGGGCAGGCGGGGACTTGGGAGCCCATCTTCCAACACCCCCCACCCACCCCCATGGGGTCCCAAGTCTGCCTCCTTACTATGCCTGGCGGGGGTCTGAGAGGGCGCCCATGGGTGGTGGTGGGTGGGGCGGGGGGGGGTCGGCTGGTACCCCAATATACATACCTCAAAATGATCCCCATGACGCGCTGATCATTTTGAACATACACAAGTGGGGTAAATGTTTTTCAAAACTTTTTCCACCCATCAGCATAGCGTAAGAACAAACAAAATTGGCTCTTGGACCCCCCCATGCTGGAGCTCCCGAGTCACCCCCCAACCACCTCAGAGCAAATTTCTGGTCACCATGGGGGCCCTTCCCCTGCACAGCAGCACGTCTCCGATCTGACCAGGCATCTGGTGCTTGTTTCAGACAAGGATTCAGGGCCTTCCTTTCGAGTCGCCCAAACCCCTGAACCCCCTGGGGGCAGACTGCCACTCCAATTGAGGTGTGGCCGACCCATCACCGTTACTGACCACTGGGGCTGTCACAGGGTGGCATTGCACCATGGGGGCCTTAAAGCAACGAACAGAGCTCGCATATACCCCCGTGTCACAGGCATATGGTCATCGCCACAACTCTCTCTGTGCATTGTTTGCCTTGCTGCACTGCAGCGCATTGCACCATGGGGATACGCCCCCCTTTGCCCCAGGGGAGACATGGAAACAGCATGCGGCAATCGTGAATGGCACCACTCTCACCCACAAAATCGCACTTCCCCTCCCACACTCCCCCGCCCACCCACACAAAAGACGTTGCACTGGGCACCAGTTGCACGCCAGCCTATGATAGACCCCTTCCATTGCAGCAATCAGAGGGTGGTTCCCCAGTTGTGACTCATCTGCCCCCCTCCCCCCAAAAAACACGCAATGACGAGCAAAGCACAGCCCAGCCTGCTGCCCACACCTGATGCTTCTGAGTCCACGGATCCCTTCCTCTGCGCCCCAGTCCTTTGCCGGGGCGGGAGGCTCGGCCGATTGAAGGACTGGTTCAGCTCATCTTCCAGACTGCCTTCCTCTAGACTTCCAGACTGCTGTCTGCCTCTGCCTTCTCCAGCTCCTGCAACACCCTCTGGGGCCCCTGGCCTGGTCCCGAAGCTTGATGTCTGCTGGGAGCCTGACATCCAAGATGCTCTGGAAATGGACGTGCTGAGGGCCGGACACGTGCAACGATTCCTCACCCCCCAAACCGATCCAGATCCGCGCGTGCGTGCTGCATATGCCCAGCACACGCAACAGAAATGGCACTCTGTTTTTTGTCGGAATGGGGATTGCTCCTGATTTTCAAATCCGGCTCCACGTTACACCTTCCTGGGCAGAGAAATTCTTTGACATGTCAGATCACCTTCAATACGTCGCTGTTGCAGTGAAATTGTACGGTGCTTGAGCCGTAAAAACAACACAGCACACACTATTAGAAATTGGCAATGTGACCGTTGGCTCCGCACAAAACTGTCTTTCAAAATTTGAAAGGAATAGGAGCCCCAGTAGAACAGCACCAGGATCCATTACCAGTGTGGCACACAATAGTGGATGTGTAATTGTGGCTTCTACAAGCTCACTAGTGTGGTACTGCTTGTATAGCACCTCCCGACCAGGTGCCAGTAGAGAATCAGTCATGGTGGGCAACAGAGGTCCTGTAGTTGAGGGATACCATTCTCTCACATCCTGCTCAACAAATTTGCCCACTGTTACTGCAAGATGCATCACAACAGCCAGTCATTTCCCCAATCCTTTAGCCTGAAACCTCGGTTCAGAAACCCGGTACCTAATCACAAGGTCGCAAAAAACGCACGGTCCGAAGGGAAGTGTTCGTTGGACAAGGCATTCATTGGACATGGGGGGGGGTGTAAGCAGCGTAATGCACTGTAATACAGCTATGTACTGCATGGCAGAACAATAAACACCTCAGTGGCCAACTCAGTGGCCCCCTATGCCTGTCACAAGCAGCTATTGGATGTCTTTGGTGTCACTATGCCCTATTGCATATTTCTATTATGGGTTGCATTGTAACAGTCCCAATATTGTTCTACCATCATGATTGTTCATTCCACATTTTGAAACACACTTATTGGCAGTGGCATATGCTTCTTATGCTACTGCTTTCACCACTTCTGCATGTTCAAGTGCCTTCATAGGCAATGTCTATTTTGCAGGGCAAATAGCAATTACCAATGCATACATGTGAGCCACCGAAATGCAAAATTGAAGAATGGCCAAGTTGTTGCACTGCATGCGCATTGCGTGCATACTGTGCACACAGAGGCCAGGATACTCACCCAAGAATACCTGTCACCTGACTGGTTGCACAGCGAAGCAGCAAAGCCCACATGAGAACAACGAAACTGCCTTCACTTTGGTACTCCACTGTCCCTATGTGATGTGGTGTGGTGGGGATGAAGGCCGTACCACAAACTCCTCAATGTCCGCGGGGATTGACATGTGTATTCTACGAACAAAGCACAAATACAGTAGTTCTGTAGTAGACACCGTGAAATTGTATCACCACATACTAGGCTCACGGTGCCCGTTTGACATTTGGCAACAAACATGGGAGAGGCATGAATGCAGAGAAGGGGGCTGAGTTACAACCGTAACACCGACCGTAGGAAAGATTGGCCCGGTTTCCTTAATAGCACTGGAAGGTTGAGTCGAAGACAAAGGACGGTTAGGTTCCCCGTAGGTACTGAAACCACCGAAGCAGAGCTCACGGCGGCCTTGGGTTCCCTGAAGGTACTTCCTTAGCACTAGCCCCCAAAAAGCGATCAACGTAGATGCTCCGGCTTCCTTTGTCACTCAGCATGGCTACATCACCCCTGCTAAAAAAAAACCGCTAAAAAAAAACCCAGTATGGAACCAAAAACTTGTCAAAAGGGGCCAAAAGTAGGGTCCGAGTATTTGCCCACATCCAAAACTTCGCACTACGTGCACGGCATTCCCAATGATGGTGCAAACATAAAAGGATAAATAGGAACAAAGGTCGTTCCACAAACAGGGTGCAGTCTACCTCTGAACATCATTTTAACAAAATCCTCTTTATCAGATGCATTTCCCACCAAATGTTTCATCCGAACACTTCATTTTTTTCTGAAAATATTGCACACTACATCTATGGTGTGCACACACAGATAGGCAAATAATTGGAGCAGAAGCGGAGGTGTATGGCATGTCTGCAAGAGTTGGAGATAGACCAGAAGGCAATTATAATGGAGGTTGCGGAGCTCTCCAGGAGACGACAAATTAAGGTATTTCTTTGAGTATCTGGAGCCTCCACCCCATTGGCGGCACACTAGGCCAGTAGCTGTTTGTCTTTTTCGAATGCTCGTACTGTTCTGCACCAGCCTGCACTGTTCACGCTGTTTCGCAGGTGGATGCACAGGGAAGGACACACAACATGGACCGACAATCACACGCCCACACCTGTGCCCAGTCCCCAGTCCCAGCCCAGCCCACAGCCAGCCCTATGACTGGGCATGACAGAAATATAAACACCCAGTATTCTGTGATGTGGAAACCAGAGGTGGCAGGGACTCTGTCTGTGCTCCTTCTTGTACAAAGCATTTTCGCAGCAGCCCCCCTCCAAAAAACAGAAAATTGACTTTACAATGGTGTTCGTAGCTGTACCGGGGGTGGATATTGGATTCTTCCGTGTAGTCACCCACCCTCAGGGTCCTCCGGCAAGCTGCCACAAGCATGACACCAAGCAGTGCCCAACGTTCAGCTGCTGGGGGCACTGATGACGCAACTCTGAGCCTCCATATGAAAATGCCCGACATGCAGGTGGAGTGGTGGTAAGCTTGCGTGCCTTACCAAGCGGCCCCATGAGGAGGCCCCTTACCCTTACCCTTACCTTGCTGCTCAGAAGCCCCTCTCAGGACACAGCCCAATGCATGGTTTATCGAATGGCACAGCGAGCAGCCCATGGATGGGCTGCATTGCTTGGCATCAGCCACCAGCAGTTTGGAGGATTCCAACATAAACAGTGAGTAATAAATGGATGGGTGGTGCTGCAGGCACACTGCCAGTTGTCTTTGAGGTGCAGGTTGTACCCCCCTGAAATGGCCTGGTCCCCTGATTGTGTGCTCTGGCCGGGGGGGGGGGGTGTCCATTCCAGTTTGGGGGGGGGGGTTAGAGGGTGTGTGTGTGTGTGTGTGTGTGTGTGTGTGTGATCTGTACTATTTACGAGGTAGATCCATATGCAGCCATGAGATGGCAGGTGTATTCGGCTCAGTTTGCTGTCGCCTCTTTGCGCCTGTGATCCATCCCTTCTGCGGAATCAGAACCTCTGTGTGTGTACGGTTAGGTAACCTCGGAGCTGGCCCTTCCGTGTGCCCCCAGAAAAAGCTGGCGGCAGATTGCTTCCGTATCCGGCGTCTCTGCCAGCCCCTGTGGAACAGGGGTTGGTGGGGAGGGCGGGGATGGCGTTTTGGGCCTCCGCCGCTTGGGGGCGGGAGGCGTTGGGGGTTGGTGTGGAGACCTCAAAGAGGTTTGACGTGTCTGTGAAGGCCCAACTCGTGGGCGCTTATATGGGCGCTTCGGCTGTTGAGAGGAGCAACGCTTTCTGGATGGCTGGACTGGGGTGCATACTTTGTGGTGCCCCCTCGCACAACAGTGCCTTACCCCCCGTTGTGTGCGTGCGCAAATGGGGCACGGCGGCAGTCTGTGGGCCTCACAGAGCTGTAGTTGCGGGCGGCGAGGGACGTGCCCCGCTTCGTGATGCCCCAAAGAGCAGCATTCTTGGGGTGTTTTGCGCAGCCTCCTGCACGTGATGCACGCTGGTTGAGAGTGTGTGTCACATACAGTGGCATTTGCTGGCGCCCTGGCTACGTTTGCCTGTGCTGCTGGCGGTGCGTGCCTGCGTGTTCCTGTGTATGGGCGCTGTGGCAGACGACCGTCGCCGATGATGGGGAAAAAATCTGCTCCAAAGTTGGAGCCTGTGGCTCCACCCTTAGCTGTGAGCTGTGCACCAGATGCTGGTGCCAGGCCTGTCTGCAAGTTCCCGCACAGGGCTCTGTGCAGTCTATGCGCTTCAATCTCTGCTGCTGTCTTACGCGGGCGGTATGTGTATGGGCGCAACGCATGCGTGCGGTGTGTTCCCGCCTTGGCCACCCACTGCTCTTCGCAATACTGAACGAGTTTGCGGATGTGTGAAATCATGGCCTCTCGGCGTGCAAAATACGGGCGTTTATTTAAACCGCAGATCGCCGGTCCCCCCAGCGGCACAAGCGAGCTACAGCGGGTCACCATGCCGGCTGGGTGCAGCTGGCCTGAGGTGACCAGTCGCTGGGCGCTGGACATTGCCAAACGCAGTACCCTGCCTCGTTCTTGGAGGGACAGGGTATGCCCTGCATACTTCGCCTGAGGCGCATGGGGGAGGGTCCTTTGCGCGAATTCTTCAAAATCAATTGCCAGTTCCAAAAAGGTGACTGTCCCCGGTTCCTCCGGCCACGTCAGGGCTCGTAGCCAACCGAGTAGGTCCGCGAGAAAGCTCTTTTCCCACTTCCATTCATGCCCCTTGGGGGTGCGGAGTGTCAAGGCACCGTGTGCCACCGTTTGGGGCAGTGGCCCAACCAGTTGTTGATAGGGGTATTGCCTGACTTGTTGAGACAGTCTGTACCCTGCAAAGATGGAAGGGCTGTGCGCATCTCGCTTTTTGCGTGCTGCTATAATGCACACATACATGGAGTGTACCGCGCGCAGGAAGGTGAAAGCTGCACCAGATTTTATTGCCTCCGTGGAAATTTCTGGGGCTAAACCACATCGCCGTAAGCATGCCGGCCACTGGCCGGGTGGTGGAAGCTCCGGCACCTGGGAAAGGGCCGTGTGCACAAGCGCCAACAGCGGGTCACGGACGTGGTCCCACGCGACACAATGCCAGAGGATATGTTCCTCATCTTCTGGGGACGCATTACAAAAAGGACATGCGGAGGAGGTGCGAAGGCCACGTTGATACGCGCGCAGCGCGGTCCAGGTCGCTCCTGAAAGAACCCCTCTCAATATGGTCCGCTCCAGTTCGGACCCAAAGCTGGCAATGCTCGGCTGTAGAAGTTGCCTGTTTGTGGCATAGTGCAGACCCACAAACAGGCGAGGTCGCCGTTGGACTAGCGAGTCTAACAATTGCTTCCTAAGCTGTTCGCGGACTTCGTGTTTTACAGTCTGTTTGTCCCCATTTAACATAAGGGGTTCACGTTGCCCTGGGACTTTCCAGCCCCATCAACCCTGCATAGGCGCCCAGCCGCATTCCTGTGCTGTTTGCACCGCGCGCCCGAAGGGGCCGCTGTTTTTGGTGTATAGTCCTGTTTCCCAGATGGCCTGGGCAGTGATCTGGTTTGGGCCCCTGTTCCGGCAAAGATGCGACAGCCAAAGCAGGCGTGAGTACTTGACCACCATGGTTGGGGAAATCCGGTGGCCTTTGCATAGCAGGGAAAAGAAAATTTCTTTTGCCCTCCCTGGGCGTGTAGGGCCCCAGATAGTTCTAATGACACGGGTTTCGAAGGTAGCGAGATCCCGCATACGGAGTGGGACGATCTCCGATGCATGTAGGCCTGTGGCTGTGATCATAGTTGATATGATCTCGCAGCGGCGTTCATAATTGCCCTGGGCTCCATGCACACGGTCAAGGAGGCCGCAGGCACGAGATATGCGCTTCAGGATTAGCGGGCCCGAGCACGTGGCATCCGTTGTGCGAATGCCTGCACCCAGCGACCTAAACTCTGTTTCCACCGGGAAAGGCACACCCAGCAGTTCTGCCTTCACTGGCTCTGATGAGGATGAGGAGAACCCCACGGACTTTTTGGCATTGACACCCTGGCCGGTGTCTTGTAGCCATTCCTCCGTGCATTGCAAAAGGGGGGTCAGGGGTGTGCCTCCCGCTGCCAGCCCATAGGTGTCGTCAGCATAGCCTAGCGCTGTGAGTATAAAGTGCAGGACCTGAACTGGCTGATCCCCAGGGGGGAGCGCGCGCGCTGACACCGACAGGTGCTGCTTTTGGGCATCCAGCACCCGTTTCCAGATACTAGTCATCAAATTGATCAGTATGACTGAAAGTGGACATCCCTGCAATATGCCATTTGTAGCCGCAAAGAAACTGGCGCAGCAGCCCATGATTTTGAAACACCTTACTAAGGATGTATACATGCCCTTAAGGGCTCGGTGGGTTCCTGGATCCATGCCCTGTTCCAGGGCCATGTGCAGTACAATGGACTGCGGTATCAAGTCAAAACACTTGACATAGTCAAGTCCGAAACCGTGCAGGACAGATTTGATAATTTTGTGGAGCTCCACGAGCAGGGCGATGAGCGCCGCCGCATCTGTGGCCCCTCTTCGTTTTCTGAAACCAAAGGCATGTGGGTGAATCCACCCCTCTTGCCACAGCATGCATTCCTCTAGTCTAATCCCTGCCCAGACTCGGTAAATTTGGGATAACACGGAGAGCGGGCGTTGTTGCATGGGCAGCATGCCCTCGCCCTTAGGAATGAGCGAAATATACCCTTTGGCCAAGGCCTGAGGCCACTGTCCTGTGTGCTCGATGACGTGCAGCAGTTCTGCTAGCATATCCATCAGCTGCATGGGCAGCGATAGCAAGTCGGCGACGCACCAGCCGTCAAGGCCGGTGGCCGTATGGATGCCCATTTTCCTGAACCTTTTGGTGAGTCGGGCGCCTGTGATGGGAGCGGCTTGCATGAGCCGACCGCGCTGAAGAAAAACCCCGTATTTGCGGACAAAGGCGGCCGCATCCAGCTCTGGGGCATGCGCATACTTCCTCATTACTTTGTCCCATGAGGCATGTAGAATGTCGTCCATTCTATTCACACTGGAGGTGGGTTGCTGTGTCTCCGGATCCAACAGCATGACAAGGGGGGGTTGGTATTCATTTTGAATCCAACGGTATACATCCTTTGGCCTGTCCAACCAGGCTTGATTCATCTTGTGCTTCCATGCCTCTATTCGATCACGTTCTTGCTGTTTAGCGTACTTCCTGCCTAATGTACAGAGCTGGTCATACTCAGACATGGTCTGGACCAGGGTTGGCATCTGACGGATGGGGGGGAGGTTGGGGTCCGGGGCCAGTGCAATGAAGTCCTGTAGCAGTAAGTCATCTCTGACCGCCGCGCCAATTTTACGCATACGCCGGCACGCCGCTTGCCACGCGTGTTGTACCTGCTGCGGCACAGCGCCCAATCGGACGGCTCTCTGTGCTTTGCGCCTCGCAGACGCTGTGAGTCGGTTACCCTGGACACCCGCCTCCTTTCGCTGCCACTGGATGACTGTGCGTAGTGATCCCAGGGCACCGGTGATCTTGGATATCAGCCGAGTGCGTGGCCCCCCATATGCAGTTGTTTTGCTTGGGGCCAGAGTAGTTTCTCGCAACATCTGTGCTGTCCCTCTGCCACGGGGTGCAGACTTAGGTGCGAATGGGAGGGCGGCCCCTAGGCTATCCCTTGTGAGATGATTGCATGAGAGTGCGAGCCCCACTTCCTCTGCTAGCCAAGTCCAATGATCCCAGATGGCATTGACATTCCCTTCACCGACCAGGGCTGCCCACTTCGTTTCCCAAGGCTTCAGCAGCATGTCGCTTATTTCCTGTGCCTCTTCTACCTCTCGCGGAGGCAGTGAAAAGGGGGGGAGTTTCCTCATCTTGATAACTTTCTGTCTCGGGCCATCCAGAGCAAAGGTATATCGTACCGGCGTGTGGCCTGGGAGGGAATGTCCCTGCACAGCAGAGACGTCAACAAGTGCTGAGACCTGTGCAGGCGTGGCCAGCAGTGCATCGATGCGAGTTCCAGGGGCACCATCCTTAGAAAAATTGCTGACACAGGATTTCTGGTGCAGTGTGGCGAATACATGGTCGGCATCTACTAGCCAGCCATCTACTAATGCAGTAAGGGGGGCTGCAGGTATTTTATGAAAGACATCGAAATTGAAGTTCGCATCTGTAAATAGAAGGCAGGGGGAGGCTCCCAGCCTGCTGAGATAGCAAATGACTAACTCCCAGAATTCAGTGTTCAGCGGGGCATTGGCCGGGATGCCGTATGCTACGCATATGTTCAGGACAATGTGCCCTTCACCGATGCCTGCGCATGTGTGCAGCCATCTGCCGGAATGCCAGAGTCTGCTGGCAATGGGGTCTCCTTCGTCCGCCTCCACTTGGCGTACATTCCATCCCTTCTTGAACAACAGTCCAACCCCCCCTTGAGGGGCGCCCCAGATCCCACCCGTGGGCGAGCCCAGTGGTTTCCCCCAAAAAACATGACCAGCCATATTCTGCTGCAATTGCCTGCATGCAGCGCTGGCCTGATGCCGTTAGACGGGTCTCTTGCATCCCGACCACATCAGCCTTAAAACTAAAGACAGCTTCGTGGTGCACACGTAATGACGTGACATTTGTGTTTACAAATTGGAGAGGACCTGTATTGGGTTGCCGTCCTGAAAAATGCATGAAACTCAGAGGATGTCCTCATCCTCCTCGTCCTTGGCTGCCTCTTCCGGCATTTCCTCATCCTCTGGCGTCACACATCCCTGTCGGGGGGGTAGGGTGGCACGCTTGCCTACTGGCTTGTACGTGGGGGCAGCAGCCTTGCGGATGCACTTGTGCCATTTCCGCACGGGCATCCGGGAATCCTGCGCAGGAACTGTGCACCCTTCCCAATCTGGGGGAATGCCCGTTATATCCATGTCAAAAACTGGCGACACCAGACCACTGTGCTTCAGGTGCTGGCATCTTATCACAGTGACGATGTTCGCGCCGAAAACTCTGTCGGCTTCACGCTGTGCAGCCGATTGTTGGCCTGAGACCAGACCCATTGAAACACCATACCCTCTGACGCGTACACGGGTCACAGGGGGGGTCAGAAGGATACCAAGCAGTGTAGCTATTTCTTGTCGTGTGTCAGGGATGACAGGCCCGCCCCAAACTCGCACTCCCAGGCGGTCGGCACGGTCCCCTGCGATGAGGCCTGCAAACCACGGTTGTTTGTGTAATCTTTTCCAATGATCGGAGATGGCTTTGTTTGTGTTCTAGGGAAGTTTGACCCATACCATGTTTGCTTTGAGTGTGTCCACGTCAGTATCTTTATTCATGAAAAGGCGGTACTCAGCTCCTGTCACTTTTCCGCTATTGCAAAGCACCTGTTTCACCATAGGAGCTGGCAGCACCATGGTTACTTCGTATTTTGAGCCCCTCTTTCCCACTTGCATAGGGGGGGGGGTGTGTAAGCGTGGGGGTGAGGTATGGGGACGTAAGTTCCCAGCACTGCTCTTCTGCCCATCGGGCAGCCTTCATTTTGGCATTGTCTTCACCAGTGACTTGTAGGATGGTCGGGTCCAAACAGCAAACAACTCTGATCGCCGCCTTATCCTGCGGCAGGTCCACAGGCTCATGATCTGCATCTTCAGTGCCCTCGCCAGAGCGTTCCCAGCAAAGCAGCAGCGAGTGCTCAGGCGGCGTCATTTTCACGTCCGCATCCTTCTTGGTCTCCCACTCCATACGTTGCGTGATGACTTTTACGCTGAGCGTCATGCCAGAGATGGTGAGGCTGTCCCTCGATCTGCCCAATGCCGTCAGAATTCCGTGAACAGAGGCATCGTTCCGTTTGCTGCCTGTAGCTAGGACATGTGCACTGACACTGCAGATACACGCATGCTGTGACATCGCCTGTGTCGCAATGAAATGAGCTTCAGCCACCTGCTGCCCAACCAGAAGCACATGCGCAAAAGCTCCCTCGGTGTCTGCTGGCACCTTCCAATCAGAAACCGCTTTACTGGGGCCAATCTGCTTCATGTCAAGCTGTGATTTGTTGTCTCCCTTGTATAGTCTCTTCCCCTGCACTGCTGTGAAGGTATGCTTGCCTTTGAGGGCCTTGACTGCCAGTCCCGTTGGTTGCAGGGGGTCTCCCAAATCTGGAATGTCCTTGACTACCAGGTGGCTCTTACCAGGCGTCTTCTTCAGAAGAGCTGCCTTGTACGAAGATCGTATATCCTTCTCTGCCGCGACCTCCCGAGCACTTGGTGCTGTTTGATCGGTGTTTGCAGCCTGGAGAGCTGTCCTCAGCTCCTTGATGGTGTCCTTGAGACTCCTGATGACCTCCAGTAGATGCTCTTCCCGCGCAGAGCCGCTTTGCTCCGTGTCCCTGGACGCAGCCTGCTTCTTGCCACTGAGAAGTGGTGCGATGGCGTTAGCCATAGCTTGCAGCACCTCTGGCTGCTTAAGTGCATCAAGCAGATCTTGGGCTATGCCCGACATTTTGTGTGACCCGCGGGGTCGTGCCGAGCAGCGGTTTCACAGGCCCAGGGGGGGGGGGGGGGCGAGTGCAGCCCTGGCGGGGGTTGTTGCGCTGATGAGCGTGCCTGTTTGGCTTTCGGTTGGGTATGCAGTGTCACCGGCTGGCAGCCCGGGGGGGGCGACCCCTCAATTCTGGACGCCAACTACCCCCCCAACTAACTGTCGGCCGGAGGCCCCTTGGGGGGGGGGGGGGGGGGGGGCTTGGAGGGGGGGGTCTAGGAGGGGCGCCGGGGAGGGCGGTTCCCGGGGGGGGGGGGGGGCGGTTCCCGGGGTTCCCGTGGGGGGGGGGGGGGGTGTCGGGCACCTCGGAACAGTTGGGTATGCGGCCCAGGTGTGATCCGACAGTTCGCACCGCCCCTTCCCAGAATAGAGGGTAGGGTATCATCGGCTTGGGTATTCCCAGCCACACTGGGAACCTCAGGGGGGTGGGCTCCTGAGGCGGCCATGGGATTAGAGTTACACCATGCCACAAGACATACATACATGCATACAAAGATATATATAAGATTGTCCCGGTTTCCTCAATAGCACCGGACGGTTGGGGCCCAGAAGAGGGCGGAAATGCTACATCACCCCTGCATTCTCGGGGGTCCCCAACAAAGGGAACAAAATCAGAACTCAAAACCTACGCCGGGGGGGCACCCTGATGCACCACGCAACGTGGCTACATAACCCCTGCCGCCTAGGGGATCCCCACCGCCTCAGAGCGGGGGGCAGAATCAGAAAAAGGCCCACAAGTGGGCAAGATGGCTACATAACCCCGTTGGGCGCCTTCGGCGCCGGGGCGCCTTCGGCGCCCGTTGGCTCCTTGGGCTCATATCTTTGACAACTAACTGTCGGCCGGAGGCCCCTAGGGGGGGGGGGGGGGGTAGTTGGCGTCCTAGGACCCGCGGAGTCGCCCCCCCCGGGGCTGGCAGGCACCAAACAAAACACCTGTGTGTGTGTGTGTGTGGTAGTACCATTTTTACCAGGTCTTCCCGGTTGGACCTATATCAAGGGGCCACACATCAAAGCATGGATTGCGAGTCCCTGACCCCAACTCAAGGGGCCACGCAACAAAGCGTGGGAAACAGAAGCAAGCAAGAAAGAAAGAACGCAGTGCATTCGCCCCAGAAAGAATTAGGCGCTGCACTCGGGCCGGGGTTTTGCTCCAAATGCAGGATCTTCACAGCGCAACAAACGACATTTGTATAGCGGCCCGTCTTGCTGATCTCCGCTGGAAGCACCTCGCAACAAACGACATTTGTTTAGCGCCTCATCTTGCGATATTTGGCGCTCAAAAGCTCTGATCAAAAATGGCTACCTCAAAATCAAAATTGCCCCCGTGGATCCTAACCTTTTCTTTAGTGAGAATGGTGTCTGTCAATTGAGCCCTTTTCCCGAACCCCCCCCCCCGTTTTTGGGGGCTCTATTGACCCCCCCCCCCCGGAAGTGAAAACCTGGCATGCCCTGTATTGCCCCTCGACCAGTGCGATATGCACTTAGGCCAGAACCTGGCTCGCTGCCCTAGGACCACCCTGGAAGTGGGGTGGTAGCTCCGTGGCTTCTGCCGGGCAAGCTCCACGGTAATAGTTCAACGAGCCTGTCATCACCATGTCACCCCGTGTGTTGTGTGTGTATTGGGGCTTTCACAGCTGGTGGTGCTCGCAGCAGCGAGGCGGCCTCCACGGCCTACTCAATTTGGCGATTGTGTGTGTGTGGTGGTGGTCTTTATGCATTTACTCGTTTATGCTCAATTAATGGAGGCTCTGTGCTCCGCCGCTCGGCACTGCGCTCTTCACATACCTTTGATTGACAACGGGGGGGGGGCTTGTACAGACCAACCATGTGTTTCCCACCCCCACCTGACGTTCCCATGGGTGGACAGAAGACACTGCAAGCCCCTGCCCCCCCCCCCCCCCCCCCAAAGGACATGAGTCAGAGCAGGGCAGTGTCCCCCTGGTTTGCCACAACATCAACAAAAGGGCGCCCGAGCAGTGTCTGCTCTATTGGCTCGGGAAATGGGCGGATGTCGTGTAGTTGAGCCTTACCAAAAACCTGATGTGTGGTTGTGGAACTTGCTTACACAGGGGCCCAGGGCATACTCCTCAATGGCCGGGGGTAACAAACAGGGAGTTTCTCTGGTTTCTTCACCCAGAGTTTCTGGCCCTTTCCCCAAGGCGGGTGAATAGAACTTGCTGTGGCAATTGTAGCATCCCGATTGAGTCAAGTCTCCCGGCTGCCCGGTGGCGCCCGCAGCCGCAGGCTACACCCGATGTATTCACTAATCTAAATTTCTTCCTCTTCGCCCCAGTCCTCTGCACTCTCGTGTGCGGGGCTCTGTTCAGCCAGCAGCTGGCCACACAAATGGCGGTAGGATTCATGCTTATCATTGTCCGCGAGCCGTCGTCAGGGGTTGCCGTGCCAACCACCTGACGGAAGGCTACAGTGGCATACCGCCCCTCCAAGCGTGTATCTGGGGGGCTTCAAGAGGGGGGGGGGGGGGGCATAAAGGCAGAGTCGGTTTGCAGGTCAGTGCTTCCAGATTGACTCACTTGCTTGTGTGCTGTGGAACTTGGCTGTGTGTTGTGAAGGCGCCGCTAGGTAATGGTCATCATCACCAGAACCCATCGGCCCTGGTACCAATCGTCAAGGTGCAAACCACCACCGTTCTGGGGTCCTCATGGGAGCTCGTGACGGTGATAATGTTGCGGCACCTGACCACTCCAAACCTACACCTGCGGCCTGGACGTGCACGGGCAATACACAGACAAATGAACTCGGTGGCTGGGCTGCAAAACAAAACCCAAACGCCAGACGTATCGCGGTCCTGTTCAAGCAGGATAATAGCAGCCGCACGGTACCCCTGCCATAGCCCTCATCTCCAAGCGTGTTGGTGTCCCTGGACTGCCCTCATCCAACGTTCTACGCTCGTCATTGTTTGCTGCCATCTACTACCCCCACTCCTGCCCCTTTCCTGTTGTCCTGATCTGCTGCCGATCTGGATACTGGGGTCAGGAACTGCATCGGTATTTACAATTGACAACGTATGTACAATCGGAAGCGAATTGCCTTCCCGCTTTGAACGTCGATACTTACAGCCGCGGCTGCATTTGCAGTCCGTTCTACTGCGAATTGTCAAGGGCGCTGCGGTATGCCCCTTCCGCCCTGCCCCAAAGGGACCAAGACGGACTGCCACCGTCAACAATGAATGGGATGCAAGCTTGGAAAGGCCTGCCTGGTTCCTTGAAGAACGCGTGCATCCCCATGTCTGCGGAACACTGTCAAGGCAGTTGCAGGGAACAGTCTGCAAGTGCCACCAACATACAATGCTCTACGATTGTACATGCCAGGGCATCTGAAAAACGGGATGAAGGAGTGAGCTCATCAAACAGCTTCTGTTCCAATTGCTAACCCCAATTCAATTGAAAGTTCTGGATTTCGATGTCAGTGGGACGGGCCTCGTCCAGGTGTCTTCGGGGAGGGTGATTCAGGCGCTCACAACAGGACACTAGGGCCTGCGGATGTGAAGCGTGTGCGCTTCTCGTCCCTCTGACGCATTTGCTTCTTCGGCGTTGTACGGCACCTCAGTGTCCAATGTTCCGGAACAAGCAGATGATGGGCACCTGCACAAGTGCTTTTCAGTCGTTGAAACACCTCAAAGTCGTCGAAATTGTGCTCTGAACCTCCTGACCACTCCTTCCTGCACAGCATGTGTACTCTCCTGACCCCCCGCCCTCTTCTCCCTCCTGCACCTTTGCTAGCTAGCTCAGTGTTTTTTCCTTTGCTTATTTTTTGGCATTCAGTACCTCTGCTTCCTCGCTGGCTTTTTTTTCCTTCTGTTCTTCTTGGTCCTTTTTTCTCTTAATCATTATCTCTCTCTCTCTCTCTCTCTCTCTCTCTCTCTCTCTCTCAGGTTCCGGTCTTTCTTTCTTTCTTGTCTCTTTGATTCTGATTGTTTTCTTGCTTCATCCTTTTTGTCTTTTCTCGCTCGACGTGAAGCCTACGGCCACCTACCCTGTACAGCGAGGAACCACAAACCAAGAGCGCAGGCCCAAAGGCCAAAAGGGAAGACCCAAAAACTACGGGGCCTTTATACTGCGAGGCGCAACGCTGCAAGCCCCCCCCCCTCCCCCCGGGTGTGGGCTCTCAGGTACAGCACAAATATGATTCGGGGCATGCAATCAGCAAAGATTCTCCAATGACTGGGTTTCACGATTGGGAATATCAGGTACTGAAGCTGTGGATTAGGATCCATCGCCGGGCGTCACTACAAACTTGAACAGCACTGCGCAGTGCAGGGCCACTGCGCCCGCTACGCACATCGGTTGTCCCTAATGTAGTGGTACAGAATGTTGGGCCCCCAGCCTGTGCCCCCGCGGCCCATCCAGGGGCGGTCATCGGCCCCGTCCATCAAATCCCCAGCAACGCCCGCAATGTCCAGGTGCGTGTGCGCGACCCCGCTCTCCACAAAGTGATGCAGGAACGCAGCGGAGGTGCAGCAGAAACCCGCCTTGTCCTTCGTCCCGGAGTGCAGGTCCGCCATCGTGCCTTTGAGGCGGCCGGCGTACTCGGGGAACATGGGCATGCGCCACACGCGCTCGTCCCCGGGCTTACTGGCGTGCGTCAGGGCAGCGGCGGTGGCGTCGCTGGTGGTGAACATCCCGGCGGCGTAGCAGCCCAGGGCCATGATGATCGATCCCGTGAGCGTGGCCACGGTGAACAGTTCGTCGACGTCGTACTCTTTCTGGCAGTAGGTCATTGCGTCTGCGAGCACCAGCCGCCCCTCGAAGTCGGTGTTCATGTTCTGCACTGTCAGCCCCTTGAGAGGGAGAGAGGGAGGGAGGGAGAGAGGGAGGGAGGGAGGGAGGGAGAGAGGGAGAGAGGGAGGGAGGGAGAGAGGGAGAGAGGGAGGGAGGGAGGGAGGGAGAGAGGGAGAGAGGGAGGGAGGGAGAGAGGGAGAGAGGGAGAGCGGGAGAGAGGGAGAGAGGGAGAGAGGGAGAGAGGGAGAGAGGGAGAGAGGGAGAGAGGGGAAGGGGATGAGGCAGGCAAAAGGATCAGGCAAAAGGCCGGTGCTTGGGGGTTGGGACTTGAAATCAGCCGAATTTGTGGGACAGGGCAAAAAACATGGTCTGATTGATAGCAGTGGCTCGTCATATCATGGGCCAATGAAGGGTCAAGTTGTGTTTGGGTGCAGGCGGGTCGTGAATCGGTTGCCAGCGAAGTTTGGGGGCTACTCGGACTCAGGCCCGTTCGCGTGAATGGAAGGGGGGCTGGTGGGCAGGGGGTAGTGCAAAGCGGGTACTGGCCGTTGCAAAAGCGGTTGGGTGGCAAAGCCCGGCAGTACCAAAAACGGTTGGCGGCGGGAGCTGATGCAGTGGGATGTGCCCCCCCCCCCCCCCCACCCACGTGCTTTGCATCTGGATTCTGTGACACCAGTAACATCCCGAGGCATTCTTAAATCACCTCAAAGAGAGGTTGTTAGATCAAGCGCAGGCGTGGGCGTCGTATACCCCCCCCCTTTTGGGGGTCATTCGCGTAGCATACCCCAAGGCATGATATTGGATGTTCAACCCCTCGTAAAATCATTATTTTGCCCAACAAAACAATCCCCCAATGGATTTTTTGAGTCTGAGGCCTCTATCCCCTGAAACTGGATGTGACATTTTTTTTGGGGGGGGGTCAAAAGTTTGTCAAAAGTTTGTGCTCAGAAGGGTTCGAACAAGCGTCAGATTGGGCAGAGCTGACAGGCCGGCCGGCGCCGCCTGCAGCCAGCAGACCAGGATTCGGACCGCCGACCTATACGTCTGCGGTCGGCTGCATTACCATTCAACCGCTGCTTGTTCTGGCAGTAGCAATTCTCCCCACTGCTTGAAGCCGAGTCTGCCACTGAAAAAATCCAAACTGTGTGTTTCTGTCTGCCTGCCTGCTTGCCTGACTGATTGTCCGACTGACTGCTTGCCTGACTAACTGAATGATTGGCTGACTGTCAGCCTCTCTTCGAGGTGCACTGCCGAACGCAATGGAATTTGATCCTTCCATTTCGAGCAACAGGGCCATGTTGTTCGGCCTGAATTATGTCACAATGAAAACAGACCCAGGGGCAGGTTTGAGCGTGGGAGTGGAATGTACAGGGGTGGGGTGGAGCAGGGATGCACTACGTAGAAGGGAAGGGACCTCAAAGGCGGTTCCAGAAGCGGTTGGACAGGCGGTTGGAGGAGGTTGCCGAAGCGGTTGCGGGCGGTTACAAATGCCATTGAAGCCGGCGCCTGCCGTCAGGGAGACAGTGGCTGGGCGTAGGCTGGGCGCCCTGGAGGGGGGGGGGGGGATACCCGCCCCCCTTCCAATGCATCCCTGGGGTCGGGGATCCATAAAGGCTGGATGAGCGGCAGGGGGGGGGGCGGGGATACCTTGTAGGACTTGAGGATCTCATGCGGCTTGCACGCCTCTGCACTGATGGCATTCTCCGCCAGCACGAGGACCCCCACCACATTGGCCTTCAGCCCCCGGGCCGCCACGGCGTGCATTGCGCCGAAGACCGCGCAGGCGCCCCCCTTGTCCATGTGCATCTGCTCGATGCTGCCCGTGGGCTTCAGGTTCAGGCCCCCCGAGTCGAAGCAGATGCCTTTGCCGACGAGCGCCAGCGACTTGGACGCGGCGGGGTTGCCCTTGTAGTGCAGGAACACAATGCGGGGCTTCTGCACCGCGCCCTTCCCCACGGCCCGGATCAGGTTCATCTCCTTGGCCTCGATTTCCTGAACACCGGCGATGCGGCAGGAGGGCGCAGGGCGGGTGGAAAATTGCCCCAAAGGGGGAGGGGGTGGTATGAGCCCCCATGACCCGTTGGGGGGGGGGGTTGGCACAAGGCCTCGGTTGGGGGGGAGGGGGGGCTGGAAAGGGGGCTTTTCTCTCAGGGGTCTGGATGTTGGCCGTTTTTTTGCAAAAACATTTCGCAATTTTTTTCATCAAACTGACCCCCCCTTCGACGCGCTGATTCGAAAAATGCAATTTTCACTTTTTCTGGTGCTCGCTCCCCCTCCCAGTCCCATGCCGACCATCTGCCCTGAGAGAAAAAGGCCTCAAGCCAAGAGCCAAGGGACAGTGACCAGCCGAAAGGCGGTGCCCCGAGACCCGTGCAGGACGTGCCCTCAGAGAGTGCGCAGGGCCCAGCGAGCGCCACAAATCCTGTGGCCCTGTGCCTCGGTCCCCCCCCCCCCCCCCCGCCCAAAAAGGACCGTCGAGTCGCCGCGGGACGACGGCGGTCCAGACGGGGGCCGGGACAGGGCCATGGCCCACGCGCGACCCACGGGCAAAGCGGGGCCCTGGGCGGTCGGGGCCCCGTGACAAACGACTGCAGCGGTCACTCACCTCAGCGCACAACGAAGGGGGGCCCGAGCGGAATGTGATGCGCCAAACCCAAGACCCGCATGCGCCAGCGCCGACCGCGTCTGTCCGTCCCCAACGCCCCCCAAAAACGGAGGGGGGGGGGGGGGGGGGTGGCGGTCCGGGTCCAATTGCGAAAAATTGCGGAAAAAGTGCGGTGTTGTAACCAAACCTCCCGAAGCCTCACAGAGCTACACCTCTGCACACGCGTTTGGCCGTGGGCCCTCTTTTTCCGTTCGTGCGGTGTGCCGCCGGGCGTGGGGGGGGGGGGGGGGGGGCTGGTTTATCGCGCAGTACAACTGCCCCATCCTTCGGGTGACGGTCAGCCCTGCCAACCGCTTTTGCCCGCCCCAACGGCGCTCCACCAACCGCCGTAACCGCTGGTGCAACCGCCCGTAACCGCTGGTGCAAGAGCTCTTGAAACCCCCCTTCAGCCCCCCTCCCCCTCAAAGCGCATCGCCGGGGCCGGGCCCCCACCTCAAAATCGACCACCCGGAGCTCCATGGCGCTGGGGTACTGCCTGCACAGCTGCTCCGCCTCCTCCTGCATGAACTGGGGCGTGGCCACGTCCCCACGCGTGTTCATGAGGTCCCGCACGGCGCACGTGCTCGTCGCCAGCGCCACGTGCTCGTCCACGTCCGCGGCCGCGGTCGCCGTCAGCAGCGCGACAGCGTCTAAGTGGAACCTGCGCCCCGCGTCCGTCAAATGCGCGTCGAAGGCGTAGTCCACCGTCACGACGGTGGAGGCCACCAGGCAGGCGACGCTGCCGAGGACCGCCGCGTACTCGGCCTCCGGGAAGGCAAAGGCGGCGCGGGCGATCCTCCGGCCCTTCAGCTCCTTCACGGCGGCGGCGGTGGCGGCGCGGAACGTGGCGGCCTGCACGGCCTCGGCGGCCCCCAGGCCTACGAGGACGACCCGCGGGGCCCCGAACCCGGGCACATTGTACGCCACGACGACCTGGTCCGCCCGGCCGGCGAAGTCGTGTTTGAGGGGCTCGGGTAAGTTCAGCGCGGCGGCGGCCGCCTGGTGGGCCATGTACACCAGCGTCGAGCACCCTGTGTGCGGGATGATGGCCTATGGGGGTGTGGCAGGGCTCCTTTTGGAGGTGGTGGGGGGGGGGGGTCCAGCCCCCCGCCCCCCGCCCCCCCCCCCGGGTAGTGCTGAGTTGTAGAGGCGGGCATTGAAGAAAGTGTTTGGTCTAAACTAATTGGCGCCAGAGGCAGCAAAGAACATTTTTGATTAGCCGAAGGCCCGGAAGAAAAAATGGCTTTTGGGGGGGGGGGGGGTGTGCCCCCCACACCCCACCCCCAGTGGTGCTGAGTTGTTAAAAGGAGCCCTGGGGTGTGGTGCGTGTGCGTGTGCGTGTGTCTGTGGTCGGCGCGCGTCCAGGGGGGTTACCAAGTCTCACCTCTCGGAGGTGCCTGAAGAAGAGGGGGGGGGGGGGATGCGGTCGCCGGCATTGGCAAAAAATGCGGAAAATGTGGAAAAAATGTGGAAAATGCGGCAAAAAATGCGATAGAAAATGCGGTTTTGTTAGATTAGTATGCCCCCCAAAACCGCTATGTTTATCAAGACGCATGTTGATCTGTTGAAACCACCGCTCCATTAATGTGAAGACTAGCCCCGGCTCAACATGCAAAGCGTGGTAGGGAAGCCTCACCCTTCTATTGTGGTTCAGCGACATGTGGTCCCCACAATCACGGGGGCTGCTCCCAGCCAGGGTTCAGCCCCAAGGGGTGTTCAACCGTTTCATTGACCCAAACCTTGGGGATGGGCGGGTCGAGGAGTCAGCCGCCGGGCTCCCCCAAGGGGGGGGGGGGGGGTCGGTGGGTACCCCAACATACATACCTCGAAATGATCCCCATGACGCGCTGATCATTTTGAACATGCACACTGGGGAAAAATGTTTTTTCAAAAAAATTTGCACATCAACTCAGGCTCCCATCAGCCAAGGTCTGACCTGGAGGTCGGGTCGGGGTCAAAATCCTTGTTTGTGTTTTTCATCCATTTTTGAATTCTCCACAAAATTCTGAGTATTTTGAGTATAGACACATAGGGTAAAACAAAAAATTTGCCCCTGCCGTCTGCCTAGAACAAAATCCCTGGCGCCTCTGGCACCCACAAAACCCATTGTTCCTCACAACTAACTGACTAAAAGACAATCCTGTAGTTGGAGTGCACAATGCCACTAGAATGTTTCTTCTTGAACATTACACTAAGGGACCCGCCCAGAAAATGCGAAAAAAAAATGCGGAAAAATGCGGACCGCATCCCCTCCCCCCCCCTCTGAAGGCATGTTAGGGGCGGGGGGGGGGGGGCTCGGTCTGAGATGGGGCTCCCCTGGCAGTAGATGGGTTGAAGGCCCCTTGGCCCAGGAGAGGGGGGGGGGATTAAGGTGAGCCAAGCAAAAGAGGGCTACACCTGCGCGCCGCAGGTGCCGCAGGGACGGAATAATCCTCTTAAACCGTAGAAACAGTGAAACTTGCAACAAGAAGGAAGAAACACCACTCCATGACCATTTGGAGTACCTGCTTGTACAAAACCCACTGAGTGAACAGCACAAGGACCGCACTTGAGCCGGGGAAGAGCTCCGAATGCAGGATCTTCACTGAGCAACCAACGACATTTGTATAGTGCCTCGTCTTGCGAATCTGGCGCTCAAGCATGGACGTTTGCTAACGGGGCGGCAAAGGGGAACCCCTACCTTCTCAAGTAGCAACATAACCCCTGCCTTCTTGAGCATGACCACATGGGCTAAACTATTTTACTAACCCCTTGAAATGCACCAAAATGTAGAGGAAGGAACTTGGTACCTGTAGACCATGGGCGCAACGGCTACATAGCCCGGCATTCCCCATCACCCCAACCCCAAGCCCCAACACACACGGGTTAGCGGCGGGGGGGGGGGGGGCTCAAAAAAAAGAGTCACCAAGGAAGTGTTGCACAGTGCAAAGGGATGGAGTGTCAAAAAGTAGTGAATCCAATAACAATGAATTCCGTGTCTTGTTTGCGGACGGGATTGTTCCTAACGCGCGCCGCAGGGGTGTAGCCCTCAAAGTGCAGGGAGGAGGGGGGCCTCAATATGGTCCGGTTGCAGTGTCTGCATTAGGCTCTGGTCGCGCCTGCCCCGCGACTGTCATCGCCTTCAGTCCATCATGCAAATGTTCGGCGCTTTCGCTGGGTGTCCGGCAAACAGAAGTTCTTCCCTTGACCCACCTCCGCTGGCTACACTGGCGCTCCGGGCTCCACAGGGTCAGGCATACATTCCGGTCAGGGGTCACTCCCTCCCCGTGCTGCTGTATTAGCTGGCCCCATCTGGCCACACATGGTTGGGCTTTGTTGGGACCTTAGCTTGAAAAACCGAGGGGGTACAGGTTTGGTTAAAGACACACAACATTCAACATTCAGGGAGTGAGACAGCGCGATCCTTTCGTACTGCATGCAGCGAAGAGGGAGGGGGGGGGGTTGCCATAGAGACTGAGTAAATGTGCCGGTTGGTGCCTGTGGGCGCAGGCACTGGAATCTTTTGGGTCCCGGCCGTCGAGTCGCATGGGCCGGAGCGGGCCCCCACCACCGGGACCAGCCAATACGGGGCGCTCCCCCCGGGGGACGGTGCCATCCGGATGAGGCACAGGTACCACTGATCCCAAGTTCCCCAGCTCAAGCCCCGTCTGGGTCAGAGTGCGTGTGTTGCCGCCAGACGTCCTGCCGCCGGACGCTTGAAAGCGGACTGACGGACAGTAGTAGCTGGCGATACCTGACCTGGCCTGCTTGTTCCAAGCGCGTGGGGACAAGTAGTTTCAGTGCCCACGGGGGGTTCCCAACATTCATACCCAAAAACAATGGCCATATCACACTTTTGCAGGCACGGCGTCGGATGCTTTACCCCCGCACTTTCACAGGCACCTTTGCAAGCACTTTCATGGAGACTGCAGCTTTGCACGCTGCCACGCGCGGGTGTGCCACACGCGCACCCGCCCCTGCGTATCTGATCCTGAGCCCACAACATCAAATTGGAGGTCACTGCAGACCAGTCCCCCCCCCCCCCCGTGTCCTCACACGGGCCAGGTTCTGGTTCAGGGGGCAAAACTGTGCAGAAACGCACCGTTTTTGGACAAGCCCGTGTTACCGTGCAGCATGCACCAGGGAACACAGGTTGCAGACATAAGCCAACACCACCCCTTCATGACTACAAAGGGCGCCCAACAGGCCAAGCACACACCCCAGCACACAAGAGCGCAGGAAATTGCAGCTAAACCAACACTTTGACACCCATATTGACCCTTCCTGCAGCCTGCATAAAGCGACACAAACCACATTCTCTATTGGATTGGGACCGCAAAAACGATGGTTCCAAAAAAGACCCAAAAGTGCGGAAACACGGGGTTGCTGTATTTGGACAAACCGGTGTTAGGACATGCGGGCGGGAGGGGGGGGGGGGGTTACAATGCTACTGCAGCTATGCACGATGAGGGGAAATGTTTGCCCGGCGCGCTACCTTTCTATCAACTATTCCGACTTCAGCCCGAGATTTACCCTCTGATGGAGAAGGCCCCCCAAATAGACCATGATGGACTGCGCACCTTCCCTACAAAGCACGTTGCATAATTAGACAATCGCTGTGAATTCAACAACTCCAAATGTCATTTGTATTGTACTTAACAAACGGTACTTTGCCTTTACCTTTCCCATAGATTTCGCTATGGTAATGAGTCCCCAAGCCACAAGCGGTTTGGACAGCGTTTCTGCCTCATGTCACAAGAAGGAAGCACGAACTCAGCATTGGCTACGTCACCCCTGCCTTCTCGGGGTCCCCATGGTGGGGAGAAATCAACCTAGTAAGGAGTGGATGTGGTGGAAACGAGCAAAAAATGGAAGAAAATTGGTGAAACTGGGTGAGAATCCAAATATACCATCCCGAATGTGAAAGAAGCATCAAAATACCCGTTGTCAAACAACAATAATGCCCATAGTATGACAAAGTATGGGGTTCCAGGACGGCTAGACGTCCAAATAATTGCACTGCGCACACACTGCGCTTAGTGCACCCCCTAAAAGGTCACCGGTGGGGCACGGGTCAAAAAAGATGCCTGGCGCGTGCCCGGCGCGCTAACGCTCCCCCTGAAACTCCCTTTGGAAGGCACACATGTGGTGGTGCAATGTCCCCAGGCCGTTGCAGCCCACCCAGCCACCAACACCATCACACCTTTGTATGCCGCTGCAGTGGCAGCCTCAACGGTGATGGTGACGGGCCGGTTCTGCAAGGTTGGGATTCTGCTCGTCTTCTGCTGTTTGGCCGCGGGGCCGGAGCCATCCGTGCTCGGCCTTCGTTTTTGGGACATTTATGTGGATGCCAAAACGCCTGGAAAGAGCAAATGGAGCAAACCTGCCCTCGTCTTTGACCGACCACTGTGCCCACGGGGGGTGGGGTTGTGCTTGTACAGCTACGGAGCAGCTCCGCGGTTGGGGGGTCCGATCCTATCGCAAACCTCACGGTGCAGGTGCTGAGGGTGCAGGGACGTTGCACAGCACCGTGCTCAGGATGATGTATGGGTGTCCCTGCCGAGACACTTCCAGCCCATGCTCCGTGGGAAGATGTCTGATCGCATGCAAATGTACTTCTGATTGACAACAGAATGAAGTAATGGACTACCGGAGGAGGGGGTCAGCAAAATATGCCGCCATCTAATCCGTCCCCATCCTTCAAAACCAGGTCCTTACTTGCGTCCCAATTCAAAAAACCCTTCTTCCTCATGCAGTGCGTCCAAGTTTGTATTATTGTCAGAGAATTTCCAGGACTGCAGTGCTGGACGCTGACTACTGTTTCCTGCAAGGTTGTGTGTTAGTCCCAAGATGTGCCAGTTCTGCCATTGCTGTGGCTGCTTGATGTTTGAGGTTAGTTCTTGGAGGCTGTTGAATGGTTGCTGGTAAACCTTGGAAGCCTCCAGAAGCGTCTGGACCCTTCATATCCCTTTCCATGAAGAGGTCAACACCAGAACGGCATCCCCCGACACCCACTGGGAGGGTTTGGCTTTCTCAGCACACACATCAGTTCTTCAAACTTGCATCAGACCTTGGACACTGGCCACCACTGCAGCTGCAGTGGGTTTTAACCCCGGATGGTGTGGGTGGCAATGATGGCTGACGGGCAAATGCCGATGTATCCCTTGGATTGGTGTGATTACATATTTACCAATCCTCAAAAAACAGGATAACTAAGTGCATCACAATATTCAGACGGAATTAGTGTTTTTCGAACTTCTCGGGTGTAACCCCCCCGCCCTTTTGGGATGTATGCTCTGCATAAAAACTTGTGAGGGTGATGGGCGTCCTCAGCCAGTCCAAGGATGACCACCTTGTTCCCTGTGCCCCTAGTGCTGATTGGATGTGAAAAGCAGCCCAAAGGGGGCATGCAGGGCAAAGTTGTGACCCTTCAATTGGGCCATGTGGCCCCAAGCAGCTTTTTTTAGTTAACCCTGTTCCAAACAGTGTGGGTACAGCCTCAAGATCGAACTGCATAAGAACAGCGCAAAGATCTCTATTCACTTGGTACCAAAGACACGCACGATGAGGCATGTCAAAGAAAGAAAAGACATCTTGGTCCCACAGAAACCACAATATACAATGAAGGGGGCGTGCGTTGTACCCTTTGTGAAATGGGGAGTGGTTATCGCAACATTTTTGTCCGTTTTGAGTATTACGCCACACCCGTTTGACCTAGTTCCTTCACCCAAAATTGAGGGGAAAGAGTGCGGTGCTGATTGCCCTAAAGCCAATTACCCTTCCCCTGCGGCGCGCAACAAGCGCTCCCTAAGCCCTGGGCCTCAGCCAGGGTGGCCTAGGTTCTAGGAACAAGGAAACAAGCCCAAGAGGACCCAACCCTCGGAGAGGAGACCATTGCCTGTCCCATGAAAGCCCAGCCCCTGGGAGTGGGAAGCCAAGGCCACGGGCATGGGTGACCCAAGACTCTGCAGGGGAGAGCCTCTATCTTGGTGGGCCTGGATTCAGGGCATCGGGAGCTGAGGCCTGGACCAATTGTGGGCTGTGGCCTTTGCCTTCTCCCACGCCCACCCTCCGTTACCGAGTGACAGTACCCCCGACTGCCCCTCCCCTGCGGCCCCCGGGGACAGTGCCGTCACCGCACACAAATTTGGTATGCCTGGAAACACAGCCACCGGCATCACGAAGGCAAAGCAAAAAGGCCAAAGCATGCCAAGAATCCACTCCTTTCAAGTTGCAGGCCCTTGAATCCGTGGCCCATGAGAAAAAATGCGGTTCATTGGTTCATAGGCGATTCACCAAGGTGACCCCCCCCCCCTGGGCTCTGTGGTGGGGGGTGACAAAAGTGATGCGGGTGCTAAGCAAACTTGTAGAGACAGGCCCAGACGGTGTCTCTTGCCTGCAAACACACACTTTGCCATGACGAACTCGCATCCATGTAATTGGCTGCCCCAGCAACGCTCTCTTGCACGGCTGCCGTGCCCGTCAGCCACACCCCACAAGGACCCATCCACACACATCAGCGTGCCCCCCCACAGGGAGCAACAAGCGTCGACGCATTTGCGGTGGAGCAAGCGCCTGCCACCTGCAAACCTGAGGGGACCGCAAGCAAGAGGCACGACGATTTTGCATGCCACCGTAGGTGAGCCCCACTGTTTTCTGGAGTTGCTGGTCGTAGTACTTGTGTTCGGGAGCCCCCCCCCCCCCCCCCGCTCCACTCAGTCCAAAGAGTCTCCACCATCGCCGTGAATCAGGTGTGGGGTGACCAAAATTACAGACCACAAAGTCCAGGCGGTATCTATCAGGATTCATTGAAGGGAGAGGGGAGCCCCCAGGGGTACAGCCAGACACAGAGTACCAGGCCTAGGAAGTATCCATATCCGGAGTATCCCAGTATCCAGCAGGCCACTGGAAAAATGGGAAAAATGGGGAAAATGAGCGAAAATGGTGGAAAACGGGGGAAAATGGGGAAAAATGGGGGAAAATGGGGGAAAATGGAGAAAAATGGGGGAAAATGGGAAGTTGTTACAAATACATCATGGAAAATGTATGAAAACATTCCAACAAGAAAGAAAAATGGAGGGAAATGGTGTAGAAATGGGGGGCAAATGGGTGAAAAATGGGACACGGGCAGGTCCCATTTTCCCCATTTTTCCTAAAGGCAACCTGCTTCCCCACAGGGCCGTTAATAAAAAACCGAGTATCCAAGTATCCGGATGGGAAAATGGGGAAAATGGAGGTATCCGGAGGTATCCGGAAAACTGGATACTTCCGAGGCTTGGAGTACCCAACAGCTGCTGTGAGCCACAGACGCGATGGTGGCGGGTGTGGCCAATCCTGCACATGCAGTTCCACACGTGGTTGTGCCTACACTCATGCGCCTACACTAAAAAAGTGGGGAGCTGGCCATGGCGAACACTGTCATGACACTGCACCCACCCCTCACACTACCTCAAGGGTAGGGCGCGGGGTGCATTCTTTCAGTAATGGGCAGGAACCGCCTGCTTTCAGGCAACCGGCCCCGCGGTCGATGCACAGGGCACGCACGGCACAGCACAATGCAAACGCTCCGACACCGTCTGGCATGGCCACCTCTGTGCATTGGTGGCATTTCATTTTTGTGCCGGGGATCCCGAGATCATCCAAAGCGGAGCGGCCAGACCACATCGTTGCCTTGTCCAAAAGCACAATCAACAGGTCCGGCACTTGTGTGGGACTGCTGAAGTCCGATAGAATGTGATTCGACCAATTCGAATGTTAAATGCCGTTTCGGGTCTAGTGCAGCTCCTTCCCCTCATCTGACCAGTGCGGACGCCAGAGCGGACGCATTTGGGTCCGGCCCGACATTGAGCCCCCCCGCCGTGGCCGCCACCCAAAGGAGATGCCCGGAAAGGAATGGGGATGGGCGCGATCTAAAGACGTCTAACCGCCTGATGGAGGCAACCGTTTCGTTCGGGTCATCCAGGGGCTCGATCCAGGAGGGCTCTGAACACGTGCATGTGGGTGCATCGGGAGACAATGCCCGGTCGTCGACAGCGCGCGGGCTATCGCTTAAGGACCCCCCAGGGGGGGGGGGGGGGCTGGTTGGGGGCCCTGGCCAGCCCCACATCAGAAAAAGTTTTCCTCCGGCAAAACGTGAAATCAAAAGGGCCGGAAATTTGAGGCCGATTTTAGGTACACAAACTTTTTTTTGGGGCCTCTGAAAATGGGGGGCAGGGGGTTCTTCCTTAGGCAATGGCCTGACAGCGCGCAGCTGCAAGATGCACGAAAAATGGAAAACCAACGGGATCCCGTGCAACACCGCTCGGCGTCTGACATGCGCCGCCGGGCGGCTGGGCTGGTCAGGGATTAGCAGGCGCGTTGGACCCTCAAGAAAACGCCTGCCCACCAGCCCCTACACCCCCACGCCCCCGTCTTACATTCCCCACGATGCAGTGCCCTCAATGCGGACCGTGTGGACATGCCTCATGTGGACAGCGGAAGGCAGAAGCCCCCCGCCCCCCAGGGCTTTGCTTGAAGGGGAGGGGGGGGCAATCGGGGCAGTTCCGGAGCGGTTGTGGAGCGGTCACAGGGGATGTGAAAGCGGGTGTGGGGTCGGGGGGGGGGGGTTACTGGCGGTTGGAAATGCGGTTGGGGCTGGTGTTGGGGTATGGGAATGCCTTTGGGGTAGAGTCAGGGTAAAGGTAAAGGTAAAGTGCTCGGGCGCTCTCCAAACTCCAGCGTAACCTTGATCCCTACCTGTCCCTCGCAGCATCCCTTCCGGCTTGCGGGGTCACAGACACCCTAGCGCCTAAGACACTGCGTTCCGACCTCACCAGGATTCGAACCAAGCACCTCTGCGTCACGTGCATGACCGCTGAACTACGCGACCTTCTTGGGTAGAGTCAGGGCCGGAGTGCTGGTTGGGGGGAAGGGGGTACCCCCCCCCCCCTCAAGCGATGCCCTCCCCCCTGTGTGACATTCCGTCGGGTTGCTGTTTCTTTACGGGGCCCTGGACAGTCACCCGTTCTTCCCTTCGCATGTTGCGTCGGGTCGCTGCGTTCTGTCGGCCGCTGCGGCCGGTGCTCCTGCTGGTGTCGTTTCCGCGTTTGCAGAGCCCAGTGGTTGGTGTGCCGGGGCTGTGCCCCCCCCCCCCCCCCGCCCCCCCCAAATTGCACTCAGCAGTCGGCTGGGACGCTGCTGGATTGCATGTCACAGAGGAGCGCTGTCACCGCGCGGCCATCGACTGCTGCAGACAGGGGCACAGCGCATGGGGTGCGCGGGCCCCCCCACTCCGCTGGAGTCGGGCGGAACTGCAGGTTTGAGGCGTCGACTTCGGGACTCAGGCGCTGGACTTCGCGAGTTTGAGGGGCACCCCTGGGTCCCGCCCTCACGGCAGCGGGGACGGATAGTGCTTCGTGTACTCTGCGCACCATGCAGCCCTCCTGCCGCGGCAGACCACAAAACGGAACATGCATCCCACCGGGAGGAGGGGTCATCATGAGTAATGGGGGTCATCACGTGTGATGGGGGTCATCACGTGTGATAGGGGTCATCATGTGTGACCGGTGCGTCGAAATATGTGTGGGGCGTCATGTGGATTGGTATGTCATGGGAGACGACGGTATCCTGTGGCGTGCATTACGGACGTGGGTGCCGTGTGCCATGGGGCTTCTTGCAGTTTGGGCGGATTTCCGCTTCAGAAGAGGGGGAGGGGAGGTTCTCCACAAAGGCTGAGAGAGTATGCCGGTTGGTACTTCCAGGGGTACGTACGTGTTCGCCTTTGGAGGAGGGAATGCTCCGCGTGGAAGGGGGGGCTTGGGTGCGGGATTGGGGCTGGGGTTGGGGTGAAGAGGGCGGGTGCAAAAAGCTGAGGGGCGTATCGTTGGTTGGCGTCGGTGCCATGCATCGTCTTGTTCGGCGGAGGGAACGCAACGTGTTGCCCATCAGATACACAACCAACCGGCACCCACTGCCCCAATGTCTGTCACACACGGAGCGCAGCGCTCTTTACGCCTCGGCTCTTCCCTCTCCCTCCCAGGCCCAGGTCACGGGGCACGGCTGCACAAAACAACGGATGGCTGTGCCCAACACATCGAAGCGCTGCTGCCGCTGCCCCCATTTATCCGATGCGGGGGTTTGGTCAACGAAGCGGTTCGGGATGAGGGCGGCGGTTAAAAAGATTGGGACGATGCCACGGGGGGGGGCGGGCGTCTCCTCGCTTTGGTACGCAACGCCCCCGCCCCCCCAGCAGAAGTGCCTGCCTTTTCGCTGCCTCCCATCCACGCTCCAGCGCATGGGTAGGGAGGGGTACATGGGCAAGGGGAACGAAAAAAAATTCTTTGGGCGCCTTCGGCGCCACCATATGTATGGCCGGTAGCTATTGACCCTTGGTAACTAAGCAGGCCCGGAGGGCATGGAAGAAGGGGGGGAGTCGCGTACCCGGACTGAGGAGACGCCCCCCACCCCCCCCGTGGACGATGCGGCCCTCGTCTCGGTTCGTCACTCGCGCGCCGTACGACCGTGCGCAGGCTACACAGCGGCGGAGGAGGCAGCTGCCGGCACGTCCAGCCCAACCGGCGGCAATTCGTGGGGTGAGGGTGTGATGCGCGGGGCCGAGGCACACGTGTCCGGGGTGGCCGGGGTGCTGGAGTGGGGGGTGCCCGACACGTCCGGGCCGTACGAGAGCTTGGAGACGGGGTTGCTCTGGAACGTGAGGTAGCCCCGGAACGCCCGCGGGTTGCCCCCTCCGCGCAGAATGATGAACGAGACCTGCACATGGCACGCGGGACGGGGGCGGGGGGGGGGGGGGGGTGTCGGTCGGAGACCCGGTGGGGGCCCCGCAAACCGCGTCCAGCCTCCAGCCCCACGCCAAGAAGCCGGTCGCCAGGGGGGTCGTGAGCGCCCCACACGGGGATGTGCTTATCCACATGGGGGGGGGGGGTTGGCACAAGGCCTGGGTATCTGATGGGGGGGGGGGGATCTGGCGGACCCACCCACCCAAAACCAAAAACATTTTCCTCTCAAACATGAAACTTTGAATAGAGCCAAGAATGAGAGGCCCATTTTAGGTACACAAACTTTTGTTGCCCTCATAATCCCCCCCCAGCCCCCGAAGGAATGCTGAGTTATTGCACATGGGCACAAGACGCGGCCAGCACAACAACGCGGAAAGAAAATTGGCTCGTCGGTGGCCTAAAAGACCATAGGTACCTTTCTGTCACAAGAATGAGACGCAGAGGTGCCAGTGGGCAGGCCACCAACACGCAAAGCAATGGATCGCAGCGGTACGTTATGAACCACCGCCAAGCTGGTACCATCGGACCTGAGTTGTTGACTACATATTGACTTCACATTTAGTGGGAAACCGTGATCCCCCCTCCCCCCGGGGGCAGAGCCCCGATCGGATGAGTTCACAGGGATCCAGGAAAGGTGTAAAGCTGGAGAGGACAGGAAAATCGTAGCACCAGTCGGCGCAGACGTTGCTGCATGGCCCTGCCCCCCCCCAAGCCTCGTTGGGGCCTGCCCTCCCGCGTTTCCGTTGCTGAGTTCAAAAATGACTGTTGTGGAGCACAACACGAGCAGTGGTCAAGAAATGGGGCCAGCCGGTCGCCATCAGCGTCATCCCTGCAGACGACATTGTACTGCCCACCTCCACGTCTTCATTGATGTCCTGACCGTCTGAGAAATGCATTTCAGGCTGAGACCACGCACTGTGGTGGGCACTGCAACGAGATCCAGCATGTGAAGAAGCCGCAGAATGCCCCTGGCTGTCAAACTGAGTGCCCCCGGAGGTTCCTGTCATCCCGCCGATGGCACTGTAACTGGTCACGCTGGACCGTCACTCTACACTGTCATTGCACACTGTCGCTGTTGTACTGTCAATCCATCCGTCCACACAGTCACTCTGTACCCGTACTGCCACGTTAACTCTGTACCCGGGCGGTGCAGATGCACAGACCAGGGCCAGTCAGAGCAGGGACGGAACATGGGCAATGCAAGCGGCACCTGTTGCCCGGGCTGACAGGTGCGAAGAGCCCCTCGGAGGTCATCGCGGCAGTAGATCTCGCTACCGTTGATGTTCGTGAGAAAATCTTTCTCCTGCACACCGCAAACGTGAAGATCAGCAACAACAACGCACTGCACGCATGCACGCACGACGGAGGGTTCAAGGGCAGTAAGTGAGGGGTGTGTGCCATAAAGGCCGAGTGAGTACGCGTGCATGTTCGCCCTTTAAGGAGGGAATCCTCCACTCGTGGAGAGGTGGGTGGGGCGTCCACCCGTTGGGTTGGGAGTGAAGAGGGTTCGAGAATGCGAGAGGTGGGGTGCCTGCTCAGTTACCTTGTACCAGGTGAGAGGGGGACGGGGGTCCAGTGGAAAACGGGGCGCGTGAAATGGGTGTGAACTGGGTACGGTATGGCAACCACAGCACCCAATCCAAAAAGAGATGCACATGATCTTGGGATTGTTGATGTAAAACGCCCAAGAAACCCACACACACTCTCTCTCTTGTAGTATACCATGCAGTACAATACAAAAAGTGGGTGTACACTTGGAGTATTTGCCAGAGCAATCTTCAGGTCGTGCAGCGCAAACCGCAGCGCAAACCAGGACCAGACACTTACACACGCAACACACAGACACGACACATTCAGCGACTGGTGCTCGGGGCTCACTACAACTTGGGTTCAACCAAGTCATCCCTCTCCATTAGCGAGCACCATTAGCGGCGTCCAATCCCATGTGTGCACGGCAGGCGACAGGCCTTCCAGGACGGTGAAGCACAGAACTGACAGAGATTTCCTCCTGTCTTAGGTGTTACGTAGGGTGCTGCCTGAAGTGCATCCCCGACCGCACGACGTCTGTCATGTCCTCCGGAAAGGTGCCTCGTTGTCTTCGATGGAGCTTCGGTCTGTTGCTTTGATGTCGGCTTGACGGGAAGCCAGCCGCTCCATGACTTCCTGCCCTGCTCCACTGCACTGCCTGTCTGTCGCATTGGTGTCCTTTCGCAGCACGCCCGTGTGTGTGTCTCTCTCTCTCTCTGTGTGTGTGTGTGTGTGTGTGTGTGATCTTTACTTTTAGAGGTGGATCCTTGTGCAGCGTGGGGCTGGACGCCTCATTTGGCTCAGGTCTGCTGAGGCCTCTTTGTGACGTTGTTTCCCTCCCTTCTGCGGAATCAGAACCTCTGCATTTTGCTGGCTAGGTATCCAGAGTGTTTGCTCTCCCGTGCCTCGTCACGAAAAGCGGGCGTGCGACATCCTCGGCCACGGTCTCCTCCAGCCCCCGTGGAACTGGGGCTGGCGGGGACGGAGGGGGGGGTGACTTCGGCCTCCTGCGTTTGGGGGCTGGAGGGGTGGGGGGTTGGTGTGGGGACCTCAGCAGACCCGTGGAGATATGTGCAGACCCTTGCGGGTGTGGTCGTTTGTTGGGCAGTTGCGACTGTGTAAGTGGGCGCTTCCGGCGCACCGGCCCCGGGGTGCACACTTTATGGTGTCCCCGCTGACAGCAGTGGCGCACTCCCCTTTGCTTGAGTGTGCACCTCGGGCATGGTGGCAGGCCATGCAGTGGGCATAGCTGCATAGCTAAATGTGTGTGGTGTGTGTGTTTGTGTGTGTTTTTCTTTGGCTTTTCTTTGCTCTGTTCTTGTTTCGCGGTTCTCGGTGTGTGTGTGTGCGGGGGCAGTAGCAGCACATGTGAGCAGCGGGACAACCGTCCCACTCTCACCCACAAAAACCCGCAGTCCTCGACCCTCAATGAAAGAGCACGTGGGCTCTTCTTCCCCACCTCTCACAATTTTTACAACGCCCCCCCCCCCACCTCTAACTCAATGGGTGGACAGCCAACCAACCTCTCCACGGGTGGAGGATTCCCTCCTCAAAAAGTGAACAAGTACGCACACCCGGAAGAACCAACTGGCATACTCACTCAGCCTTTATGGTACCCCCCCCCCCCCCCAGGGCTCCATTTAAGAGGGGGTGGGGGGGAGCCCCGCCCTCCCCCCCAGTGGCACTGAGTTTTTAGAGCGTGCCGAAGAAAATTTTTGATCTAAACTAATTGGTGCTGAAGGCACCAGATAAAATTTTTGATCGGCCGAAGGCCCAGAAGAAAAATTGGCCCAATATTTGGGGGTTGAGTGGGTGGGTGGGTGGTGTGGGAACCCCCCCCCCCCCCGGAGTGGTGCCGAGTTGTTATAAGGAGCCCCCCTGTCCTGCGTCCCACCGCATCCCTGGGCGCACCAACACCTGGATGCCCGCCCGGTTTGCAGGCCCTCCTGGTCGGACCGACATGACGTAACAGCCGCTGATGCCGCGGCTGGCCCCCTCACTGAGCTCCACGCCCAAGTACAGGCGCTGGTTCCATCCCGACGGGGGCGTGCGCGGCGACGGGGACCGTATGGGGGAGCCCGTGCCGCGGCGCTGGGGGGTGCGGCTGGCGTCCGGGCTGGGGCTGGCGCTGACCAAGTGGCGGCGGGGCGGCGTGGCGGTGCGGGTCAGCGTCGGGGTCGAGGGGCGCGGCGCGCCGCCGCGCGCGACGTGGCCCAGCAGTTTGGCGTTCTCCTTCTTGAGGGCGTCCACCTGCTGATTCAGCTGCTCGATGGTGGCGTTCAGCATCGCCTGAGGGCCCGGGATGGCGTGGCAGGGCTAAGCGGGGGGATCATGTGTGCAGGCGACCGATTACTGCCGCCCCCCCCCCCACCCCCGGGGCCCGGCCGACCCGCAAAACGAAATTCATTAAAGAGGCTGAAAATTCATTTGCCTTCGGCCGGGCACCTCCGCAGAGGAGAGGGAGGCATGCGGACGGCAAACACAACGGCCACGGTTGGCCCCCAGCCCAACAGAACGGTGACCACACGCCGACGGCCCGGGCCACGCGGGCCCAGCGGTCGGTACGTGGGTCCCAATGGGCGCTCGAGTACACCCGGAAAAATCCCAAAATGACCACCCAAAGCCCATCCCAGAGGCGACAGAAGGGCTTCGGAGAAAATTAAGATTTCGGAAATTCTATTGCCTTCGGCAAGTCCACCTCACAGAGAATCTACCCCAAGCAACCCACACACAAAATAAGGTAAAAACTACATAAAAATGGGCTAAAACATGCTTCGTATATCTTGGATGGTCATGTTAGGTTATCACAATATGAAAAAAAATGAGTTTCGAAAACTTCGATTTTTGAGCTGTATAGGCTGGAAAAACTGCATAAGCAGGTTGTGTACCAATCCGTTTGACCCCCCCCCCCCCGCACCCAATACCGAAATAGGGTGAAAAACACGTAAATACGGCCTAAAACATGCTTTACATAGCCTGGATGGTAATTTTAAGTGATCACGGTATCAGGAAAATAAGTTTCAAAAACTTCCATTTTTGAGCTGCCCAGGGTGAAAAACTGCATAAGCAGGTTGTGTGTACCCATCCCTTGGGAGCCCCCCCCCCCCCCCCCCCGGACCTAATACCCAAATAGGTGAAAAACACGTAAATATGGCCTAAAACATGCTTTACATACGTTGGATGGTCTTTTTAGGTGATCACGGGTTCAGAAGAATAAATTTCCAAAACTTCGATTTTTGAGCTGCCCAGGGTGAAAAACTGCATTAGCAGGTTGTGTACCAATCCCTTGGGAGACCCCCCCTGCACCCAATACCCAAATAAGGTGAAAAACACATGAATACGGCCTAAAACATGCTTTACATACCTTGGATGGTCATGTTGTGTGGTCACAATATCAAAAAAATAAGTTTCGGCATCCTCGATTTTTGAGCCGACCAACGTGAAAAACTGCAACAGCAGGTTGTGGGCCGGCCCATTCACTCATGTAACCCTTTATTGGTGGAAACAGTCATTTCACGTCTTTGGCACGAGTTTTGACCGGCCCTCGGCAAGGCTACAGACTGCAAAAAACGTCCTTTCATATCCTAGTAGGCATATACTGTCACAACATCCCCACTCACACCCCTCAGAGTCCGTACCACGGGGTCACCGAGGTCGCCAAGACCGCCAACATAGCAAAAATGGCTGAAAAATGCATAATCTGCATGAGCGCTCGTCCCACTCCGCCCCATACAAACCCCATGGAGTCGGGACCCGGAAACACTTTTTTGGCTCAAAATCGAAAAAAAACAAAAGATTCATGATTTTCGACCCAAAAAAAGGGGGGGGTCATTTTTTTTGACCCCACCCCCCTCCCACAAAACCTCCAAAAAGTGGGTTTCAAGTGGGGGGGGGGGTCTGGGGGGGCCGGACCAAAAACTCATTGGGGGATGTGTTTATTGGACAAAATAATGATTTTACAAGGGGTTAAACTAATAATTCAACCCCTTGGGGTAGAATACGCGAATAGGCCCAAAAAGGCCCAAAAGGGGGGGGTATGTGGCGTTTCCCCCTATATACGCCTGCCTGGCTTTGACCTAACAACCTCTGCGAGGTGATTTGCAGGTGCCACGGAATGGCCGACAAAATCAAGCAATTGAGGGCCCATGTCAGAAGGCCCATGGCCCGTGGTATGTGGGTCCAGCGGCCACGACGTAACTCCCCATAGGCGCTAGAGTACCCGGATTGCCACCAAAATGATCACCCAAACCCACCCAAGAGGCGACAAAGGGTTCCGCAAACGGTCAAATGTTCGAAAATTTTCAGGCGACCCATGCCAACCTTCGGCTCTGCAATGGGGCACGAGCAAAACGGCAACGCGGACCCACACACCGTCCTGCATTACACAAGGACCTCCCCACTCCACCCGGCCCCGCATTTGAGGGGGAAATGGGGAAAAGGTGGTGAGCACGCCTCCTCCTCTTCAGAGGACCCCACACACTTTGCGCACCCCCCACACACACACTTCCCCCCCCCCCCTGTGACATTTTGTCGGGTTGCGGTTTCTCAACGGGGCCCTGGACAGTCACTGTTCTCCCCTCCGTGTGCTGCCTCGGGTCAATGCTTCCTGACGGCCTGGAGATACCCCCCGCAGTGCAAGACCGTTGGCAGGCCCTGCCGCCCTTCCTTGAGCCGACCAAACCAGTCCCGCAGAGAGGGCCCAACAGAGTTTTGCTGAAAGGGGGGGGGGGGGTTCCTCCCCCCAGGAGACCATTAGTTTTTGTGAGGCCCTGACCGTTCTTGTTACCCGATGGATAATTCGGCCCAATCACTTAAGGCTGAGGTGGGGGGGGAGGGGGTTTTAGCCCCTCCCCCCCCAAACCACCACCCAGAGATGCTGAGTTGTTTAGCAAAACTCTGGCGCCCAAACCCCAGGTGAGTCTGCCTCCTGCAAATGTCTGCCTGGACGACGTTTCTGACGCCCCCGATGCTGTGCCCCACCGTGAACGTCGAATACCCCTGCGGTTGGCGGTTGGCCAACCCACAGGTGGTGGGCAGCCAACTGACAGTGGTCGGTGGTGAACCGACCAAATGTGGTTGGGCCCAGGAGGGAGGGGGGTGTCCATGATTTTTCACTTTTGGGGGGAGGGCCGGGGGGGGGGGGGGCTTTGAAGTTCCTGATAAATTCTGAGCGTTCTGACTACACATCGGTGGGCGGTATAGAGCTGTTGACCGCTCACCACAAATGAAGAAAGAAGCACCGGAAATTCCGGCAGACGCAAAACTGCTCCCCCCAAAGCCCCCAACGGACCCTGATGGTGTTGTTGGTCCCGGTGTGCAGGCGAAAGGGCTGGCCTCTCCCCATCTCCCTAACAGCAAGCAACAAGCATTGGGGTTCTGAAGGTATGGGAGGGGGTGGTGGGCAGGGATGATTTAGAAGGGCGGGAGGGGGGGGGGGGGGTTGGCTGGGACACCCCTCCTCCTCGGGTCCCCCTATGGTCCCCGCTGAAGGCGGGTCGAAAATTTTGAAGCTTAAATCCTCTTGGCACCGAAGGCGCCGAAGCAAAAAATTTTGGCTGTCAGCCTCAAACATTGGAAGGGGAGGAGGGGGGGGCTGGGGGGGGGGGGGGGTCCAGGACCCTGCGCTTCACTGGCGCCCCCTGCCCTGACTGAAGTGTGCCGTTTGGGTCGCAGACGACCTCCAGTCGGCTACTGTCCGTCTGCACCCGCTCCGCCATCATCGCCTCAATGTCCTGCTGCCATCTCCACGCCTCCTCCCGCGACGCCAGCTCCTGCTCCCTCAACTCCGCGTTCGCTGTCTGCAGCGCCTCCATCGCGCTGCGCAGGCGCTGCGTCTCCTCCCGCTCACTCTTCGCCTGAGGGACGAGGGGGCACCACGGGTCATTCCGTGAGGTTGGGGGCTGCACGGGGGCCTCATCCCTCAGAGCGTTTCAGAGTGCAAAACAGAAACGTGTGGCTGGCTGGGGCCTGTCCCAGAAGCGTGCACTCTGCCGAGGGAACGGATGGGTGCCTTCCAGTGCAGGGTTTTGCCTAACCGCTGCGGGAGGGGGGGGGGGTGATTTGAGGGACCCACCCACCCGGAGTGTGAAAACCCCAAAGACGCAGAAAGGACCCACCCCCTGGGAGAGGGGGGGGGGGGGTTGTTGTTGTTGCACCCGCAACACCCACCCATCGAGCCACTCACTCACCCAAATGCAGAAAAGGCAAGGTTTTTCCTGGCGGCTTCGGCACCGACCCACCCACCCCCACACAGGGTCACAGGGGGATTGCGTGCATAGCCAAGGCCGTGCCTAATGCGGCCCACAGGCAAAGCGGTTGATGGGGGGTCGAGCCCCCATCGCCAAGACATTCGCTGGCATCACATCACAACAAGTGGAACTGGGTCACAGCGTCACGCCGGATAGTCATGCACAGCACCGGCGCGCCGCCCGCCCGTGAGAGATACCGCCCCCGGACCCGCACTTGGCAACACCACGGCCCCGCTTCCCGCGCACCACGCACCACGTACCTGTTCCTGCAGCTCCTGGGTCTGTGTCTGCAGCGCCCCTTTCGCCTCCTGCTCCGCCGTGACCTGCCCTCGCAGTGCCACGTTGTCTGCGAGCAGCCGGTTGTTTGTGTCCTCCAGGCGCTTCAAGTCGCCCTGCAGCCCCTGGACCTGGAGGAGAGGGCGGCCATACAGAGGGCGCATGGCTGTGCTGGTGGGCCATGGGATGCAGGCGGACCATTCACACAGACGGGGCGTGGGGCTGTGGTGCGAGAGTAGGGCAGGGGCGATACCAAGTCGCGGGGGTTTTTTTTTTTGGAGGGGGGGGCAGGACAGTGCCTCGCACTGGCGGGCAGGGAAGTATTAGAAGAGGGGAAGGGGGGGGGGGGGATTATGGCATGTCGCCTTTGGTGTGTTGTTCTGGTCTGCAGCTGGCGGCGCCTACTGGCCGATCGCCATTTGCTGCCCTTCCCTTTGTCCCTTTGCCTGCATAGGCGGTGGTGCCCATCGGCCTCTCACCACCCTGTGTCCTTCCTCTTCCTCCTAGCCCTATCCTTCCCTCTCTACTTCCCTTTCCTCTCTGTTGGCCTTTGCCTCTATACCTTTCCTTTCCTTTGGTCAGTTATGCCAACGGAGCCCCCGGACTATGAGAAACGAGGGGCGGGGGGAAGGGGGGAGGGGGGGCTCTGGGACCCAAAAGTTTGTGAACCAATGATGGCCCAAATAGGTTTTCCCAATGGCAAACTTTGTTTTTCCCACGATGGTCCCTTTGGTCCGGGGGGGGGGGGTCCAGGGGGGTTACCCCCCCCCCTCCTCCTACGACGTACAGCCATTCCGAAATTTGCCGCCTAGAAGCCCGAGAGGCAGCGCAGAAACAGGAGCGCGTAGGTCCGACCGCTCGGCTTTGCCCGGCGGCCGGGGCTGGGCTCCAAAAGGACCTGTGTTACCGCCGCCCCATCCAGGGCGCTCCCGGCAGGGCGGAAACCAAAGGCCGCCGGGTGGGCCCAGGACTCCTGCCACACAATGGCATCCGCCAAGCGCACCCCCGCCCACAGCCTGTAGACCATGGACAGGCCCGTGAGCGGGCGGGTCCTCCTTGGGGATGAGGGCAGTGTAGCCCTCGGCCAGGCGGGCCGGCCACCTGCCGAGGCGCTCCACTTCCCGCAGGAGGTCTACTAGCCAGCCCAGCAGCCTATCGAGGAGGGAGCGGAGGTCGGCCGGGCTCCACCCGTCTAGCCCCAGGGCCGAGGGCTTCATGCGGGAGAGCGCCTTGCGCAGGCGGGGGCCATCCAGCCGCGAGGCCATCATGGGGACTCGCCGGACATGGTGCCCATACCGGCGGAGGAAGGCCGTAGGATCTGGCTCGGCGTCCGTCGCATACTTGCGGTTTATCGGGTGCCAGGCGTCCTGCAAGAGGCCATCCATCTCCACCAGGTTGGCCGTGGCAGTGCCATCCGGGCTGGAGAGGAAGGTGACTGGCAGGGCGTAGGACTCATCCTTTAGCTACCGGTACACTGCCCCCTGGTCGGAGGTCCAGGCCTCCTCCAACCAGGCGCGCCACTCGCGGAGGCGGCCCTGGTGCTCCGCCCGAAGCGTGGCCTGGACTTTACCCGCTAGCGTCGTGCGGAGGCGGCGAAGTGACTCCAGCGGGGCCAGTCGGTCGTGCGTGCCGCCCAGTTCCAGGCCGGCATACTCCGGGCCCAGTGTGCGGAGTTTCTCGAGGCGTCGTCGGAGCGCTGTCCACGCCTGCTGCACCCCGCTCGGCGTGGCGCCCACGCCACGCGCCGGCTGCTCCAGCCAGCGGAGGGCGTCCCGGAGGGGGCCCTGGGACGCCAGAATGCGTGCCAAGGGGCACGTGAGCGGCCCCCCGGTGTCCCGGCGCTGTTGACCGGCCCCTCAGGTCCAAATACACACACAGCGGCCACAATACGCAAAGAAGTTTTGACCCCCCCCCACCCCCCTTAAAAAAAGGGGTACCCAGGTGCTGGGGGGTACAGGGGTCAAAATCCAAAAAAATCATTAGGGGATCATTGTTGGGCCTAGAATAATGACTTTACAAGGGGTTAGACGTCAGAAATCATACATTGGGGTATGCTACGCGAACGACCCCAAAGAAGGGGGGTATACGACGGTCGCGCCTGCGCTTGATCTAACAACCTCTCTTCGAGGTGATTTTCGCATGCCTACGTCAAAAAACACCCTTAAACACCCCCCACGGACCATTTTAAAAAAGGGGGGGGGGTTCCAAAACCCCCCACACTATCAGATTTCTGAGAACCCCCCCTCCTTGGAATCAGAGGAATCGGAGGTGTCCGAAGAAGAGGCAGAGCTGGAGGTCGATTCCGAACCCAGTGGTTGCCGGGCGGTGAGGAGTTGCAGGGGCTGCAACTGAAGAAACCTTCTTTTGCAAGTGACCTTTGACCAAAGCCAGCCGATAGGCCTCTGCCAAAAAGTTGAAATTGCGGGGGTGTTGCGCAACAAACCGGGGCTTCACAATGTCAGCACAAGTGTGCTGTCAGACAAAGGGAAGACTGCGATCCCCACAGCCTGCCTGCCGCGTTGCTTCATGAATCACAGCACGGCTCTGGGATTGAGGCTGGGATGCAAGGAGACTTGCTGCAGCCTTCTGTGCAAGATTGTGGGATTGCCATGGGTCCTCATAGCTGTAACTGGATGGCTGATATCACCGCACCAGTTTCAACAGGCGCTGGCAATTTAACATTAACCTTCAAAAACTTTTCCATGGGTGCCTGAAAAGAATGGGAAAGTGAAGCAACAACCCAGGGTCCCCCACAGAAAATGGTCTTTGACCCTCAATGGATGAGATGAGCCTGCAGTACCTAGAAAAAGTGGAAAAAAATTCGTCAACACGTTTCCTGATTTTTTTTGGAGCTTGAAGGGGGTGTTGTGGGGGGGGAGGGGTCCAAGGGGAGGGGGGGGGGGGTACAACACCATTGCCAAAACCGATACTCTAATTCAGGCCTGCCCACCCGCCCAACCCCCCCTATAGGCAAAATTCACCACTGAGCCGTGGCCAGGGCACCAGCCCCCAAAATGGAAACATGATCACCAGCCATGAAAACCCGCTGCATTTGCAAGAGATACCGCCCCCGGACCCGCACTTGGCAACACCACGGCCCCGCTTCCCGCGCACCACGCACCACGTACCTGTTCCTGCAGCTCCTGGGTCTGTGTCTGCAGCGCCCCTTTCGCCTCCTGCTCCGCCGTGACCTGCCCTCGCAGTGCCACGTTGTCTGCGAGCAGCCGGTTGTTTGTGTCCTCCAGGCGCTTCAAGTCGCCCTGCAGCCCCTGGACCTGGAGGAGAGCCATACAGAGGGCGGGGGGGGGGGGGGTGTACTCCATGGGGACAGACGGCGGTGTGGCGTGGCGGCATACATCATTCTCCAGGTGGGACGTGGGGGCCACTTGGGATTGTCTGTGCGCCTCTCGGGGGATGTGGAACCCACAAGCCTCCACAGCCCAGTCACCAGCATAACCCGGTCATCACTGGGGCATGCGGGGGGGGGGGGGGGGTGGCATGACGCCGGGTTGTGTTGCTGTCTGCAGCCGGCGGCGCCTATGGGCCTCTCGCCACTTACCATTTCCCTTTCCCTTTGTAGGCGGCGGCCTCCCATCGGCCTCTTACCGCCTTGTGTCCCTCCCCCTGCCTGGCCTCAACCATTGCCTCCCTACGCACCCTTCCTTTCCCTTGGCAGGTTCTGCCAATGGAGAGAGGGGGGGGGGATCACGGGCAGTTGCTCATCTTCTGCAGGTCCTGAACTGCGCCTCTGCGCCTCGCTTTCGGGGGGTGCTCATGGCACGCAGTACGCCAATTATATGATAGATCAACAACCCCTTGGCCCTGTGTTCATTGTGCGGGTTCACGGAGTGGTGTCGGTGGTGGGTGGGCCACTGCAGCGACACAGAAGGAGGGGGCCCAATGCCGCGGAACTGCCGTTCCATTCTCGATCACAAATCTACATCGCGGTCCAGCATTTCTGGCACGCGCCTGCAGAGCAGCCCACATGACATGCGTCAGCAAGTGAGTTCACCCGACTCAGATGAGCCTGCTGGCAATCCATCAGACAAAGATGACTGCGTTGATAATATTTGGGCAAAACCTCCCGAGGTGCCTGGAGCTTAGCACATGTGTCCAATGACGAGGCATAGTTTAGATGCTACTGGACGGTACTGCAGTGCTGAGCATCTTGGAGCATTTCCTCCACCAACACACGTCCCGCAGAGCACCGGGACATGGGCAAAGTGCGATCGCAGCAGGTGGCCACAGACCCCCCCCCCCCTTGCAATGCCACCCCCAGCACTATGCCGAGGAGTTCAGTCCACAAGCGGCTTGTGGGCTTTGGAAACGACCTGCTCCCGCTGTTGTTGGTTCTCCGCGCCCAACGCACTCTTGGCCTCATGCTCCACCCGGGCCTGCTCTCGGAGGGTCAAATTGTCGGCCAGCAGACGACTGTTGGCCTCCTCCAGCCGTTGTGCGTCGTTGGGCCGCCCCTGAGAAGCACGAGCAGGCCCCTTCCCAGTACGCAAGCAGGAGTTGGGGGGTCCGGGCACACAGATGCATTAGAAAGCAGTTAGACGACCATTCGGGTGGATGCGATGAGTGCTCAGGGCACGTTCAATTGCGAGGGAAGAAAATGGTGATGTGCTTGGTGCAGTGCACGGGGCAGACGGGGCCGTTGGCACATGGCCATCGAACACTCCAATTCAATGACCTGTTCCAAAGCGGGTGCTGGTGCTCGTTCAACGCGAACACTCAAGACCAACTTTGTGAGATTGCACATCAGAATGTCACACCGATGGTCTTGTGCGCGCGCCGTGTTGCTCTTTGGCTCTTCTTCTGACAGGGCCATGGACAGACATTCTGCTGTGCCACTGTTGCCTCGTGTCTGATGCCGATACAGTGTCTCCTGATGGGGGCCAGTGGAGATGGTGGGGGGAGCGCAAGTGATGAGTCCCACTGCCCACAATTTCACAAGATCACACGGTGCTCTGGAATCCCCAAACCTTGTGTGGCACTTCCTAATTCATCAGTGGTGGGGTGCACCCTCCAAACTTCACTGACGGGAATGACGGCGCGGAATCCTGCCAGCGCCTGCAGGGGTGTCGACGCCATGGGGGCGGCGTGCTGCAGGTGAAAGCTACCTCTCTTTTGTGCAGCATCGAAGTATGAACCTCGGAGAGGCGGTATTTTCTTAATCTGTCCTGTGAAAGTGCTACAAATGGTGCCAGCGTGGCCATCAAGACGACCGTCAAAACCAACGCTGTGCCGGAGGCTGACAGTAAGAAGTGGGTGGCTTACGTTGGGCTGGTAGTGGGGACCAACCAAAGGTGGGGCGGTCATGCAGGGCAGGACCCTGTTTTTGAGACTATCCAGCAGGGTGAGCACCAGTGCCGCGCCACGGCACTGGAGCGTCTGACAATTTGTTCAAGGACGAGAAGAAGCGCCTGTAACCCCCGCAGGCAATCAGCACCGGTCTAGATAACCCCCCCATGTCAGCACTTTACTTCTCATTGCAGGATATGGTCGTTGGTGCTGCTTGTGCTGCAGCCGTACAGAGACCAATTTGCACATGGTAAAACATAGCAAAAACGAGGTAAAACACAGTATAAATGAGGTAGAACAAAATAAAAACAAGATAAAACGCAGTAAAAACCGAGGTAAAACACAGTGAAAACGAGGTCAGGCACAGTAAAAACTAGGCAAAAAAAGTAAAAACGAGGTAAAAACACAGTAGAAACGAGCTTAAGGATAGTAAAAATCAGGTAAAACTTGGAATAATATTTTCAAAAAATGTTCACAAAATTTGCAAACTAAGGGGTTTACCACAGACCCTTTTGTTTTGCGACTTCAATGGCAGGTGGTACTTTTTGTTAACGCATGTCGTTTTCCGGCCACTTGATAGGGAGGGGTGTTTGGTAACACTTAGGGAAGGGCGGCTAGACTCACCAACCCAGTGCCTGATGGGGCAGCCCGAGCACCACAGATGGGCCGGCACAACCTTTGAAGCAGTCCTCTGCTCTTGCAGCTCTTGATTCTCTGCCTGCAATACGTGGCTGGCTGTGTGCTCTGCCGTGAGCTGCTCGCGCAACTTGCAATGGTCCGCCAGCAGGCGATTGTAGGCCTCCTCCAGACGCTGCTTGCTCTGCGAAAGGGGTTGAGTAATGACCAGGGATGGCCATACGAGCCAACAACAGCCTTTCAAATCAAACAGTCCACATATCTATGTGCTCTACCCTTGGGAGACTCGTGGTGAACGCCGCCTCTCCTTCTGCCCCCAGTGACCAAGTGGCACAGTCCATTGCTTCCATCAAAACTTGCAGCACGGGCATGGGTATCCATTCCTCTGCTCACCCAAAAACGCTAATGCACCCCAGCACAGGCACCTGCAGTATACTTTAGTACCGGGCATTGTGTGTGGTGTTTTTTATCACAAGTGGGGGTATGGGGCATTCATAGTGTGGGTTATGGTCGAGTAGAGTAGGGTGGGGCAGGGCAGGGGTAGGGCAGGGCAAGGTAAGGAAAGATACCGAGGGGCTGGGTAGCAAGGGTAGCATGGGGCGATGTACTAGTGGGAGTTCAGGGTGTGCATAATGTGCAAATGCAGAGTGTGGAGTGTGGAGTGGGTAAACTTGGTTGGAAGGTCTTCCATGGGGCTGTCGACCACGTGGCGCACACTCTGTGCGCAATGCGTCGTCAGCCCAGTGCGCACAGGAATTATGTTGGCACTAAATGTTCCTCAAAAATGGCCATCGGACACCGAATGCAACGGTTTGGTGATGTTATTTGTGTGTATGGGTAAGACACGCTTTGGGGCATAATTTGGGGGGGAATTGGGCATAATGGACGCATGCATATGCACAAAAGTTTCCCATTTAGTGTATTGTCTCCCTTTGTCTCAACGGCTCACATATCAATGAACTCGGAACTGTTGGCACTGTGGTGCATTTTATCTTTCAGGCACTCCAAACAAGCGTATGCCCACCACCATTGTGGGCCCATCATCAAAGGGACTGTGTGATCAGCTGTATCCTACTGTCCGCTTGATATTCCCCATTGCACACGCTGGGTCTCTGCTCAGCAATTCTGATGGCACCATGGCTCTTGGTGCTGCAGTGCCGTGCGCAGCAGTGCCAGCCCTGGTGCCCTCTTTGGCCCCTTCGTTGCCACCCTCTTTGGGCCCCTCGTTGGCCACCTCCATTGTGGACGTGCACTTCTACAAATGCTTATGTCTCCTAAAACCAATTTTAGACATGTCGATTTGGGAATGCTCAGCTTCAATGCATCGTCCCCCTCGTACTTTAAGGTACCAAGTCAACGATCATGGCCTGAAGGTAATGTATCACTATGTTTTGAAACCACGTCTGTCAATGTGTACTTCTAGACATTGTCTTATGTATGGTGCAGGCACAATCCTTTGATGGCGTTTGGTGCGTTTTCTATGAGCCGTGAGTGCCGTGAGAGCTGTGGGCCCTTTTCCTCTCAGAATGCCATACCTTCCACACACCACACCACAGACATCATCTGCACATCCGTGAGACATGAAAAAAAATCGCTGGATCAGGATGGGATTGGGAGCCAAAATCCTGGGGATGGGGAAATGTGCACATTCATCTTCTACCCCTATATCCTCCTAAAACAGAAGTACGTAGTGCGACCTTGCACCCCCAGTAGGTGCACCGCACGCACGCTGTGCTGAGGGCACTCCCTGTGACTTGGAATCCCTGACTGTCCATGCCTTCACCTGTGCCCCGGAAGACCCAACCTGTTCCCAGTGCATCCCCATCCGCATCCTATCCACCCCTCTCCCCCGCACTTGTGCCTTCCCCCATCCTCGACGATGCCGCCACACAGTGCTGCAAAGCAGCCAGCAGCTGCACAAGCTCCAGCCCAGCAGTAGGCTCTGGTCCAGAGGGTATGTTTGCCCGGCGCGCCCGGCGTCCGAATCAAGGCCGGCACCAATTCGCATTGGGGGGGGGGGGGGGCTCCCATGCCATGGCAAAACGCCCCCCCCCCTATGCCGCCCCCCCCCCTTAAGGAGAATGGCATGGGAAGGGACCCGGCCCCCGACCCCAAAATGCATCATTGCCCATTTCCTCCTTTCTGAAGGTGTTTGGTTGATTTGGGGGGGGGGGCACCTGGAGATAGTGCGTATTACCGCCACGGCGCGATACACACTTTTTTTTTGGGATACACCCACGATACACACTTCAGAGGCCTGGGATACACGTGTGATACATGAAATTGAAGAGAGAAAAGAGATCTTGGCCATCCAGCACAGCAGTGGCACTGCAGAATGAGAAGAGGGTTGGACACACATGTGGAACATAACACAATTGACATTTGTGCATGCCAGAAATTGAAGCTACAGCCCCTGTTTCAGCAGAGCAGTGCCTCACCAACTGCGCTACAACTACCAGCTTGTACAATTGTGCAACAGAGCGTCCTTAGCTTGAAGTGATGTCCAGAAAAAGCGCAAAAACCGCACTGCAGAATGAGAAAAGGGTGGGACACACATGTGATACACAGTCTTGAAAGTTGGAATACACACATGATACACATATCCGAAGCTTGGGATACAGTGTGATGCAGAAATTTCAGTTGTTGGGTTACACTCCACCTCCAGGACTGGGGGGGACTCTGCATGGAGATGCGCTACTTTGGCGGGGGGCTAGGGGTGGGGGGAGGTCAGTGGTGACAGCCCAAGCTAGTCACACGGGGGTTTTGGCATGATGCCATGGTGTGTTGTTGTTCTCGTCTGCAGCTGGCGGCGCCTACTGGCCAATCGCCATTTACTGCCCTTCCCTTGGACCCTTTCCCTCCATAGGCGGTGGTGCCCATCGGCCTCTCACCACCCTGTGACCTTCCTCTTCCTCCCTGCCCTGACCTTCCATCTCCCCTTCCCTTTCCCTTCCCTTGGCCTTTCCCTCCATAGGCCGTGGTGCCCATCGGCCTCTCACCACTCCTTCCCTTTCCATTCCCTTGGTCGGTTGTGCCAACGGAGCCCCCGGACTTGCCCTGTTTCACTTTTCTGCATCGAGTCCAGGCAGAGGAAGGCAAATGCCTTCGCCGTTGGCCAGGTGCGTCCAAGCGGCCATCCCAAGCTGGCGGTGAGGTACCTCTCCCCAGCGGCGGCTGGTGGGCCCTGGGATGTCCACTTGCGGGGTCGTTTCCCCGACGGGGCACATAACAACCTTTCGCCTCCAAGTTCCTGTGCTCAGTCCTTCCTTTGGCGAGCGCAACACGAACCCCCTACCCTCTCCTTCGTGCCTTTGCTGCGCGTGTTGCATCCCCTTAGTTACACAGGGGGTGGCCACCTTGGAAATGACTAAACGTTGGACGGTTGCGTATTACTACAAGCACCACAACAAGACACAGCTCTGTGGCAGTCCACATAACCCTGCTGCCCAGCACAAAAAAATATATATAAAAGAAACTGTATCGCCCCGTGGCAGCACAAAGAACCCTGCTGCCCTGTGGTGGCACAATAAAGCCCTCCTGCCCTGCCACACCGCAAAAAACCCTTGGTGAAAATTGGTAAAAATCAAAAAATTTTGCAAATGGCAAATTGCACCCTCCCATGCCATGGCAACCCCCCCTTCTTAGGGAACCCCCCCAGCTGTAAGGCTGCCGGGCAATGGACCCCCCCCCCCACTGTAAACGCAAATTGGTGATACCCCAATGTTCTGGCCATCTATCACAATGCTGTACCCCCAAACACCCAAACACCCCTCCCTCCTCCAGCCCAGGCTACCCAACCCCTGCTGTCTCCGGGGCTACATCACCCCTGCCGTCTCGGCGGTCCCCAACACAGGGACAAAAAATGGGAAAAAGGGGGACAACTTGGGGAAAACAGGGGGAAACTTTGCCCGGCGCGCTAACGTACTCTCCCAGGGGAAACGTGCATGACCAAAGGCAGCTGCAATGTCCTTGCAAACCTCATTGTTCACGTGGAGGGTCATCTCTGGGATGTGCTGCTCGGCCATGTTTTTGACATGTGCTGCGCCCTCGAGGCCTGCCCGCATCTGAGAGTGGCCCTCCAACAAGCACACATTAGCTTCTCGGAGGCAGTGACTCTCCTCCACCGCTGACAGAGAGCTGGTGCCAGGCGTTCCCTCAGCAGCGCTGATTGGGGACAGAGCAGGTTGTGTGTCCTTTGTGCACCCGAGGCTCCCACTGGCATCATCCTGAGGGCATGGGAGCAGCAGGGGTGGGCTGGGGCATGGGCGGGGACGTGGTTCAGGGCAGGGGGGGGGGCGGGGGGACGCAAGGAAGGGCATGAGGCCATTGTGGGTACGCAGTTGGTGGGCATGGCTGGCAGCGGTGGCGGTGAGGGCAAGGGCAGGCACCTTCCCAGATGGTGCCTCCAGCCCCACGTCCAGCCCCTGGGCAGGGCCCCGCACATGGACTGGGGGGCCCACATCGAACCCCCTCTGCGCCGGGGTCAGGGAGATCACGCTGGCGGGCCCCGGGCTGGACACGGGGGGCGACTGCCACTCGTCCCCCACGGGGCACGCAGGCAGCACAGGGGACTCCGCGGCGCGGGCCATCTCGTGCTCCAGCAGCGCGATGCGAGTGCTGATCAGGCGCAGGTCGCCGTTGGACAGCTCCGAAAGCGTCGATGGGGCCGTGGACTGGAGCGTGCGGCCAAGGTCTCTCATCCGGTCCGCCTGCGAGGCAACGCAGAGGGTGGGACGGCGGATCTGGCCATTGCTTAGTGACCCCGCGAGGGGAGGGGGGTATGTGTGTGTTGTTTGGGGCCCTGGCCAGCCCCGGTCGACCCACCCACCCACCCACCCACCCACCCACCCACCGGGGTATGTGGGGTATATTTGGAAAGCCCTTGAAAAGGGCTGTTTGGAATACCCTGGAACTGCATGTTGTGGTGACGGTATGTTTGAGATTTTTGTCCTTTTTGGATGGCGCGTGTGTTGCTTGCTGCCTGCTTTTGTCAACAGGCAGTCACTATGCCCGGGTATAAATTCACGCCACGTGCTGTTGCATCCCCAGATGCACCGCAGAACCCTTTGGGCCGCAAAAGAGCACTCTCTGGGGGTGCTGCCTGGGTGCAGATTAGTCGCATGGTGGCCCCTAGCACCGCAAAATTGGCCTCGCACAGGTGGCGCAGGGTGAGGCTCACAAAGCAAAGGAATGTTGACCTCACAACGGATGGTCTCTGGGCCATGCCTCTGAATTCAGGGTGGGTACCAGTGAAGAGCCGCAGGCTGCAGGATTGGCAAAAGCTGAAAAAATTCCCAACAATAAGCATGGTGATGTCTGCCCAAATGGGGTCCCAGCCCTGCCTGAAAAACACGATGCAAACAGTGATTCGGAATAAGCGAGTGTGAAATGTTCAGTGCATGTTTGCGTGCCGACTTTGCAGCTCTAGTGCTCAAAAATGTGACAACCCCCCCCCCCCCCCCCCACGAACCTATACATTTCTGAAATGGCCTTTTCTCAAAGATTTCAAAAAGTATACACATACACCCCCCTATGGAACGAAATTTGGTGCTTTGGACAAAAAATTGAGAAAACTCTAAAAAAAAGTGCGAATTTGCTCCGTTGGCAGGTTATGAATGTCCCCAAGAGACATGTGGTAGCCGGAGGCCCTGGAGGTGGGGGGCGGGGGGGGGGGGGGCATCTGAACCGCCCCCCTCCCCCTGCATTGAATGCACACATTTCAGGATGTAGACGAATCATCTCCCGTCTCCTTCTGTACACCTCAGCACCCACAGCAATTGCATGGCGGCTCCCCGTCACATAACGGACAATCCTGACCTCCCCTACGGCAATTGCAGTGCCGCCGATGCATGACACTCCCAATCCAAGAACATCTCCCCGCAGCCTCTCACGCTGCGGGACGTGGGATGCAAGAGCTGCCACTTCACCAACTGAGCCACTGGAAGTACTGTCTTGTCCACCCAATCGTTGCCCCCTTTCGCCAGTTCCTTTTCGACCTCTACCTTGTGCTGCTGCTGTTGCCCCTCCCACTCTGGACTGCTGCTCTTTGCTGGACATGGCCCTGCCCAAGCGGGGGCACCTGCGCCACTGTCATTGGTCGCAGCGCAAGTTTTTGAGTCCTAATCAAAAGCACATGGCTCTGTCTGGCCTGCAGCCGCAGTGCACCAATCTCCGTTTTTGAGGCCCAGGCACACGTGCGGGAGGCAATGAAGGCCAGGCAGGGGGGCACCCAGCCAATCAATCTTCGACCCATACCTGTGCTCGCTCCGCTGTACGCTCCATTGCTCGCTCCATCGCAGCCACCAGATCCTCCGGACCCCGATCCCCACTGCACGCCGCCATGGCTCGTGACTCAGCGTGCGTCGCTGGGGACGGCGCTGTATGCCCACTGAATTGCGAAGGCTGCGGCTGATGAATGTCCAGAGACGTTTGTGCTGTGCATTGACTGGATGGACCGAACACACGCAGATGATAGTAGACCTCACTTTCGGGGATGGGCTCAAGTGGGCGGCTGCCACCCGACATTGTGGGGCGGCACAACAGTGGACATTCACATGCACACCGCGGCTGGTGAAGGGAGCATGTGCAGCGCAAAAAGCATGCAGCTCTTGGAACCACCACCCAAATATAAGTGAATTCCATCCCATCCCATCCCATCCCATCCCATCCCACGCCCTGGACGTTTCAGTGCTTGCTGGCGACGGCATTTCCTTCAGCCCCAGCTGGTACCATACCACTGCCGCCGGTGTTTGCTCCCTGGCCTGCTTGGGCTTCGGTCTTGGCGGCGGATTCGGGTCTCCCAAGGTCCAGGTTCAGCAGCAGGCGGCGCTGAGCTCCCAGCAGCCAGCCCGTCTCGACGCAGCAGCATGGCTCCACGCACTTCCAGATCCATATGTGTTCCACCCCTTCCCCTCTTTGTACCCACCAGCAGGCTGGCAGTTCTGGTTCCTTGGGCTCGGGCGGGTGGGCGTGTATTTCCTGTTGATTTGCATATTGGTGATTCCTTGTGCTGGGAGTTACTTACTTTTGCGCAGAATCCATTTGCCTGGTATGAAGAGGGATCTTGAGGTGGCATTTGGGCATAAACTAAGCCCCAAGTACTTACCCAAAATCTGCCTTTGCTGAAAATGGACTGAGATCTCAAGCAGAGAATATCAAACTCTTGATCTGCCTGTCTCAAACCCCTGAAATCTGTTCTGTAACATTCAAGTGTCCATGTCATCCAGGGTCCATCAGCACCTGAAAAATTTAGCCGAAAGTTGAGATCATTCCGCGCCGCCACCGCCGCCGCCGTGAAGGAGCTGAAGGGCCGGAGGATCGCCCGCACCGCCTTTGCCTTCCCGGAGGCCGAGTACGCGGCGGTCCTCGGCAGCGTCGCCTGCCTCGTGGCCTCCACCGTCGTGACGGTGGACTACACCTTCGACGCGCATTTGACGGACGCGGGGCGCAGGTTCCACTTAGACGCTGTCGCGCTGCTGACGGCGACCGCGGCCGCGGACGTGGACGAGCACGTGGCACTGGCGACGAGCACGTGCGCCGTGCGGGACCTCATGAACACGCGTGGGGACGTGGCCACGCCCCAGTTCATGCAGGAGGAGGCGGAGCAGCTGTGCAGGCAGTACCCCAGCGCCATGGAGCTCCGGGTGGTCGATTTTGAGGTGGGGGCCTGGCCCCGGCGATGCGCTTTGAGGGGGAGGGGGGCTGAAGGGGGGTTTCAAGAGCTCTTGCACCAGCGGTTACGGGCGGTTGCAAGAGCGATTACGGCGGTTGGTGGAGCGCCGTTGGGGCGGGCAAAAGCGGTTGGCAGGGCTGACCGTCACCCGAAGGACGGTGCCCATAGCCTGCCAATATTCACCAAGTGTGGCTGTCACTGAACACCGTTGAAAGTCTTACTGCAGTCTTGATGCTGTCAAGCCTTTCTTCACATGAACCAATAAAGATTCAATGAAATTCATGTTTGTTCCTTTGGCATTGAGCCTAAGAATTGGTTGCTGAAAGTTTTTGTTGGCAGGGACATTCAGTCTATTGGTACCGACCGTGACTGCAGCCACCTGCTCCCACTTTGCAATCCAAAGAAATTGAGCTGTAGCTGGAACTTCAGGGGGTAAGCGTTGTATGAAATGCGGACGACTTGTAAGGCATTAGTACAACTTCTGCTTCTGAAGCGTCCCATGTGCAACAATGTGGCTATCCCCCCACCAGCACACAGAAGAGGGGCTGGGGCATGCCTGTGAAGAGTTGTTGCTGCTCATAACAACCTTAAACTTGAGGCTGCAGCCCACTTCTATCTGGAGTGATTTTCAGTGAATAGAATTGAGTGCCCGTAGGTTGCACATCAGCATGGTTCTGTCTAAGCACGGGATCCCCATCAGGGATACGCTCATCCATGGGGGGTCGGTGGGGGGTTGGGGGGAGATTCAAAACCCACCCTGCCAGATTTTGAGAAAACCCAGGGACCCCGAACTGTCCCAGTGCACAGTGTTGCTACCGTTATTTGCCCGGTCATACGCAAAATATTCTCGGGCCGCCCCCCTCATGGTGCACACCCTCAGACGACACATCTGCCAATTTCTCCATTACTGGCTTCGCTTATAATTGTGATTTGAGTTAACCACAGCAAATCACTACAGCATGGGACTCTGTTGCTGTGCACTAAGCTGCAGTTTTCAAAAAGTAAAATGGTTTGGCCCAGAGCTCGGACCCTGACATGCCCACACAGACAATGCATCTCAGGGAGTAAAAGGACAGCTGTAGGATAAAGCTGAAAGGGCTTCACAGCAAATACACCGAGCATTCCTAAATTCCTGAAGCCAATATTTTGAAGCCGTTGAAAGGTTTATCAAACCAAATTACTCCGTGCATTGGCCATTTTTTCCGGTCCCGGTGAGATGAGCAATCTGGCCTGATGGTTGAACTGGTCCATTAGTTCCCAGTGCAAACTGTGAAAGGGAGAGAGGAAGCCTTTAGTACGGGGCCCCGCGGCAATCAAGAGTATCTCCCATGCAGCGCTTGGATGCCAGTTCTAACCTACTCAGGTCCCAACTCATGCAAGCGCGGCCGCAGTCTGCAGTGTGCTCTGCAAAGGCAGAAATCAATGTTGGCAGTCAAACTGTGAACTGGAAAAAAAATGTGTCATCTTTGTGGCTTGGGTTGGTCCTCCTCCACGTGCAAACAGGCAATACAATACTGCACAAACGCTATGCCTGCCGGTCCTTACCACCCCAAAAAACCAAGGCTCTGGGTGCAGGGTCCAAAACTTGTATTCATTAGGAGATCATATGGGTCAGAATTGTGGTCATGGCTCATTGTGGAGTCAGGCTGCCGTGCCATCCCCGGGGTTTGAATACACGGCCAATACACGGCCATGCGCCATGAGCGTTGTGGAGCAGCAGCATTGTCGATGAGGGTTGTTGAGGATGGAGGACATTGCGGAGGTTTGTACAGGCTAGGGGTTCGGAGGGTTGTGCACGTTGCACGGCGTTCAGCACGTTGTGGACTGCAACATTGGATGACTTCACCCCCTGAAAGTGTTCTTGAATTCTGAATGGAAATTGACTGAACACATACACACAAGCAAGGACGTGCGCGCAGGGGGGGGGGGGGGATAGAAGACACGACGACCGCGGGCGGCAGGCAGGGAGGCAAACCTTTTGCCAATGCGGTGGGAGGATGTTTTTTGCGCACATTGGCATGGGGCACTCCAATTCCTAGCCTGCACACGAAAAGCCCCTGCAACGCATCAGTGAGGGGTTCTCCACAATAGGGCTGTAAAGGGCTGCTGAGGGGTCACGGTTGTGCAAATTGCGGAGCAGTGCAGGGGATGTGTGCACAGTGTGCAAACGGTGCACACGACAAAGTGCATGATGATGGACAAGTGCAAATCTCCTGTACTTTGCGGTATGATCCATTCTTGAGGTGCGTCCTGTGTTGGGGATCTCCTGGGCATCTCCTGGGCATTCTTCATTGGCCTGCATTCCTGACTGGTGGCTCCCCAGGGGCTGTGCGGTGTGGGGGTGCTGGCGCATGATCTCTCGGGGGGGCATAGAGGCGGTGTGGGTTTGGGAGTCGGTACCTCCGGTTTCACACTTCTGGTTGTGTTTTGTAGGGGCTTGCCTCTGGACTGTTTGAGACGCGGGGGGGGGGGGGGGGCAATTCATTTGGAAACGCCACCAGCGCTCGTGCGTACCGTACCACACCTGACTGTTGGGGGGAGGGTGAAGTAAGACAGGCACAGACTGGCGGACAAGTGAGTACACAGACCAACAGACAGGCAGGAGGGTTTCACCAGGGGGTGTGCACAAAGCAATCCCACCCATGCAGGGGTGCAGGGGGGGAATGGTTTGCGGGGAGGGGTGGGGTGGGGGGGGTTGAGCCCCATTTCTGCCCCGGCCCCCTTCCCCTTCAAGTAGCCCCCCACCCCCCTTCAGGGCTCAAACGTCGAAAGGGTCTCGAAGGGGCTCGGAACGGGGGTCGGGAGATAATACCCCCCCCCATACGTACCTTACAACGATCCCCATGATCATTTTGAGGGTTTCATCACGGGGAAAAGAATGTCCAGACAATCCGGTCCAGGCCGCTGAAACCACCGCAGACAACTGGTCCCGCTGCCAGGCTGCCCACGAAAAGCGCTTGCGATGCACCACCCAGGGGGTCGCCCAATGCCTGTCTGCCGCTACTGCGTGGCGCTCTATGAGCCTGACGCGTGGTGTGCACTCTCACAAAACTTGGGGGCACCCAAGGGTGGCTGAGCTTTCACGACGAAAGAGGCATGCCAGGTGCTGTACGAGAGTGTGGTGACGCCATTGGCACTGCCAACCTCCGATGAGTCCGGCCCTTCGCCCCCCCCCCCCCCCCCCCGACCCCCAAAAAAAAAACTTGGACAACGCTGCGATCGGACCAGCAAAGATTGCAGCTTGGGCAATGCTGGAGTCATTAGCAAAGGGCCTGGCCTCAGAATCCTTTCCCCTGCCTCTTTGGTATTCATTCACTCATGCACTTGGCAGATATGCTCCCATGATTCTGGCAATGCTCTCCCATGATATCTCTTGGACGTCGTCGTTCAGTGGAGGGCTGGTGCGCTCCAGGGCTTCATCGAAGTCTAGCGCCTGGGCTGCATCAGGTGGGGCGGTAGCACATTGGGCCCAGCTGGTCCAGGGCTGGGAAGCAAGGATTGCAGCTTGACCGGGATTGTTCAAGCCTGAAGAAGCTGCTGAGCACGTTGGCTGAGGAGAATGCTGAGACAGGGCGCTTAACTCTAATGACACATTCGACACATTCGCCGTCACCCCGGGAGTCTCACCCTCATCAATCATTGTTCACTGCTGTTCTGTCCGACAAGGCGGCGAACCAGAGCTGAGTCAGGGCGCTCAGTGCAGCCACTGTGCCACGCGGCTTTGCATGCCCGAGAGCCCTGCCCGGCCCCAGGGCTCACAAGCGCAGCAGTGGCGGTTTGTTGATGCCCAGGCGCCGCTGGAGGTCTTGCACTGGCGTCTCCAGCTCCTTTTCGAAATACAAGTTCATGTAGAACGGGGCGCGTGCGTGGCACAGGGCCCACGGCGTGCACTGTGTTGTGAGATGGTGGCGCTCTGCAGCACTCAGCCGCAGGGCTCCAAAGGTCACGGCGAGCTTGCACATCGGGAGCCCGGTCTGTACGGCCTCATAAAGCTTTAGCACCAGCTCGCCGTACTCCGTGGGCGGCAGCCCCGTGATTGCGTGCATGAAATCATGTACCTGAGCACAATGCAGCATGCTTGATTGCACGGCACAGCCGCACAGCACAGCACAGCACGACACAGCCCAGCTGTAGCTGTAGTGTTGCTCTGGTACTCTGGTTGCTGTGCTGCGGAGTCATCCACACAGCCCATGACACATAGCAGAACACAATGGCCTGAAGGCCCGGTGGGGGGGGGGGGAGGGCACCGTGGGGGTGCAACCATGAAGACAGTGAGGCCCAGGCGGCACGCATGGACCCCCTTCCCAAGTAGACTCGGCAGACAACCCCAGGCGGACAACCGACGCTGAAACCACACCACAACACACCACACCACACCATACCAGCACAGCAGGGCCACAGCCACAGCCACAGCCACAGCACAGCATATCGCACGGTACAACATGCATGGCATGATGAAACATGGCCCCAATGCAGCAGCAGAGCTATGCTGTGTTGTGCTGTGTTGTTGTTGGGCTGGACTGTGTCTGGCCAGTGCTCTGTGCTGTGCTGTGCTGTGCTGTGGCTGCACTGTGCTGCTGTGGTGTGCTGTGCTGTGCTGTGGCTCTTATTGCGGCTCCAGGCCGTTTCGCTACTGCTGGCCCACTACCGCTCTGCACGGGGCTGGGGGCAGTGGTGCTCCTGTTGTTCACTGCCACACAGCACGGGGCAGGGGGCAGTGAGACTCTTGCAGCACACCGCCATCCTGCAAACGGACAGCGGGCAGTGGAACTCCTGCTGTACCTCGCGGCACCTCGTGGCCCACTGCGTGCGCTACCTCCCAACAATAATGGTGCAAGCGGAGTGCTCAGAGCGCAGATTTGTGCAAGTATGCATGATGCGCTTACTGTATAGCGATTGCCCGGAGACGGCGTCTGGGGGGTGGTGGGGGGTGCAGTCCCATGTATGGAGCCAGCAGTGGGGCCCCTTCAGTACACCGCCGCTCTTCAGGAGGTAATGGGTGGTGGGTATCCTTGAATACACTGGGGGTAGTGAGCCTCCTTCAACACACTGCCGCACTGAAGGGGGTGTTTGGGCAGGGTAGTGGGCAGTGGGCCTCATTCAGCATGCCGCCACACTGCAGGGGTAAGTGGGCAGTGGGTCTTCTGTAGTACGGTCTCCTTCATTACACTGCTGCCTTGCCGGGGGCAATGGGCAATGAGTTTCGTTTAGTACACTGCCGCACTGCATGGGGTAGTGGGCAGTGGGTATCCTTCTGTACACCGCCACACTATACAGGGTAGAGGGCAATGGCAATCCTTCGATGCACTGTATGGGGCAATGGGCGGTGGACATGGCCACCGCCTCTTTTGGTGCGGTAGAAGGATCTAATTCAGAGCTTCCCCGGGAAGCTCTATTGCTTCGCCCGCTGGTGCAGTTGAAGTTCTCGTAAGGCCCAAGCCAGCGTCCCTCGGGGACCTAGGCAGGCTTTGATGAGGTTGGCACAGGCCCTAGCGTGGGCTAGCCAAACCTTCAGGGACTCGTTCAATACCTATCAAATGAACTCGTCCCCATGTTGTGCGGCCCAGCTATCCCCATGTGCACCTTGTGCAGGGACGGCGTAGTGAAGGCCGCCACCCGCTGCTCAATCACAGCAGAATCCCACGGCTCCTGCGGCACTGGTGCCGCCTTCAGCCCCACATGAGCCGCAGCCATGCATGAAGGCGTTGCCAGGCAGGCCCATTGGTGAACTGGTCTAGCGCCAACCCTAGGCCCTGTGGGTAATTGTGGCCCCACTAGTGCTCATACGGCACCAGCGCCGGGACCGCCACCTACTCCTAGAGCCAATCTTGCAGGTCCCAAGGGCCAGTTGGCAATGGCCCTGAAACTTGTCTGATGGGACAAAAGAGTAGGGAGGGTGGCTCATCTTAGGTTGCAGTGTCCACTCTCACGTTAATGTCCTTGATCCAGTGGGATGGGGCACCATAGCGTTGATTGCTGCCTTGGGGATCAGGCAAGTGCCCCCCAAAGTTTCCACATACACATGGTGTATGCCCACGGTGCCCGTGCTCCTGTTAGGTGTGTAGGGCACCCATGGCAGACTCCGAGTCGAAGGCAACCCAGTACACACCCTCCTGTTCCGCAAGCTAGCGGACGCATAGGATTAGGGTGGCATCTACATCCATCGCCCCCGATGGTCCTCAGGATTGTGGCCAACAGCGGTAGGTTGTAGAACCACACGCCAGGCTTCGTGCATGGCTGAAGGTGACTGGGCGCGACCGTGGGCCCCTGGTGGGGGTAATTGGGCGCTAGTGTGGGCCCCTGGGGGGGGACCGGGGCTGCTCGTCCCCCAAAGTGCTCGTGCAAATGGGTCCAGAGCACAAGCTGCAATTCCTAAGTAGGGCTCCTGCCGTGTGGATGGCCATATTGAGTGGTCCCCTATTTGGGTGTTCTAGGCACTCATGCGGTAGACATTTCACGGGGAACTAGAAAAGGGCCATGACCCCTTCCATTGTGGTGTGGTGTGGTGTGGCATGGTTTGGATGGGCAGGGCTGGATTGTATTGTGCTTTGCCGTGCTACCACGTGCTATGGGGGCGTTCTTGCACTGCGAGCACTGCGCGCTACTCTTAGACTAGGTTTCCCTCAAAGAGCCCCTAGGCACACCCCTTCAAAACGCCCTCAAAATTAGGTGATCCAAACTACCCGAGCTCAAGACAGTTGCAAGCTACCTTCCCTTCACATTGGACATCATGCACAATGGGACCATTTTGGGACCATTTTTAGCGATGGAGGTTGAGATGGGGCAAATTTGCATGTTATCTGATCCATGAACACCCTTTCCCTAACGTACATGGTACTCACACGAGCCTCAATAGCGTCCTTGTATCGAATAATGGTACTTGCTTCAATGCTTCCACTTCCCAATGGAATGTTCGGCCGCTCGATGCGTGCTTGTCCTCCCGAGCCATAAGAGTTCTTCGCCACTCTGCACATATGCAACCTAGGGCATAGAAACGGGTGTGTGCCATCGAACCCTTGCCTTCTTGGGTCCCCATGGTGGGGAGAAATCAACCTAGAAAGAGTGAATGTGGTGGAAATGAGCAAAAAAGTGTGAAAAAGGGTGGAAATGGGTGAAACTGGGTGAAAATCCAAAAATACCATATCCCTAGTGTGGATCAGAAACTACTCTCAGGCCAAGTTCTTGCACTGCGTGCGCACTGCGTGGGCACTGCGTGGGCACTGCGTGCGCACTGCGTGCATACTGCGCACGCAGAGGCCGGTATACTCACTCAAGAATACCTGTCACCTGACTGGTTGCACAGCGAAGCAACAAAACCCACATGAGAACGACGAAACTGCCTTCAACTTGGTACTCCACTGTCCCTATGAACAAACCACTTAGCCTTGTAAAGTCCGCTTGCTTCGAGTGTTTTGGTGCCCGTGGCTTCGCTCTTGGAGGCGGCGATGAGATGTCCCTTGACTCGGAGCGCAGGGAATGCGTTGTCCGTGGTCTCTTGGGTGATGGGGACCGCGAATAGGGTGAAGGGGAGGGCGGTGGTGATTCTGAGCGTGGACGCGACACACTTGTTGATGGCGAGTGAGGTCAGTGATGTGGTGGGGATGAAGGCCGTACCACAAACTCCTCAAAGTCCGCGGGCTATGTATGGCTACATCACCCCTGCCTTCTCAGGGTCCCCATAGTAAGGAGAGTTCAATATGGGGGATGGAAAATGGGTAAAAATGGTTGACATTGGGCAACAAAGGGTGACAATTCAAATGTGCCACATCCCAAATGCATAGGAAGCTAAAAAAAAACCCAGTATGGAACCAAAAACTTGTCAAAAGGGGCCAAAAGTAGGGTCCGAGTATTGGCCGACATCCAAAACTTCGCACTGCGTGCGCACTGCGTGTGCACTGCGTGCGCACTGCGTGCATGGCATTCCCTCAAACAACAATGATGCCCCTAGTATCACAAAGTATGGGTGTCTAGTATGGCCAGATGTCCAAATAGTTGCACTACGAACGCACTGCGCTAAGTGCGCCCCCTATGCCATGCTGTGCTGTGTTGTGCGGTGCTGTACTGTGCCGTGCTTGGCCGCCTTGCACAGCACAGCACAGCACGGCACAGCACCTCCACACACAACACGCATCAGTACCTCCCGATACCGCTGCATGACGTACGCCAGCTCCGCGTCGTCCACAAACATGACTGGAGTCCGCTTGTCTGAGTCAAAGCTGTGTGCAGCCATGTATTCTGCGTAGGCCCGTCCCAGTGTTCCCTCTGGAAATTCGCGAAGAGTCAGCACTGGGACGGTCTCGGACGTGACACGTGGTCGCTCTGCAAGCACCTGCCGTCCGACAGGGTCGTTCTGCATCTGTTCATACATGTTCCGAAGTGCAAAGCTGCCGGTTGTCTCGCCCAAGGTGGCAACCATGTCGCCGCGCTCTGGGTTGCGGAGTGCAGCAATGGCAGAACCCGCTGTCAAGAGGAGCTTCTGCCATGCAAACGTGGGTTTATGTGTGGGGTAGAGCACAGAAGCGTGAAGGGCACGCCCTGCGCGCATTGTGAAGGCAGAGAAGGATCCTGAAACACAGTGGGAGGGTGCTGACTATCAGTCACCATGGTGGATCAGGGCCTACTTTGCACCGTTTGAGCAAACTGAACAAACTGTGAACAGGGCCGGGGGCGGGCGGGCGGGGGGGGGGGGGGGGGATCAAGGCTGAAGGAATATGCCATTTGGTACTCCCAGGTGTACTTATGTGTCAGAAAATTGAAAAACTGTGAGAGGTAGGTAGCCAGTTGGGCTACCTAACAGCCAGGGGAAAGTTATTAATCACCGCATGAGAGTGGGACAGTTGTCCCACTACTCACAATTGCTGCTCCCTCAGGGGGGAGGTGGGGGGCTGTGGCGGGAAACAGATTTGCAGGGGTAATGAAGCAACAAATACTCAGCAACTGTACGCCCTTGAGCCGCCCTTGCAGGCTATCGAATGTCTCATGGGCTGGGTCCGCCAGATGGGCTTATTTTCTGGGCAATTCACAGTCACTCTCCTGCTCATTGTGCGGGTCACCCTCCCATCCCCCCCATCACCCCTCTGTATCCGTTTCATTGTCCCTCTGTGTGCCACTCAGCCTGGCACCCCCACTCATATCCCCTTTGGACAACTCATCAGACTGTTTCTCTAACCCCAACCATGCCCAAATATCTCTCGCTTCCTGAAACGCTAGTACCTGATACAGAGATGCGCATGCCCTGTTGTCTGCCTCCTCATTGCCCTGCACGCCCACATGGGAGGGCTCCCACTGGATGAATACACTGTCTTCCAACAATTGGCCATATTGCGAGGTTTTCCATGACTCCCCACAGCCACTCAAAGCTGGGATCACTGCCTCAACAGGTTCGGAGTTGGCCCCAATTGGCATGAGGTCCAGATGTTGACACTGCATCAATGGCCCCTTGGATCCAACCCACGCATATCTTTCCCATTTTTCACATTTTCCATTCAACCCCCAGTTCTCAGTCCATGACAATATGAGGTCGGATACCTGGGTGCTGTAGTGCCCTGAGCGCTACGCTAGTGATGGACTGTCACTCACTGGACAGCACCGTATATTGGGCAACCCCCCCCCCCCTAATTGCCTGCGCATGACAGTATCCTCAAACCTCTGGTGGAACATACCCAAAATGAAGGTTCCCTCGCCCCCACAAAGCAAACTTCCGCACACCGATGACAGCCCGCACCGTAATATAGAAAAGCGATCTGGATTTCCGCTTGCGCAAACCCTCTTTTGTAATGTACAACAGTGTGGCTTCCATGCTCTTCCCCTCGTGGGGGGGTTTGCACACAGAGGAGAGGCATCCGTGCTAGAGGGGCATGGTCATACGTCACCACAGTACCAGAGCCCTCATACATGATGGACCAGTGGGGGGGGGGGGGATAAATGTGAGGTTTTTTTTTTGGGGGGGGGGGCAATTAAGGGGGCGGGATTGGTACTCCCCCTTAGAAATGGAAGACAAATTTGGTACAAGGTTCCTTGCTGCTGTTTCTCAGTGGGCTCTGGATGGCTGATGTTATTGCCTGGTGGGTTCTGGATGGTTACTGCTATGTCCTGTGCACACATTTGGGCACATAGCATCCTTGGAATTGAAGGTAATGGTTCGTCAGAGGGAGGGCCTCCAAATTTTTCCGCCTCAAATTTTTTGCCCTCTAAATTCTTCCCCTTCCGGCAGTCAGCACCACGCTCTGAGGGGCCCAGAATCTTGAAAAGCACAACACTGCCTCCTGAACGTTGGAAATTGATAACAGTACCAGGGGAGTGTGTGTCAATATGATCGATATCCATGGCTGAATATGCGAAAACCTAAGTCTTCTGCATGACACAGGGTACAGTGTAGTGCCTTGGATGTAAGAAATTTGAAGTACACAGCAATGCACCAAGAATGCTACCTTGTCCAACCAGCAAACACACAGGAGAAGCTCAATATCCAACCTTCTAAGTAAACTTAAAACACTGAAAGTGACAGTTCCCCCCCCCCCTGTTACTAGTCAACGGCAATTGCTATTCAGGGGGGGGGGGGCGTTGGTATCCCCTCGGCAAACCAAACCCCATATTCGGCATCCTCAATGCCTGCCATCTTCTGCTGTGACCCACCATTACATGCCACAACCCACGCATCATTAATTTTACTGTGGGTGACATTCAACATGTCTGGTAGCATATCTGCCAGGTTCTTTTGGTATATGCCCCTGTGAACCACCCTCAAACATGGGTTGACCACAAAAGAATCAATCCAAATTAATACTGCGGTGCTGTGCTTCCTGCCTGTATAAAGACGTCCGTGGTGCCTGTAGAAAGACGTCTATGGCACTGAGGCCCCACTGTTGATCACATGCTGCCACCCGAATATGAAATCATGTAATGTTGGGGAGTGCCCCCTAAAATATGCATCACAATGTAGCATCTGCGGTGCCCTGGCTGCAGCCCACATTGTTCACCCCTACGTCCTTGATCTGTAGGGTCTGCATGCTGAGCAACCCCGCCCCCCTCAGCCCCGACCCCCCACGAGCCCAAATGCCCATGTTACAATGGCCACTGCCATTGGGCAATACTTGGGTTACAATAGAGCATGTCCCATGATTTCCTGCACGATCAGGTCTGAAGAGCACATAGCATGCTTCCACCCGCATCGCCAGCTTACCTCACGAGGCTCTGCGCATAACATCTCTTCGCAACCCTGGCATGCGTGAAGCGGCAAACGGTTTCCACACATCATCCTTCTATCACGGACGTGGCCATTGCCATTCCAGTCGTGGGAGGGCCGGGAGCAACCGGTATGACCCCAATGTCCCCATACCTTAGGCAAGTCCTACCTTGGCAGGGCAGATAACATGTTGAGCGCTTGAAGATAAATGGGCTGCCAGTTCGGTGGTAGGTTCACATCATCGCCGCTCCCCTCCTCCCGCAACTGTGCAACCGTGCGGACCCCCTTGCGTAGCAGCACTAGTGAATAGAAGGCATGCCCGTGTCCATTACGCATATACACATTATGCCAAATGAGCATACCCTCGGGATTCCTTGCCAACGCGGTGCCACCATCCTCCGGCGCAATTTGGAAAAGGTCATACAGGAGGGTTGCAGCAATGTCCAACTTTTTTAGGCGCTTCCCTTTTACTCTGCGGGTTGCGTGACTGCTTGCATCAAAAAAAAAATGTGCAAACTGGAAGCGTACCACCAAAGAGATTGTTTGCATCCTCCCCTTGAAACGGGGCTCGCCACCATGAGTGGACCGAAATTCCATGCCGACCAGCCTCACGGAAACACACTTACATGGAGAGGCATAAAGGCGCAGTTTGCAGGGGCCATGATGCAATTCATTGAATCACTTGAGCTCAACCAGAGTGTAGTTTGGCTGTCTCCCAGGCAGAAGCAAACTTTGATGCAACTGGAATATGACTCTTTAAGACCCGAACATTCCTTGGCTAGACGCCAAATGTTTTTTTGTGTGTGGTTCAGGGGATCAGGATCGAGCGCTGTTTGGGAAAGAGGGTTTCGGGTCAGAGCTCTAAGGGAGGGGTTTGGTTCCTCTGCCAATCCCCACCAGTGCGACCGACGTCCAATAAGTCCAAGACGCCTCAGCGCCGCATCGACGGCATCAACCCCGAGCGGGGCACCGATGAAGGAGTACACCTCCATTCTGGAGGTGTTTGCCACCGTCATGGCCCCTATCATCTTGACCCGTATCGCAAAAAAACTCCAACTTCACCCCTCCCCCCTCCCCTTGACGCTGCATTGAAACAACCAACGCGCCTCCTGCGGTACCCACCACAGTACGCCCAGAGGGTTACAACAGGTTTATAATACGCAATATCTGGCGTGACCAAGTCCCATATTGTGCCCCCCCCATGACCAGCGCACAGTGTCACACACAACCACACGGTATTTCCACTGTGATAGTGCATGTTGAATTGATTCCCTGCGCCCACAGACAGGACAGCCCGTGGTGCCTGTAATCATGAAAAGGCGAGCATGAACCAGCAACCTGGACTGTAAAGCCCGCTGGATGAAATCCATGGGTCCAGGGGTGCGACTTGACTGGTGACCACTCTTCCCACACCGCAACACACTGTAGTTTGGGTCCAGCCGGATCCGGGCCAAGAACTTTAGAAAAACACCCGTACAACAACTCAGCCATGTAGATAGCCAATCAAATTCACCTTGTGTTTTCATCCCACCACCACCAAGGCCCATGCTGCCACGTAGACCAGCTTCCATAGACCAGCGAGGAATCGTGCGGTCCCAAGAAAATGCCCCCAGGTCAAGACCGCGTGTTGAATGAGTTTGGTGCAATAGTGTGAGGGAGCACGCGCACCGCACGTGCACTGTGTGCGCACTGCGTCGGGTATTTGAATAACTCCCCAGCAAATGGTCTGCCCTTGAAGCCCTTGCAAATACTGTGCTGTGGTGGAGGCTTCTGGGGGAAGAGTTTCTGTTGATTCTGGCAGGGTGTGAGGGCCCCCTTGAGCCCCAATGAGCTCAAACGGAGACAAAGGGGCAGAATTTTGCAACAAACAGGCCTGCCAAGAACGGAACATTACACAGGACATGGCACAACCAAAAAAAAATTGATGCACATGTGTATTGTGAACCTTTTGGGGCTTCTGACTGGAAGGAGTAGCCTCTAAATTGGCTGAAAAGGTCTGCAGAATAACCTCAATACACGCACCGCACGGCACTGTGCGTGCACCGCGTGTGATACTCCCCCTATGTGTCCGACTTAAACATTGAAAAAAAAAAGCGAGTGCCACACAGGGAGGCTCCTAATACCTGGCGGCTTTGTTTGATATTGTGACCACCCACAATGATGGAACGTCCCAGTTAGAGCATGTTTGACACCTTCTTTGAGTGGGTTTCAACTCGTTGGCCTAGGGGTGCTGGCCATGATGTCCGGCCTTGAAATAACCAGCATGATGGTGAGACCCCATGCCAGACTCAGGTGCTGGGGGAAGGGGGGCTTGCCAAGGGATTGGTGCCCAACCTGCTTCTGCACTTTTCAGACTCAACAGCTCGAAATATCCCAGTTAAACCATGTGAAAGCATGTTTTAGACCTTCTTTGTGTGTTTTCCACCTTGTTAGGCCATTGGGTGCAGTGGGGGGGGGGGGGTTCCCCTGGGATTGATGCAAAACCTGCTTATGCAATTATGCTTATATTTATACGGCGCCCCCCCCCCCACCCTGGGCCAATCGTTGCACTTTGGGGCGGGGCTAGGACAGTGTAGCTCCATTAGGGAAAAAAGCGTAAATTGCATTTTTTGTTTGGCGCAAGTTGCGTATTTTTTTTTTGCGTTTAAACGCATTTTTTCGACCGCAACTTGAGAAAAAAGTTTTGGGCGTACATCGCATATGGAAGAAAAACCTTCACTAGTAGTAGTAGTACTAGTAATAGCGAGTAGGCCCGCTTTTTCTGGGGAAATGGGGCTATTTACAGTCCGGTTGTTCGGCAGCTGTTGCCATACCCTAAAAACACCCTTTTTTTAGCCCTTCCCACACATTTGTGTTTCCCGACCCCAAAATAGGGGGCTGGTGTCCCTAACCCTGTCCCAAAGCGCACCCGGTAGGGGGGGTTGGGGTGGGGTGGGGAAACCCGGTGTAGGCCATTTATACTTATGTAAAAATGCTCATGCAGCCTAAACAGCTCAAAAAATCTGAATTTCCAATTTTTTTTCAATATTGTGACCACCCACGATGATCAAATGTGCTGGGTAAGCATATTTTAGACTTTCTTTGAGATGGTTTTCACCGCGTTTCGCCAGGTGCAGGGGGGTGGGGTTCCTTCCCAAGGGACAGAACCTGCTTATGCAGTTGTCACCTTGTCCTCTCTTGTCCAAGGACCTTATCAGAACGTGCTTCTGCTTCTACATGGGTTTCTGTGCTGTACAAAGCTGGAAAGCGAAGCAAAGCTGTTTTTTTTGTGCTTTCCCTGAGTTCTGCTGGGTGCACCGTACCCAGTCAAGTCGCGCAAGGGAACGCAACCCCAGCTCTGAGTACTCCCCCCCCCTCTTGCGCAGGCACGCTGAAACTCAGGAAAACGACTGTCAGACGGGGTCCCGTGCCTAGACAAGCTTGCAAAGGGGGGGTACCATGAACAACATTGCTGGCTGCACTCCAATCCGCTCTTGCGGTCCCCGCAGTGACACAGCCATCCACCTTCTTGTTTGGCTCTGCCCAATGATTGTTGCCTGCTGCTTCAATGATCTTCTGCGGAGCGGAGCTCAGGACACTCACTTGGCTCAGCCCTGTCACTGTAGGGCCACCGTCACTCACCAGGTCACCTCCTCCCCCTACCCCCCTGCGCCTGGGCTTCAGGCAGGCTGTGAAACGTAGACCGTGGCGCTGCCACGCCCAATAATCCAGGTCCAGGTCTCTGGGTCTCGCTCCACCGGCAGTGGTTGCATGTCGCCAATCTGGAAGTCGCCGTCTGGTGTCAGGCCCCACGCAGTAGTGCCCATGTACGGCGACTCATACACTCCATCCTCTCCAAACCGCCGTAGACCTGTCGTCGAAGGGCAGCCGTTGTAGTACAACTGCCACAGAACCTGCAGCATGCGGTGGGGGCATGTGCTGTTTGTAGAGGGGGCCGATGTCAGGGTAAGAGTATGTGGTGGTGGTGGTGGCCACCAGGCTGTTGCTGAAGGGCACAATCATCCTTCAAACTGCAACAGTATTCTTGTCCGATGGGATATGCTACGAACAATCAGGATGAGCAACAATGAATTGGCCAGCCCCGGCCGACCCCCCCCCCCCACACACATCAGATATATTTTCCTCAGGCAAAAAATGAAATTTATCAAAAGGGCCCGAAATTTGAGGATTTTAGGTGCACAATCTTTTATTTGGCCTGTGACCCCTCCCCCCCTCCCAAGGTGGGTGTTTTTTCTCCTTAAGCATTAGCCTGGTGGCCACAAATGGTCAGGTATGCCGCCACGCACTTGGCTACACCCCGCAACCTTCATTGCCTTCAGTTCCGAGAGATTGCAGTGGGCAATCGTTTCATGGTTCATTGCCGCGCAATGTGCTTGAATCGGGCTGCCGTCGAGTACCTCCGTCTTGGGTCACCGAATGCCAGGTTGTGCTGGGATCATTTGCCATTTCCTGGCCCCATTCGACCACGCTCTACCGCCGCTCTTCGTGTGGTGTGGGGGGGATCTGGTTACTGGTCATGGGGGGGTAGAAAGAGGGCAGTGAGAAGAACGGAGAGTACCCTCATATTACCTGCAATGCTGTGGGACCTGGTGCATGCTGCTGCGGGACTCAGTGCACCCCCCCCCCCCCTGCGCAAACAACGGTAACTGTCCAGAACGTTGCGGAAACAATGCCTCGCGTTGTTTAGACAAAGGCTTTGTCTACACGCGCCCTCAGAAGACACAAGCAGTGACAGGAAAGGGTAGATCCTTGACGTCGAGACATTTATGTCTGTGGAGGCCCATGCAATGTTGCCTCTGGAAATAGGCATGTACGGTTCACAATCTGTTGACAAAGCCAACCATCCCCAGCCCCAAAACCACAGAAAAGCCCAGACCGTCACCCAAAACCAGCAAATGGAACCGCCAAATTCGATGTTTCCAACAATTGCGGACACCCCCCCCGCGCTGTTTGGACATGGGCATTATTCACGCAAAGGGGGTGGGGCGGTGGGGGTAAGTACCCCCCCCCCACACCAGCAAACAGTGAAATCCTCAAAAAATACGGTCTGAACAGGAGTGTTCGTTGGACACGCCATTCGGTGCACGCGACGATATTGTGAAGCGGCGGTAACACATCCCTGGGCACAAGACACTCCGCCCATTCAATGCACAATGCGACGGAGGCCTCCAATTAGTACTTTTGAGAGTAGAAGCCCTGTATGCGGAAAAGATGAACATGCTCCCCAGGCACATCCCAGCCAGGGGCAATAGAGGTCCTGTAATTGAGGGACACCATTCCCTGACAACCTACTTTACAAATTTGCCCATCATTACAATAAGATACATCACGACACCCCCTAATTTCCCCAAACCTGTGCCTGAAACTGCGGTTCTGGAGCCTGGTACCAAATTAAGCACCTAATTAATGAGGTCCCAAAAAAATATGGCCCAAATGAAAGTGTTCGTTGGACAAGGCATTTGTTGGACACGGGGGGGGGGGGGGGGCGGGGGTACTTGTAGTTCACTTCAGGGAAGTCAACAGGTCCCTCATACCTCCGCAACCTCCGGGACTGTGATGCGCTGCCGCCGCCCGTCGAGCTCTGCGTGGGCAAAGCTCGCCATCCACTTGCTGCGGATGCACAGGTGCTGCCCCACGGGGCACGTGGTGAGCAGCAGCGCACACAGCTCGTGCTTCTCGATCGGCGCCGGCTGCATGGCCGGGGGCCAGGCTCTGCGCTGGTGAAGCAACCGCTTGGTCTCGGCCACCGTCAGCTGCGCAGTGCAGTGGCAGTAGCACCCCCTTGGGAAGAGCTGCCCCACACGGCGCGCGGGCGACGGCTGCTTCTGGGCCCATCGCCACTGGCAGAGCTGCTCCCACAACACGTTGTGGGTCGCCTGCGCATGCAGAGAGCGGCAGAGCCGCGAGACGACCGTCAGGTCGCTGGGGCCGCAGTAGCCGAGCACGTGCATCCAGATGTCGAGGGGGAGCACGCGTGAGGCACCTTCGGGGGCTGCAGGTTCAGGGATGTGAGGAGCCATGGGCTGAGGGTGAAGCGTGAAGCGGTGCGGGACGGGGAATGCGGCGTGCGTATGGAAGGGCGGATGCGCAGAGTTCAAGAGGGCACAGCCCTGACTTGTGGGAGAAATCATCGCGCCATGAGCACAGCGATACATACAGGTGTTTGCGGAGCTGTTGTCTGTGTTTTTAGAAAGGCTGCTGATGGGTTTTTTGTGATTGTCACGAACCTCTTCGCCCCTTGTAGTGTCAGAAACAAACAGAGCAAACAGTAAGCTTCAGGCTGAAAGACTCAGACAGGCTCTAGAATCGGTTATAACCGCGGCTAGAGTTGGTGTTGGTGTTGGGCTAAGGTTTCGGGCTGGGGCTCAGGTTACGCTTCAGGTGAGGATTGCCATTGCTTTCCTCCTGCAGAGACTCCACAGTGATACCAGGTTCGGGTCACGGGGGGGAGGGGATTTTTACTTTTTCGTTTTTTTCACCCTCTCAGTTCGTTGTTAAACAAGAGCTGTCTGATGGCTGCGTGCTGGGGCAGGCAGATTTCACTTCTGCCCATAAGAGTACACATGGGACCACTTCCAAAACCCCTCGCCTTGACAGCATACATGACTACAGCCCCCTTGTTTTTATTGTTTCAAAGGAGTTTCCTAAAGAAGTGTGCGCCAGGCAAATCGGTGGGGGGGGCTGGGGGCGGGGGGGGGCAGAAAGGCGTGAAAGATCACCGGTTAAGATATTCTGGTGCACAGAGTCTTGTGTTTTCATGGAGGTACTTCTCCAGGGTTGGTGCCCCTCAACGCTTGGTGGGAACCAACGGGGCCCGTTGGTTTGTGCGGTGACTGGTAAACACTGAACGTTGGGAGCCCCCAAGTGTAAGCACCATGTCTGCGGAGAATTTTGGAGAATTTTCCCACTGCACTTGCTACTCTCACTGCCTTACTAAAAAGGTGGAGGATGGCACACAGTCCACAGGTGTCCACAGGCACATATCCAGTCGGCCTGAAGAGGTGGTACGCTAAAGAGGACACTGGGGAGGCGGGCCGTTTGGAGGTATCCGCAACATTTGCTGGCATTGGACTGAGGGCATTCCAGCCCTGCAGCCCGATGGAGGGGTGGTGCCAGGCCGGGTGTAAACGCCCGCCGACAGGGGTCTCGGCGGGCTGGCGGGCTGGGGAGTGAAAAGGCTGTTTTTTGTGTTTTTTTTTAAAACGGATTTGGTGAAAAGGATCGGTAAAAAATTTATGACTTTGTTTTTGCTTTTAGTTAAAAGGTGTTAATTTCGGAGAAAACGTTTTGATTTTGGAAAATAGGTTTTGATTTTGCTAAACGGATTTTGCGACAAAACTTTTGGATTGGGTAAGAGGTTGTTTTGGTAAAAACGGTTTCATTCCGGTAAAATGGCTTTGGTTTTGGTAAAAGAGTTTTATTTTTGGTAAAAAGGTTTTCATTTTGGGAAAAGGATGTTGGTAAAACATTTGTGTTTGTGGGTTTTGATTTTTTGATTTTGGTAAAAAGGTTTTAATTCTAGTGAAAAGACATTGGCTTGGGTACACAACTTTTGATTTTGGGGAAAGGATTTTCGACCAAAAGGTTTACGTACGGCAAAAAACGTTTCGATTTGGGTTCAAAAAATCTGATTTTGGTAAATCGTTTTTCGTAACAAGATTGTTAACTGGGCTTTGTTGGCTGCCGGATGCTTGTTGTTGTCCCTTGCACCTGCCAATTCCCTTACTTCCTCAAGCGTGCAAACACAACCCATCCACAAAGCAAAGATGCAAAGTCGTACCACTTCTCAGAGGGCTAGTTCGCGTCGAAGCTTTTCTGTTTTTTTGGTGCGGGTGGGGTCCGGAACGAGCCTTGGTCCTCCTCCTATCTTCCTACACTCCTATCTTCCTACACTAAAAGTTGGGAGGCCTTTCGGCTGAGTCGGCGTCCCATTCGGCGAGGCTGGTGTGTTGAACACCGAGGAGCCATGGTCGCCGATGCCGATCTAAATCGTTGTCGTTGGAGTCGGGGGTTGCTTGTAGGCAGCAACAATATTGGGTGCTGTGCCATCCCGGAATTCCCACAAGCCCAAGAAGGCTGTACAGACCTGGCCTTCGCGAAGCATTCGGGTGTAGACGAGATCCTGCTTCTTCGCTCACCGATCCGTGGAGCTATCGGAGGCTAGCGCGAAGAACATCGAGGTCTCAATGGCCTCACCTTCCACGAAGCGAATGGGTGCGGCGATTGCATGCACCGAGGAGCAAGAGTGGTAGGACGGTGTAACGGTGCCGCCACCTAACATTAGGGCCTCCGCATTGCCGGGGATTGGGCAGGTGGGCAGCCGCGTTTTGCCATGCGATATACCAATTGGAAGAGGCCGTTGATGGCCTAGCGGATGGGCGCCGGCAAGGTTCCTATAACGGTGGTTGAGGTTGAGCTTGACCCCATATGCGTACACGTGTAGGGACTCCATGCACATGAGAAGAATGCTACACTTAGCGACCTTAATGCTCTTCGCGGATCGTTTCGTTATCTCTCCTTTGGTACTTTCTACTTTCTACTTTCTACTTTATACTTTATACTTTATGCTTTGTAGTTTCTACTTTGTATATTGTCTACGTAACCATTGGACCGTGTAGTGTCGTTGAAAACAGTGGCGACACCCATAAACACCTCGAAAAATCATCTGACAAGTGAATTCTCCGACAAATTAGATTAAACAAAAAAACCAAAAAAAATGGGCAATAGCCAATGAAAACCACATAAACCTTTCAAATAACTTTGAAAAACACAAAGAAAACACAAAAAAAACATGAATAAACATCAATAAACGGCCCAAACGGGGCCAAACGGTGAAAATCGCGAAAATAAACGCATAAACGTGTTTGTTTTCCTTCGGCGGGCAGACCGGGCGGGCATTTACAGCTGGCCTGGGTGGTGGTGTAGGGCTCATGACCCAAATGGGGGGGGAGGAGGGGCACATTACACCGGACGGCCCGATCAAGGACAGAGAACTAGACAATCTGATTGGCCTGGTGGCCTTGAGCAATAGACACTGAAAGTCACCGTGGTAGGTGCGCCAGAAGCCACTTTGTGGTAGCTGTTCATTTCTGAAAAGAGGTGGCATAGCTCAGGCCTGAAGTGGAGGTATCTGGTTTGAGCCCCGTGAGCAGGAACACAGCTGTCTCAGACACTAGGGCGTCGGTGACCCCGCAAGCTCCGAAGTTAAAGGGTAACACCACGCTGGTGTCCAGAGCTCGCCCGCGCAACCTCAACTCATCTCACCTCATCTCACCGTTGTTCCTTTCTCTGCCTTGTTGTCGCCCTGTAGTGTCGTTGTATTGAATCCCATGCACGAATCTGTAGGAATGCGTGCTGGAAGTGGGGCTTCTTATCCTCGACAATCTTGTACCGGGGATCCTTCGTGGGCAACATTTTCTCTTCTTCCTGGATGGTCCCAGTAGGAGTGACTGCCGTTGCTGTCCAGGTTATAGAGACTCCAACTTGGGAATAATTTTCCTGTGTGCCCCTTTCTATGCACACTTGCATCAAATGTTTGCATCACTGCATCATGCAACATTACGTTGTACTGTGCTACCTTTTTGCCCCACACTGCAATGCACTGCACTGCAACACACCAAACCAAATAATTGCACTGTAGTGCATTGCATTGCACTGCACTACATTGCATTAGTACATTGCACAGCACTGCTTGGTATTGGTGCTGGTGCTGGTATCCTTTGATGGCTACCTCACATAGTGGAATGGCTTTCAGTATTGCGTGTGAAGGAGCCGCAGATTGTGCAACTGCTAAACATTTCTCTTCTTCTTATGCGCCTTATGTGTGGTGTGGTGTGGTGTGGTGTGGTGTGGTGTGGTGTGGTGTGGTGTGGTGTGGTGTGGTGTGGTGTGGTGTGGTGTGGTGTGGTGTGGTGTGGTGTGGTGTGGTGTGGTGTGGTGTGGTGTGGTGTGGTGTGGTGTGGTGTGGTGTGGTGTGGTGTGGTGTGGTGTGGTGTGGTGTGGTGTGGTGTGGTGTGGTGTGGTGTGGTGTGGTGTGGTGTGGTGTGGTGTGGTGTGGTGTGGTGTGGTGTGGTGTGGTGTGGTGTGGTGTGGTGTGGTGTGGTATGGTGTACCGAAGGCGCCGTTACCAAATGGTAATGGCTGGGATGCCTTGCATACAGGTAATGCAAAACGGGAGGGCTGTGTGTGTTAACCGTTGTGTGTTGTGTGTTGCGCATTTGTGTGGTCGACTGGGGACTGGGGACTCCTTGCTGCTCCGCCTGCTGGTGTAGCTGCAACTCCGGCAGGGCCCATGCCATGGTGCCTCACGGGTCCCGCACGGGCCTTGATGAGGCCTTCCTGGGCCTTGCCGTGTGAGAGCCAGACTTTCTGTGATTCCGTCAGCAGTTGCCGGATGAAGTCCGTCCCAATGTCGTGTGGCCCCGCCAGACCCATATGGGCCGCTCACAGGGACGTCGTAGCGATCGCCGCCGACCATTGTTACAGGACGGCGGGGTCCCACAGTTGGCCCTACAACTGTGAAGCCCACGGCCCAACGTAGGTGGTGAGCCACGTATGTAGGCGCTGTCTCGCCGGGCGCCACTCATGGGACTGCATTGGGCAATCCCACATGTGGTTGGCCGTTTCGGGGCCGCTGCCGCACAGCAAGCACTGCGTGCTCAGCTGTACCTTGTACGGCAGTGCGGCACATTCACATCCCGTCTGGGAGATGCCATTGCATGCCATGACTATAGCGGTCTTTTTGCCAGTACAGATTTTCGAAAAAGGCTCCGAACCCCAATGATGTGGTCTCGTTCAGCCTTTGGAAGGAACAAATTTTTTTCGCACATTCTTCACATATTTTCGCTTTTTTTTTTTTGGCATATTCTGATTTTCCGTTTCGTCGCATAATTTCAAGTGGTGTTGTCAGTGGCCCCCTGTGCTTAACCGACCTTTGTTTCTTTCCTTCACTGTGGCTGGTTGTCTACCAGAGGTTTGAGGGTGCCGCCCGCGCACCGCGCACATTGCCTGTGACTGCCTAACAGGCTCACCATATAGCAAAGAGCCCCCCCCCCCCGCCCGCTTGTAGGACTTGCATCAAACCTTATGCATGCATCGTTCTGTGCAATGGAAGCATGGAGCATAAAGGGGCAAGGGATGTGCAAGAAAGCAAACACAAGCACCTGCCCACCCACCACCCACCCACCCACCGGTGGTTAGAGTACGGAGCACAGTGCAGCACAATTAACGAAAAGCCAATCAGCCAAAATGTGCAGAAAAAATGCGGGAAATTTTTATTATCTTTTTTAACTCGTGACCGAAGTTCCACCAAGTGTCCATTGAGAGTACACATAGCAGGTCATGGGTCAGTGACAGGGCCGACTTTGGGTATGGGTTTGGTATGACCTACCCTCACCAAGACGGCTGCGGCGGGGTGGCGGGAGGAACGAGTCCTGCGCCTTGCCCCACCCCTGTCGCCCCGTTTGCACGAAAAAATGCGGGAAAATGCGGAGATATGCGAATCACATAATCCCCCGGCCCTGGCCGTGTGGTCAGGCATGTGAGGAGCCATGGGCTGAGGGTGACGCGTGAAGCGGTAAGGGATGGGGAATGCAGCGTGCGTACTGTGGAAGGGCAGATGCACAGAGTTCAAAAGGGCACAGCAGTGACTTGTGGGAGAAATTCTATTGCCTTCGGCAAGGCACCTTGAAGAGAGGCTGACAGTCAGCCAATCAGTCAGTCAGTCAGGCAGTCAGTCAGGCAAGCAAGCAGGCTGACAGGTAGGCAGAAACACGCAGTTTGGCCTTTTTTCAGTCACAGACTACATCTACAAACAGTGGGGAACCCCATTCACACCAGAGCAATCGGCACTCGAGTGGTAGGACAATTGCCTTACGCCTCAAAAGTCGTCGGTTCGAACGACCGATTATTCTTTTTCACCCGACCCTGGTTCAAATCCTTCCAAGCACAAACTTTTGACCCCCCAACCCACCCCCCCACCCCCCTTGTGACATTCCGTCGGGTTGTCGTTTCTTTACGGGGCCCTGGACCGTCACCCGCTCTTCCCTCTGCATGTTGCGTCAGGTTGCTGCTTTCTGTCAGCCGCTGCGGCCGGTGCTCTGCTGGTGTTGTTTCTGCATTCGCGGAGTGGTTGGTGTGCTGGGGCTGTGCTGGATGTGGCATGTTGTGCCGTTTGCGCGTCAGTGGCGCCCAGTAGTTGGCATATTGAGGTTGTGTTGGTTGTTGTGCCCCCCCCCCCCCCCCCCCCCCGCCCTAAAATGTGACATTCAGTTTCAGGGGGATAGAGGCCTCAAAATCAAAAAATCCATTGGGGGATCGTTGTGTCAGGCAAAATAATGATTTTACAAGGGGGTAGACATCCAATATCATGGCTTCAGGGGTGTACGGGTCCGCGCCTGCGCTTGACCTAACTACCTCTCTTCGAGGTGATTGTTGTGTCAGAAACAAACAGAGCAAACAGTAAACTTCAGGCTGAAAGACTCGGACAGGCTCTGTGCTGCAGCTGCAGCGCATAACTTACTCTCAGCGACCTTTGTTGCAAAAGGTTAGGCCATGTTCATAGGCCAATCCACCAGATTTGACGGATTGTGAACGTCATGTGCGGAGCAAAATTGATGATGCTTGTGTAGTCCGGTGCGTTATGTACAACACTCACCATGACAATGATGGTGAGCATGCAAAAGTTAGAATCAGTCATGACCGCGGCTAGAGTTGGTGTTGGTGTTGGGCTAAGGTTTAGGGCTGGGGCTCAGGTTACGCTTCAGGTGAGAATTGCCATTCCTGCACAGGCTCCACAGTGATACCAGGTTCCGCCGCGTCCTGTGTTCTTTTTCTGTTGCAGAAGTTTCTTGGTCAAAAGTTCATGCAGTGCACCACTGCCGGCTCACTGTGGGTGATCCCCATCAATATCAATTCCTTGGTTGTGGGCGTACAGGGGGGGGGGGGGGTTTGTGGGGGAATAATGTCCCGGGAAAATTTCTGGAGAAGGTGGCGAAATTTTCCCCTGGCGAAATTTAGGGGTGTCAGCAGTGTAGTGCAGGGGGCATGATGCGGTTGGAGCTTGGGGATTCCCAACGGTGACGAAATCCCCCCCCGCGAAATTTCCCCCGGCGAAACAATCCCCGTGCACAATCCTCCTCCCTGTGGCTGGGGTAGGCGGGTTTTCAACTCCAGGGGGGGGGGGGGGATACACTGGCACAGTGATGGTCGGTCGCAGATGCTGGATGCCCCCGCCTCGGTCATTCCAGGCAATGTTCTCAAAGTTCAAACATGTAAAGCAATAAACTGCACTTCTCGCGTATGTACACTCAAATCAAAGCTGCAAAACATGAAGCACCTGAGCTCCTCCTGAACTGTTGTGTAAATTCAAGCATTCACTGCAAAACCTGGTCACAGTAGTATACACCGACAAAGTTGTGAGCGGAGAATTCAATGTGCCTCCCAACAGCGCCAGATGTGATGCCGGCTGAGAAGTTACAGCTCGAACCCCCCCCCCCCCCCCCCGCAACAGAGCTCAATCAACGGGCCCCCCCAAAATCCTACCGAGACTGACCCCCCAGGCCCCGGAGGTGACCTGGGCCCAACATTCGGCAGAAAATGAAAATGGGACTTTTGGAATCAGCGCGTCGAGGGGGTTTAGGAAAGGCATCATTTGCCATGTATTTGGTGAAAATTTTGCGACCATTTTCAATGCTCAAAAAATTTTTCAGCACCTTTGGCGCCAGAGTTCATAATAACTGATTCATGGTCCTGTCAATTGAGCCCTTTTCAGGACCCCCCCCCCCCCCCCCACTTTCAGGGAGCTCTATTGACCCCCCCCCCCCCTGAGGTTGAAAACCCGACTTCCTCGAGTGAACCCCCACCCCAACCCTCACGGGCTGGGCCAGGGTCAGCCCATCCACCCACACACCCTCCTGCCTGGGAGGGCAAGCCGCACTGGTCCCGCTGGCCCACACACCGGTCGAAAAGGAGGGGGTTTGTCAGTTGGCACTTCCGGGTTAACGCACTTGGGGGTGCTTTCTGGAGGGGTGCCTCCGGGCTGTGGCTGTGGGTGCTTGGGGAAGGGGAAGGGGGCATTGTGTGAAGGGGGAGGGGGCCATAAAAACAGGAGGAAGGGGAAGGTCATTTGCGGAGCAAAATTGATGATGCTTGTGTAGTCGGGTGCTTTATGTGCAACACTCACCATAACAATGATGGTGAGCATGCAACGGTTAGAATCGGTTATAAGCGAGGCCAGAGTTGGTGTTGGTGTTGGGCTAAGGTTTCAGGCTGGGGCTCAGGTCAGGGTGGCCATTGCTTTCCCCCTGCAGAGGCTCCACAGTGATACCAGGTTCGGGTCGGCAGGGGCGTGGGTTGTGGGTGACAGTGGAATATTTGTCCCACTGCTCACAGCTGCAGCATTCTGCAGAGCCGCGTCCACTCGCCTTCCGGCGCTGATAGGATTCAAAATGGAGGGGGAGGGGGGAGGAGGGTTGGGGATCCGGCGCTTTGGATGGGATGCAGTGCAGGGGGGGGCACAAGCAGGTCTCAAAGCGCTCTACACATGCATGTCCTGGTATGCATATGCAGCAATGTTCGGCAGTTCGACAAGATCACAAGTATGATACAAGTGTGCTACCATACAATTGCATGCTCCTGTTTGGCCCGTATTTTGTCAACACCTGGGTGTTTGCATCGTACAGCTCGGGCGTCCTATGGCTGCCATCCTCTTCCTAGTCACCTTGCATGCAGTGCAGGGGGGGGGGGGGGTCAATCATCATGCGAAACGAAGCGGTGGGAACACGGGTCACCGCGGGACTCTCTGTCAAAAAGGAAGGGGGGGAGTGGGGGGGGGGGGCTAGGGGTTTTGGCAACCGCAGGACCCACCTGTCGCCGTACGGATCGTGGATGGTGACCGGAAGCATGTACGGCTCGAGGAGTATAAATTCGGCTTTTGCGGTGTCACTCATTGAGAGTTGCGTGGGGTCATAGCGGGTTATTGAGCGTACGTGTCACTGCTCACATGTATTCTCTGCCTGGCTGGCACACTAGATGCCCTGCTGCGCTCCGCATCAGGGCGGTCCTTAACGGAAAAAGAAAAAAAAAGTGTTCCGGAACCAGTTTCCCCAAAAAAGCCCGCGGGCACTCCATGTGCTCAACCATGGTTGGTGGCGGTTGGCAGTTGGCGGTTGGCGGCGCTTGGCGGTCGGCAGTTGGCAACTGGCGGTTGGTGGCGTTTGGTGGTGGTTGGCAGCGGTTGGTGGTTGGTGATTGGTGGTTGGTGGCGGTTGGCAGTGGTTGGCAGTTGGCGGTTGGTCGCCACTGGCGGTTGGCAGTGGTTGGTGGCTGTTGGTGGTTGGCGGCTGGTGGCAGTTGGCGGTTGATGGGAGTTGGCGGTTGGCGGTTGGTGGTCCCTTGGGGCGGTCCTTAAGGGCGGTCTGTAGCAAAAAAAAAAAATCTGGTCCCTTAAGGACCGCCCTGCTCTGCATTAGTGCAAAGAGGGCGAGAGCTACACACTTGGATGATCACTTTGGGCAACGCGTCCTGCACCAAACAACTGGCCAATGGCGCCGCCTGCCCGCCTGCCCTCGGCGGGCCTCTGCGGGGACGCCCAGAGCAGGGCCCCTGCTGGTGACGGGACGATCACGAGGGATGCGCATTCGCCTGCAGACATCGAAGACGTCGACGCTGATCCCATGGACAAAGGGATGGCTGGTTGCCTGTGCTGACGGGGGCACAATTGAGGCCGCACACGATAGACCGGAGCGCGCGCCTTCGGACACATTCGAGCCCGATGACTCCTCACGGGGTACTGCACGCGGGGTACTCTGATCAGGGGACTGCCGTGTTGATGCAGTCCCATACTCGCCTTTCCATGGTCAGGACCCCAGGTGTGGGGTGGCCGTCGGGTTCCTGCAGGCAGCCGCAATAAGACGGTTCCTGAGGCTCACCCTCATGGATCGATCGGGAGGCAGACGTGCCAGAGCTGGGCGGTATTGGCAGGCGTGCGGCATCCATGACCCGGTGAAGACCACCGTGCCTCTGCCTCCCATCACTCAAAGGGCTGGCCGAGAGAATGGGCAGGGAGCGTGGGGGGGGGGGGGGACTGGAAGGCCTATGTTGCTGCCTGCCAAGGGGTGCCAGAGGCATCGGCGGAGACGCTCGCTCAACGCTGTGTGCCTGCACTGTGCGGGCACAGTGCACACCGTGCCGGAGAAGCCGAAGCCCACGTCTTTGCCTCCCGGCAACAATTGCGTCCGGACTTGCTACCGGACGTCCAGACTTCGCGATTTTGAGTCACAACTTCGCGATTTTGGACCCAGCAGCCAACGGGTCGCGTGTACTCTGCACTGCGGGCGCGCCGTGCGCGCACAGTGCAGGGGCCCCCTCTAGGCCTCCTTAGATATGTCAACAGTGGTCCAGTCGTCATCTGCGTCGTGGCAAATGACCAGCTTGTCCGCCTGGGTGTCGATGCAGCAGAGGCCACACTGCTGCAGCTGCTCCACAGCAGCTGCAATGGTGTAGGGCCTCTGCAGGCCGAGCAATGCACACAGCGACGCAAGCCGCTGCGTGGGCTCTTCGACCGTGCAAATGTCCTCAATGAGTCCCCGGGCCTCCTCGTCGGTCATGCGAACTGTGAGGATCGACTGGTGCAGGAAGCTCTCATTGGAGAGCGAGACTGGCTGCAGGCGATTCATGTCGCGCTCCAATGGAGGCACAGACGTGGTCCTGGTGAGACATCAACACGGCATCCACCAGGCACCAAGCGAAAATGTTGAGACGGGATTGGAATGGGAGGGACCAGGGCTGCAGAACACATCAACAGCAATAGCACTTGCAAGCACACTTGGAGCAATCCCACTTCAACTGAGGCTATTTACTGCGATGCCCCGGTCCACTTCACCCACACCAACATTTCATCCTGGCCCTGCCTGGTTTTTTTTGTTCCAGCCACCAACTTCAAAGTGAGCTCTCATGCACAGCCCGGATCAAAGAGTAGCACGTATAGTACCCTTCCCCGCCCCTTGCCCAGGAACCAGCAATGTTTTGCCATGTGATCAGCAGGTGGTTCTTGGACAGTGTTTTCAAGCCAAAGAGGGCCGTGGATGGCCATGAGCCGCCCCGTACCAAGGAAAGAAAAATGTTTCGGTCGTTGCTCGGGGGGATGCATACCCTTTCCTTTATCACAGTGAAACACATGGACAAATGAACACCAAAGGACAGACAGGCATATACTGTCATGTAACACACATCAAAGTTCGTCCTGCACGCCTGAATTGTTGCACTGCATCCACCACAGCCATTAAAAGCCCATTCTGTGCGGAAGAAAACAAGTAGTGTCAGGAAAAGTGCCGTGGAACCACAGGGTGATTCTTGTGGACGGCGGTTCTTGGCCAAAAATCGGCAATGGTGGTCAACCTCCAGAATCACTCTGAGGCCCTCAACAGTACTTCTGGTCTCAACAGGGCCTTCATCACTCACCCACCGCCTGGCCAATCCATTGATGTTCCCAACTTTGAATGTTGCTGTTTCCGAAATTCTATTGAAGAAGAAGAAGCTGGCGATGGCCGCCACCCAGATCCAGAAACTCAATACAATCGTAATGACAATGGGAAAAAATAATCGACCATTCTGAACAACCGAGAAGCAACCTGAATCGCCAAGGGCCAAACTTCTCTCGACTCCCTCGATTAACCCCTCCACCTTAGGGCACCAATATAACCTTCAGTAGGTCACAGGAATGCGGAAAGAAAACGTATGAAAACCAGGAGACAATAACACCAAACTGAGGACCTATGTATAGACAAGACACAAAATCAGATGGTCGGGGGAGCAGAATCCGCAGCCTCGGTGAAACCAAGGCAGAGAAGGGACAAGTGACTCGCACTAGTGTCCCGCTAGGTGTGTCGCACCCAGTCAGATGTGACTTGGATATCACGTTAAAAATTGCTGTGACAGAAAAAGCAGCAGGGTCCTAGGGACCAACAGTTGGAAGTCACGTGCAACCAGACGAACTTCCTTGAAGGGGCTGACCATCATTATCTTGTGGCTCACACGAGGGAAACACCAGCAAAACGAGACTCTATTTAGAGACGAAGATTGAAGAGGCAGTATGGAGATCAGGCAGCACAGGAAAACAATCTGTTACAGAGCGTGACAACCGAGCCTTGTCTTGATGATGTGACTCGCCACCGCAGGTCGAATTGACCTCAGGACGCTGCATAATCCACCAGAGGGACCCCCCACTTCGGGGGCACATCGTACGGGGGAACCTAGCCCAGCTCAGCCTCAAGATACTGAAACAACAGACGATCCTTTTCAGCAACTGCCCCGTGCAAGAGACCATAAGCGAACTCCTGCTGTGCTCTCGCAAGGAAGTGTAGCCATGTGGTAACACAAAAATGACGCGAGCAGGGGCGGAACGCAAAGCGTCAGGCACCTCCATCAATCAGAACACACTAAGTTTGGCTGGTTCTCCGGACCCTCCCTGCCCTCAATGCACGTGCACAGTGTAATTCAAACAACCATCTGACGGGCGGGAGCGAACCAAAGGGCAATTAGAGTACATGACCAGAGTCGCGGTGCAAGTGCCAGTACACAGTACGCCCTTCCGGATCACAGAGGGCTGTGGCGAGCACTTCAATTCCCGGGCCCCAACCCTGAGCCCAAAGCCACAGAACTCCCGACCTATCACACAGAGTGACGCTGAGTTTAACAATCTGATAACGGGTCCTGGTTGGCACGGTAACTAATGCCAGCTGATAACACACGTGGCTCCCTGTCTTGGAAGCCGTCTCCACCCTCAATCCAGGAAAGTACTGCTGCAACACTCGAACCGCCGAGCACACCAACCGACGCAACCTAACGCTGTTCCTCTGGCCACGGCCCTCCACAGGGCAAAAATTGTTTCTTCCCTGGTTAAGGAATGGATCCTGCCTGTTCTCAATTTGGTCTCCCGTTTATACTGGCCGACTCAGTCCACACTTTCTACTCTTATAGATGTGTATTGCCTTGCGCTCGGCTTGGACTCGTGGGGGCTGACCATTCCAGCACTAAGTCAGCCGTCTGAGTTAGGTGTCGTATCCTGTGTCCTGAGACATATTTACCATGGATGTGGAGTGGAAGCTTTTTTTTCACGAAACAACTACCGCCGGCGCTCCAGCTCTTCATGATGGAGGTTTTTCACTACAAGTTGCGTGTCCATTCTCGCATGGTGACAATGACTGAGTCTGACAGGTGTCCCGTGTGTGGACAAGTTGAAACTGTTGAGCACGCCTTTTGTGGATGTCAATTTCACCAGTTACTTTTCAGGTTGGTTAAGAGGATTTTTTCCCCTGTCCCGTACAAGGGTGAAAAAGGCCTGATCTCTCAAGTCCCTTTGGTTTGCCAAAGGGTGAAGGAACACACTGCACCAATCAAGATCAGTCATGTAACTCAGACTAGGTGTGCCAGACACCATACACTGCCAAAGGGGACAACACTGCACATAGTGTCACACTCACCAGGGCCCGAAGGCGATAGTTGCAGGAATCTCCCCCTTGATCAGGGAGAGATGGCGCCAGACTGGCAGACAAATCCCTATCCCCCCGTGGGGCCATGAGGCAACGGATACTAGGCTCGCATACGCCCCCGTGTCACAGGCGCATGGTCATAACCACATAGTTCAGTGTTGTTCCTCGCTGCACTGCAGCGCAGACCAGTTCTGTACCACTCCAGGTGGCTGCTGACTGTGCTTTGGCCTTGGCCATCTGTACATCGAGGTCAGCTCGCACCCACCACCCTCCCACAGTGCCGGTTAGTCTCTAACCCTTGCCCTGCAGGTCTTGCTCTTGCTGCCCCTGTCTTGCTCTTGCTCTCTGGCACGTGAAGACGTGTCATATCCGAACTCCGGGGGCGCAAAGGCGCCTTTGGGGGCGCAAAGGCGTCTCAACGTTGCACCAAAAGTTTTTGTTAGCTTGACGCTTCAACAGTTGCATTGCTGTACTGTGGCGCTTACCTGTTCAGTACCTCACCATGTGTGCGCTGGCCGCCCACGTATCCATGTCAACTCGCACCCACCACCCTCCCATGGGCCGCACTCTCGCTACCCCTTTCGTGCTCAGGTTTTCTGACACGTAATGACGTGTCACGCCCGTGCTCTGGGGGCGCAAAGGCGTCCCGATGTTTCACCATGATGCTGTTCGACTCTATGCTGCAATGGCTGCCCACAAACCCTGGTCAGCTCAAACCCGCCACCCTCCCACAGTGCCGGTTAGCCCCCGACTCTTGCTGTGTTGGTCTCTCTCCCCCTCTCTCTCCCCCTCTCTCTCTCCTCTCTCCTGCCCTCTCTCTCTCTCTCTCTTCTCTCTGGCCCTCCCCCCATTGCGCCCCACTCTCTCTCTCTCTCACATAAAAGGGGTTTTCGGGACATTCGGTGGATCTCTATCCCCCCCCGGGTTCGAACCCTCCTCCACAGGACAGAAGAGGTGCGGTATGCCCACTGAGCTACGACGAGTTGTTACCTGCATTATTGTGCCGACCTCTCCTACCCCCCCCCCTGCGTGTCATCCCCTGTCAGGCATATCGCCTTTCGCATCAGGGTGTGCTCAGCAGCGTGTAGAGGAACCGCACAGCATCTCCGGATACCGGGTCCGCCTGCCTGAAGAGCGTTCTCTGGAACAGCCTTAAGAGGTTAGCTCGGCCCGCCAGCCACACATGCATGCTGTCTCCAGTTCTGCTCACAGAGGAGGGCACTGCTTTGTGTCCCTCAGCCGTCGGACAGCGGAGGATCGCCTCCCACTGCAACGGATGCCACTTGCCTGCACTTTTGGGTCGCCACTGGATGTGCATGTTCGTCAGAGCCTGAGTCTTCAAGGTCCAGTTGATTTGGACCATCACCGAGTAGAGTTCTTGGTTGCTCATCAGCAATGGCTCCCCATGATTGTCCACAATCTCACAGTGCATCCTGGTGCTGTGTGGTTGGTCCAGTCGGAGCCAGATCTGCTGATTGCGGGCCCAGGCCATTGTGGTCAGCTCGGCATCGACTGCCCTCAGCCCTTCGTTCGCAATGGCGTCCAGCTGACTTAGTGCTTGCACCTTGAAACGCTGGCGTTCTTGTGGAGGCTTGACCTTCTTTGGTGCTGGCTGTATTTGTGTGTAGGGGCCATGTCGTTGCTGACGTGGTCCCTGCTCCTTCCTTGTCCTTCCCGGCGGCATCACGCCCGGGAGCTCTTCCGCGACAGGACGCGGGGTTTGTGCCTGAGTTCAGCCGCTGTCGATGTCACACCTGTGTGCTGCTGCACGCCGCGACAGGACGCGGCTCTCGTGATAAAAAGCTCCTGCGTTAGAACGCAGGTTTCGGACATGCAGGCATTGTTGGGCTTGAAACCTGTGAGATTTCCGCATCGGGGCTCTTGGATGGCGAAGAAATCCACCTCTAGGGACCGAAGCAGTGACCCTAGGGCCACTATTCGAGTTTGCTTACGCTTTCTCATGGTTATTTTTGTTTGAAGTCCATGGACATTTTGGGACAAAACTCTGAGCGTGCTGCTCAGAGGGATGCTCGATGCAGGCGTCATCTTGCTACTCCATTGGACGACGAAGCCTCACCTCCTTCAAGTCCCGCTTGCGTTTGAGGGAGCTGATGACCTTGTCGACTTGATCGTCCAACTCCATGGCCTTGGCCATTTCACCCGCCGTGATTAAGCCTTGCTTGCGTGTCTTGGTGTCATATGTGTTCCTGGGCCGGTCCGTGATACGCTTTTTGCGCGCCTCATAGTCCGCCTCGGAGATCACAAACATTGGAGGCATTCCAGAATCCGACAAGTAGACTTTCCCAATTAGCTGTGACACATTTTCCCCGGTCAGCCACCATGTGGCCGTGCGCATCTCCCCAACACTCCACCTGACACGGTCCGCGATGTACCGGCACTGTACCGAAGGAGCAAGGGCCTCAGTCAGATCCGAGAGATACCACCAAGGTGCCACATCCAAGATGTACACTGTGCCCACCAGTTCTTTCTTCCACGTCGAGGGGACAGTGGGCTTGGAGATGATGTCTCTGTCAAGGAACTGTCCTGTCTTCAGGTCCTTGAAGACAGCCCCGATGGCCGCCACCAGTTCACGATACCTTGTCTTCAACAGCGAGTGCCCAGTTTTTGTGAGACCCAGCAGCAGCTTACTTGGGCCCAACACATGGATTTTCACCGGCGACTGCACTTGCAAGACACCCGGGATCGTCCAGAACATTGCGAGAACTGAGGCATACAGCATGGGCGACCATGTCTTCTTGTGTGTCTTCTTTATCCAGACGTCATAGACAGCAGACATGTTTGTCAAGTTGGCCCCACGATACCATTCCACTGGCTGAATCTGGAACCTTGGCTTGGATCCGAACTTTACAGTATTCACTTGTTCCTCATTCAACTCCGTGAAAAACAACTTTGAGTTCCGTGGGTCTGTTCCCGGAAGGAGATGGACTTCATCAGAGTTCAGGCCGATAGACCCCAAACAGCCCATTGATCAGGTCATTGTGGACCTGGATGGCGTACTGATTGTCCCGCACATCTGGCTCATGGAACACCACTTTGTCAACCTCTGCCCCAGGTGTCATAAGCTGCAGGAGCTTGTACGTCGGGGGCGGCGACAGGTTCCTGGAGTCCCTTGGGCTGCTCGCAATCCAAACATCAAATCGACCATGTGTGCGCATGCGCATGAGAGACCTGTCTGCCATTTGCAGCTTGTCGCACCCGAAAGGAAAGTTGGAATTGAGGGCGAGTGCCCGATTGAGAAACGATGGCTTGTCATGATCATCGCTGACAGGTTCAAGCGGGATGGCAACAAAGCGGCCCAGCATGGGCAGATCGGTAAGCAGCCTCTTATTTGCATTTTGAATTTTTTCATACTCAGTCATTTCCCCAACGAGCACAACGTTGGGGCGACTGCCGTAAAGGACGGCAGCTAGTTTTTCGGACGAGTCACAGTCCTTGAAGAGGTCGCACGACAGGGAGGCAGCCTCTGTAACTCCACTCTTCAGCACCACTTCGTCCTGGATGATGTAATCTGCGTCATCGATGGCTGCCAAACACGCCAATTGGCCGGCGTTGGCAGGGACGATGACCTCATCGCTTGGTGTGGCCAGACGGGCTTGGGTGTCCCGGACACTCATGCTGTCAGGGGACAGGGAGGTGACGTCGGTGGCAAGTTGTCAAGGCCCAGCGGCCCGGGCAAGCATGGACAAAAAGACACTAAAAAAAAATAGTGGGGGGGGGAGTGGGCAGACAAACACGGGCGGCCACTGTTCCGTTGGCCATAGCTGAGGGCGGGGGGGGGGGGGGCTCGCCTGCATGGTCTCCGGAACCCCCGGGACCCGCCCAACCCAAGCTCGTGGGAGCAGCACAACCTGCCACAGGCACCCACTATGCAGGCTCAGCCCCCCCCCCCCCCCCCGCCGACCCCACCTGTCCCTGCAATCTCCCCCCGCAGGCGGGCGGGGGCCATGAGGCAACGGAAACTGGGCTCGCATACGCCCCCGTGTCACAGGCGCATGGTCATAACCACATTGTTCAGTGTTTTGCTTGCTGCACTGCAGCGTAGACCAGTTCTGTACCACACCAGGTGGTTGTTGGCTGTGCATTGGCACTGGTCCTCTGGACATTGAGGTCAGCTCGCACCCACCACCCGCCCACAGTGCCGGTTAGTCTCTAACCCTTGCCCTGCAGGTCGTGCCCCTGTCATGCAGGCGGGCGGGGGGGGGGGGGGGGGGCGGACAGAAAACTGCCTATTAAAGAGAAGGCAAGCAATTGTTTGAGTACAAACAAGGGTTTGCCAAAGAGTGAAGGAACACACTGCACCAATCAAGATCAGTCATGTAACTCAGACTAGGTGTACTACTCTCTAGCCACGGCCGAACAAAACAGAACTAAACTGCCAAAAGAAGGAGCCGAAGGTGTGCAGGGGCCCGAAGGCTTTGGCACGGAGCAAGCGCCCCCACTAGCACACACACAAAGAAAGCAGCGGCCGCCAACGTGGTAACCAACGCTTGCCCTGGCTAGGATTCCGTGCCTTTACCCAAGCACAAGACCCCACGATAATGGACAACTGAGGGGTCCTGTAACAACTGCTTATAAATGAGCTAGGCCATTCTTTCAGCTTTAAGCCGATCCCCTTGGAAGTCCCCCTCCAAACGAGACATAGGGTCCGCGGGATGGAATCCCGAGGGCACCAAAAGAACCCGAACCACTCTGCCTGAGCAGACCAGGCGCCTCGCCAATCCTCGCAGCACTGACTGTTGTGCACTCAGTAGACTCTTGGCACACACCTTTAGTAGCTGGGCAATGGCCACCTCCGAATCACTCATGATAGTGACTGTTGTATAACCCATTGGCGCCGCCAGGCGCACTCCCTAGACCAACGATTGTAGCTCAATGAGCTGCTGACTCTGGGACCTCAGCCGCTGGGCCACCACAGAACGGACTCCCAAAAACTCCGAGAAGCCTCCCATTCTCCAATACGGTCCGTCATGGGCCCTGTCAACAAATAACACCAGCACCTCTCCCACCACCGTCCCAGCAGCACCTGGTTAGATCTGTGCAAGCCCAACTCAAGACACAGGGTTTGTACACTCGCAACAGGGGCACGCCATGGCTCTGCAGCCATGGTCTGTAAAACAACGAGGGACTCCAAAACCGCCACAGGGGTGTGCCCAACCTGCTCCCCGTTGACCCAACAGTAGGCTCCTGCTGCAAAAGGGCACGCCATGCCGCGGGGTCGCACCTACCAGTAGAGGAAACCCAAAAAAGACAGCATAAGCCGTTTTTACGACCGCCACACTACCAATCTAAGGCATGCCACTAGTATCTGCAGGTGGGCTACCTCATGCGACCAAACCACCCTCTCCAACAAGTCTAGCCATTTCCCAAGGAAGACAAGCCTGGTGGATGGCTCCAGCACGCTCTTGGGGCTGACAATGAACCCCCCCTTCTCCAATGCATCCACAGCCCCACTTGTATTTCGCCGCAGGTACCCTTTGTCACGATGTATTAATAAAAAAAAGTCATTTAGGTAGTGTACTAGTAAAAAATCAGGGGGCAGGGCTTGCTACACCAGGCGCGCTAGCGCCTGTTGGCAGATGAAGGGGCTGTACTTCCATCCAAACGGCAATCTTCCCAACCCCACCACCTGTCCATTGGACGGGACGGGTGGGCTGCAAGCTCAAATGCAAAAATTGCACTACACCAAGATACAAATGCATGTACACCGCACACACACACACACACACACCCCACAAACAGAGCCAAACCATAGATGAGAACGTGATCTAAGAACAACGGGACCCCCGGGTAGAACGTGACAAGCAGTTTACTCAACTGCTCCCACAACCAAAGCGAAAATCGAGGTGGGGTACACCCGTCCATGCCGTTTTGTTTAACACAACTAAGTATTAAAGAGACCTTTTCCGAAGTTTTCGGGATAATGAAGGGCCAGCACGTGGGGGGCAGATCCTCAGAGAGGTCGTATAGTAACCACTTCCGTTTAACCATGGCAACAAATTTCTGCACCTCGTCTGAAACCCAGGCTGACGCTCACAGCCTGCCGATGCCCCGTGTGTTGAACCACGGGGACTCAACATCAAAATCACGCAACCCCCCCCCCCCCCCATAGAACCCCTGTGGCATTGTCTGGTCCCAAATATCCTGGGGGATGACGTAGCTGCCCACAGGCCCTAGCCCATTGAGGAGGATATCCGGGTTTACCTTGGCCACACGAGGGGTGGGGGAGGTCGTGACATGCAACGGGCCAAGCCAATCCTCACGCTTCAAGCTACTCACCGCCTTCACTAAAGTCGAGGCGGCCGTAGGGGGGCGGAAGTCCTCTGCCGTGTCAAAGACTCAGTCAACGAACAAAGTAAGCCTCTTAACCAAAATCGGGGGGGGGGGGGTACACCGGAGTTCAGCAGACAGCCACTGCAGGTGGGGGGTGCATGCCCTCAAAAACTCCAGAAACAGGGGTTCATCGGAATCCTCGCACCCCCCCCCTTCCCATAACTCAGGCTACGTCACGGGATCACGGGGGGCAATGTGCAACGGATACAGGACTTGCATACACCCCCGTGCCACAGGCATATCACGGGGGGGGGGGGGGTCGAACAAGTCCTCCGGACCTGGTAGCCGGCCTCACAAGGTCAGCCAAGCTAGGGGACGACGAGCCCTCCACCTGCGAGATCTTTGGGCCTATCCGCCTGCGCTTCGCTGGCGGGCCAGCCGTGACTCCGGCTCGGGCCACACCAGCTGTCCTAGCCACACCGAACCCGACGGCATGAGGCCCGCCCCCCTCCGCTGCAACACCCACCGCCACCTGCGTGCGAGCCGCGCGCGTCTATAGACGCATGGCACCGCCCGCCACTCGGCCTGCCCCCTGCTTTGAAGCCGAGCACCGGCCTCTTAGCTGGGCGGGTCCCATCCCTCCCGTCGGCACCCAAGGAACTTAGAGCGGGGAGCTCGGGGGCGGGTGCGAGCCCCGAGGGCGAAAGCGGGCTGTACCCCGCCAAGGCGCACCCAATGGACCCGCCCCCCTCCCCGGAACCGGAGTTGTCACTCAGGGCGCCCACGCACAGGCGCATCCACTGGGTCACCCTCTCCTCTTGGACAAACTCCTCCAAGGAACCCGACGTGAGGTCAAGAATGTCCTCTTTTTGCTTCAAGCTAGTACGCTGCAGCTCCATGTGCAGCCTCTCGATCTCCTGGGCTTGTGCTTTCATGGTCTCCGCCACGCTCTTGACGTCCGTCCTAGCTCCATTATCTATGTACCCCATCTTGATTGGTGCTCACACACAGGAGACGCAGCAAAAAACAAAAAACGGACAGAAAACTGCCTGTTAAAGAGAAGGCAAACACTTGTTTGAGTACAAACAAGGGTTCGTCGCCTTAACTATGCTTCAGGTGTATGTTAGTGGTTGGGGTTTTTTTCCCACTGGCATATGCGCAATTTTGTAAAAATGTCGGGCAACGTGGCGACTGAAGATATGTTCCTGTCCTACTGGATTGGTTCGTTGAAGGGGCACTTCCGCGAGGGGCCTTTGAAACAGTACTTTCATGTGTTTATGTCTTTGGTTGATTCCTTGGATTGCTATTCCCAATTTGGCTCCCCTAGACCGGTCGCCGTGGGGAGCTATCATTCCGTTCCTTTTATGTCTAAATGTGACCGGCGAGTTGAGCGGAAAAGAGCGGCTGTCTCTGTGGTTATGTCACGCATAAACCAACTAGTCCAAGAGGGTTTCGTGGAGGTTTACACGGATGGGTCTTCCAAGGAGGTTGATGTGCCGGGCAACTCCGTCCGGATAGGTGGTTGGGGTTGGACTGGCATGAGGTCTCGTGAGTGGAGTAGGAGGATACCCCGTGGATTGCCCTAGACCAACTGGGTAGCCAAATTGCTGGCGGCCCTTGACGCCGTCAAGACATTCCGCCTGTTTCCTAAGGTTGTGTTGGTTATAGATTTTACCTATGTGCGGAATGGTTTTTCCTCCGTCCGTAAATGGTGTGTGAATGGATGGTTCTTGCCGTCTAGTCAACAAGTGGCTCATCGTGGGATGTGGCAAGTCGTTTTGCGGGTGTTGGATGATATGGGCCCTTGACTACAGGTTTTGTGGTGCCCTTCACATGAGGGTATTCCGGGTAACGAACGTGCCAATGATTTGGCAGAGAGTGGCACTGCGATTGCAGAGTCTAAAGTCCGTTCGGAGGCAGCCTCAAGGACCCCATTCCCCCAGCAGTTTCTTGATTTTTGTTCCCCGTGTCAAGATAGACACCCACCTTTGCGGGAAGAGGGAAGTAAACGACGCCGTCTGCTTTTTTAACGAAACCAAACTCGGTGCAAGCCACCGTTGGGTGCGAGTCATCCGCCCTCGGCAGGTGTATGAGTGGAGCTTATGGGTTGGTTTGAGGGGATGAGCAGTTTGCCCGGCCCCCCTTTTTGGTTTAGCAAACTATTGACGGTTGGCACGTTTGGACCTAGGCGGCGGCCGCCGCCAACCCTCTCTCCCCCTCTAGCCTGGCTTTTCTTGGTGCCATGGATGGGCTGATGCGAACCCATGAGCTGAAGCACTTGGAGCACAAAGCTCGCTGTTCAATTAAGGATGAAGAACGCGAGTCGTTCCTTGAGGTCGTCAATTTCCTCGTGGACTTGGTGCCGTTGTCCCTCGCCTACGTCTCGGCAATTTACGTCAGAATCTGGATTCGACAACCAGTGGAAGAAGCTAGGTTGCGTCGGTTGGTGTGCTCAGCGGTTCGAGTGTTGCAGAGCACTTTCTTGGACCGAGGGTGGAGACGGCTTCCAAGACAGGGAGCCACATGTGGTATCAGCTAGCATTAGTCACCGTGCCAACCAGGACCCGTGATCAGATTGTTAAACTCAGCGTCACTCTGTGTGATAGGTCGGGAGTTCGGTGGTTTTGGGCTCAGGGTTGGGGCCCGGGATGAAGTACTTGCCACATTCCTTTTTTGTCTTTTGTGATCCGGATGGGTGCACTGTGTACTGGCACTTGCACCGCCACTCTCGTCATGTACTCTAATTGCCCTTCGGTTCATCTAATCTTAGTGTGTTCTGATTGATGGAGGTGCCCGATGCCAACTAACCCAAACTGCCATGAGACACCGACATACATAAATGCGTACACAGACTCTAGCAACCCCTCGCCCAACAACCGCCAAAGAAAAACAGATGCACACAGGAAAAAGATCGCCGGGAAGAGACAATCACCTTGCCGAACACCACACTCAGAAAGGCACATGACACTTTGCACCGGGCAGACTCCAACCATGAATTTGTGAGGAGCCTTCAAAACGATGATTACAAGGCGGATGTAGTTTGCAGGCAGCCGAAAAAAATTCAGCACAAAGGAAATAAAATCGTGAGAGAGAGAGAGAGAGTGAGAGAGAGAGAGAGAGAGAGAGAGAGAGAGAGAGAGAGAGAGGTAAACGCCGAAACAAAATCAACTCCTATAGCGACATACAAGGGCAAAACCTCACACAAAGAGCGGAGAGACCACAAGTGATTCTACATTTGTCGACCCCTAATGGAACGCACCTGATTGGGATGCATCAATAGGGCCAAAATGTCTTCTACTTGAATCAACAACACCGTGGTGATCCATTTCAACTGAGTGTTACCTACACAAATGCGCCTCATGCGAGAAGCTACAATCGAGTTCTTCGTCTTCGGGGTCATATACAAAAGCCCGATGAGCAAATCGTAGGAAGGAGTCCCACCAATCATATAAATTCTTATCTCCTCCAAAAGTCGAGGACAGAATACAGGCAAAACAACACGAAAGACGGATGCAGGGATGCCATCAATTCTGGGAGCTCCCGCCATGGAGAGTCTGTCCAACGCTGCTTGTACTACCGGTAACGACAATTCTCTGAAAAGCATATCCGAAAGCAAAAAAAAAACCGAGGGGAAAACTTTAAGGACTCCAAAAAATGTAGACATTGGTCTTCGGTAGCATATCCTGTATTATTTGTCAACAAATCCCAATGTCTGCGGAACTGCAAAGCCATACGTTCCCAATCCCGAGCGATGGAACCATCGGGCAAAGAAACCCCGGACGCTGAACGCTTCACTCTGGACTGCTTCAATACATAGGACAATTTTTTTTGAAGTTGCGGGCGCTCCCCGGGACGGACCTCAAGGGAATCCAGGGTATCCCGGATATTAGACACCAGAATTTCATTTGTTTTATTGGACTCCTCCTTCTGACTCAGGTGGTATAAAATTGAGTACGCAGACTCATGAGACATCGGGTGGAGTCCTTCACCACGCAAAAAATGAAACCCGTCCTGACCAACAAAGCGACGGCTATTCTTAATCAAATGGGACCATGCTGAGACCGACTATTGGTGTATTGGCTGGTTCAGAGAATGAGAGGCAGACTTCAGAACATTGTAAGCCTCTTCCCAAGGCACCTCAAAGAGGGGAGAGGGACGACCATTTTTCAGTTGCCTAGGCTGTAAAGCTGCATAAGCAGGTGGTGCCCCAGCCCCCTTGCCCCCCCCCCCCCCCCGCCTAACACCCAAATAGGGTGAAAAACACATAAAAGAGGGGCTAAACATGCTTTACAAAGGATATTTGACCATTGTGGATGGTCAGAATATCAAACAAATCAATTTTGGAACTTTCCATTTTTGAGCTGTCGAGCCGCCCCCTTGGGAGCCCCCCCCCCCCCCCCCTCCCCGGGCACCCAAATAGGGTGAAAAACACACAAAGAGGGCAATCGTGTTTTACCGTCTGCTGGCCTATGTACAGAGGCAGAGGGGCGGGGAGGTGGGCCGAGTGGAGTTCAGGCGCCCGTGCCCTCCCCTACAGGCCCCCCGCTTGCGCCTGCACGGCAGCCAGGAGGGACATGCCAGAGGGGACTAGCTCTCTTCCATGCACGCCCTACCGTGTCGCCGCCGCTGCGGCAGTGTGGACTGTGATGGCGAAGGCGCTGAAGGCACATTCGCCACGGGGTCAAAGAAGCCCTCCCTCGCGTCGCCGGTCGCAAAGCGGGGGAGGGGGGCTGCGCTGCATGTCCGCTATGGACCTAGTGGCCTTCGGCTGTGGCCGCCTACGACAGCCACCGCCTTGAGACGGAGGCCCGTACCGCGTAGGAACACGAACAAATTCGGCGCAATGGAGAAGTAGACCTGCTCGCCAAGATGGCCACGCGCCTACCAATGCCGGATTACGATCCCCAGCGCCCCTAACATATTGCGATATGCGGCGGGCCCACCCACACTCACACGCTAAAATGGATCTTCCAGCAGAGGCGTGTTGTCACTTTCGACGGTGCACACTGGGTATCCTGGTTGTTGATGCGCGGGGACTGACACGTGCTCTGGGCTAAATGGCTCTGGAGATGGGATGGGACGGACACGCCGCGGGACCATACCACCCCCAAATGCCCCCTCTGTCCCCTCCATCACGGTACCACTGTCCACAAACGCCTCATACATTGCATGTGTTGGAAAGTCGCATTTCGCAACATGTGGCTTGGCACCTGGGGACCGTGGCAAGATACGGTAACCAAATGGTGGAACAGGGTGTCAGCGGCGGACCAGTTCACCCTATGATACAACGGATCCGTGCAAAGAAGGGCACGAGGCGCTGACCCAAAGCTCATATACATATACAAGAGGGCGTCTTTCTCCAGAAAGTTTTTGATGTTTTCCAGTGTCCAGTCCTCCAGCTTGTCTTTGCCTGCGAGTTTAGCCTCCAACTCTTTTACTTTTGTGTCACCAGCTCCACTTGAGAGTTGTGAGGCCTTCCTTCATCATTGTTGTTCTTCCCTGTCTCGGCCGCGGTTCTTTTGTGTTTGGAACGGAGTGGAGCACAGCGAAAGCACTAGATGCACAAAGCGCGATCGAACTTAGAATTGGATCATCCCCGAGCGTCATACACTTCCTTCTTTCGGCAGCAGCTTGAGCATGAGCAATGGGATATTTGGATGAGGCCAGCCTGCTCGGCATGGGAAAACTACCCAAAGCGGCGGCAAAACGAAGGATCCATGAACCACCACAGTGGGGACCTCTTGCGGCACTCACGAAAGTGGCTGAGTAGGCAAATGCACCCCTAGAATGGTGTGTGGTCACAATCGCGGTACTGTCAATGCTTACAGCATTACAAATCATTTTGAAGAGAGGTTGTTAGATCAAGTGCAAGCGCGAGCGTCGTATACCCCGCCGCCCAAAGATGCAGCCTGTGGCTCGTGGCTAAGCGCATTGGCTTGTGGCTGAACCGCGTCTTCGATATGGCGGAGGATTACCTGCTGCACGCCTGCCTAAATTCCTGGAGGCACTGAGCGAGATGTCCCCCGACACATGGCGCTCTTGCCTGCATGTCTCTACCTCCCTGGTCCCGCAGGCGGTGGGGGACATGGATGACGCCATCTCGGATAAGGGCTTGGGGCCTATCGGAGACTTCCCCTCCCCCAAGACCTGTGGGGTTCTGTGGTGCCGGAATTCTACAGGGATGGACTGAAGGATTTCGATGTAGAGGAGGGCTAGGAGGATGGGCATCGGGTGGTGAAAGGGGCATCCCGCTTGGTGTCCCGGCAGGTGGAGCGCTTGGCCTCCGCCCTGCGGGGGCGGGGGTTTACCAAGTGCCCTCGGACCCCCTCCCCCCCACGTGCTACCCCTTCGTGATCCCTAAGTCATCGGAGAAGGTTTCCCTTATCCCTAGCTGCGTCAAGCATAACACGATGGATGGGTCGATGCCGCCGACTACTTGGCTTGATTCTTGGGAGGACTTGGCGCGCGACCTCTCGAGGATCCCCCCGGGCAACTCCTCTTCGCCATGCACATCGACCTTGAGAACGCGGTTTGGTCTTTTTGCCTAGCGCCTCAGTTGCGGAGAATCTTCCACTTCCGACTAGGACCTGGCCTGCCGGCTGTCGAGCTGGAGCGCCTCCCCTTCGGCTCGAAGTACAGCCCGTACTTCTGCCAGGCAGCCCTCGCACGGGTGCTCTAGGGAGTGCTCCCTCTGGGGGGTGCTGCTGGTGCACTATTTGGACGATTTCCATCTGGTTTGCACAGAGGAGGGAGTCCTTAGGGAAGCCGGTTGCGCGGCTGTGCGCGCTTTGGTCGAGGCCAGGTTTCTCATCACCCTGAAAAGCGTTTTGGACCCTGTGCAGTTGGTTTCTTTCTTGGGGTAGGCCCTAAATGTGGCGTCCCGCACGGTTGCCTGCCACACACAGGCGCTGCTCCAACAATGGATGGGGTGGATGAGGCTGGCACTGGGGGAAACGCCACATACCCCCCTTTTTGGGCCTTTTTGGGCCTATTCGCGTACCAGTGAATCCAGCTAAAAGGCATCAGTCCCCGCAGTGGAGGGCAGCGCGTGAGGAGCCGTGTCGTCCGAGGAGGGCAGTGTCTGACAAATGGGAGTGCGCAAAAGCAGAAAGGGAATGAAAATGGAGCCTTCGGGCTGGGTCCGGCCAGCCTTGAGCGTCCTCTTTGTGGTCCATGACACCGTTGGGCATCGGAGGGATGGGAAAGGGATGCTCAAAATTGAGGCGGTTTTGGAGGCGTCCAGCCTCGGCCACATCATAAGCATTTTCATTACCCGGAATGTCTTGATGAGATGGCACGTGGTACCATTCCAAGACTCCTTGGTGTGTATCTATGGAGTGCAGAAGAGAGTCCCATAGTCTTAGGCGTCACAAGTTGCCCACCCCCGACCTGCACTATGGCCCACGGAAGTCCATGTTGTAGTGAGGGGAAAAGTATGTGAAAAGGGGTGTTATTTTTTGAATATCCAAACCCCCTTGGTGGCAACATGCAAAAACAAGGTGTGTATTTCAAATATTTGCCATTATTTGCATTTCTGGAAACACACAGATTGTCAAAATAAAGATATTCAATCACCAAAATATAGTGTTGTTTTACATTTAGACCACTGCATTCCAGTGCGGGAGGGGGGGGGGGGGGGCTGCCTATTTTTTCCCTCCCCTCTGTTCCAGGGTGATCACAGAACCCCCCTATACATCACAGATAAGGGAACCCCAAACATACCTTTCATCGAAGGACACAGAAAACTATCCCCAAAGCATGTACTTGTATTTCCTATTTTAACCAACCTGGCCGAAATTTCGGCCAGCTCTTCGAAAAATGTCCAAACACATGGTCCTATTTGGCAGACAGGCCTAAGCTGGCCGAAATTTCGGCCAGGTCCATCGAAACTCCGAATATGATCACTGAAATGGGTACCTATGACAGTAGACATGAGCAAGGAACACAGGAGCAGTGACATTTGAACAGGGTGTGCAACATAATATACTCAATTACAAGCAAATACTTGCCACCTGACGAATCAAATCGGACTTTTGCAGTGCCTATGGGGAAACACAATAATAAGAGGCTGAAGAGGCTGAGGACTGCATGCTGGCCGAAATTTCGGCCAGACTTCATATTGACACACAATAGAAGCAGTAGGACTGGCATTAGCGCTTGCGCAGACCAGATGCACGGGGCTTCTTAGCACCTGTGTTAGCAGGAGGCTTGGCAGGGGCTGCAGCACCAGGCTTGGCATTGGCAGAGTTCTGTGACTGTGTGTTTCCACCCTGGGATGGTGAAAAATGATTCACAAAAGCATTCATACCTCTGCCAGTAGGGGCCACAGTGCCTGAGGAGGAAGCTGGGGTGGCCTGAGCGCACTGCGTGCCACTAGGCGAGGGGGCAGGGGCAGTTTTGGGTTTCTTCTTTGGAGTGTGTGTCTCTGGTTGCGACTCTGCCTCCCCATCTTGCTCCTCAGGATCCTCATCTGCATACCTAACCCCAGAACAATCCACAGGAAAACCTGCCCCCAAGTCATGGTACACATCCTCCCATGACTTGGGGGGGCACGTGTCGGCGTTGGTGATAGCCGCTCTGATGGACTGAACAAACTCATTAGGCACAACAGTCTCCTCACCCAAAAGGGCACACACAACATTACAGTCCTTGGAAAACCTGGTAGACATCATGCTTGCAAAATACATAGACAGAGTCCCCAGCAGAAAGCAATTGCCTGCCCGTTCTGGGACCGGAACCAGGCTCAAAAGAAACGAGAACATCTCAACAGGCATCACAGACGACATGGGTCCTTCGGTAAAAGCCACGTAACGGGGCATCATGTTATCAAAGGCGGTGGCAGAACAAACGGAAACCAGATGGGAAGTGGAAGTATACAACGGGGTCTTGGTTGACAAATTGTAAATTGCAACATCACACTGATACATATCCTCAGCCACAGTGGCCTACAAAGCAGCAACAGTGGCTTTCACATCAGCAGACTCACCCGCGATGAACACAGGCACACCGGACAGAAGCAGCTGCGCAACCAGGTTATGCAAACCAGCTGTATAGAGGCGGGGCACCTCAATGACACAAGCAGCAAAGGGCAGTGAACTAATGATACTGGGAACAGGGACTCCACAACGCATTGCCATCAGCTCCACACGGCCTGACTCTGCAATGAGTTTGCCTGTGCTTGTCTCAACGAGGGACTCCCTAGCACACTGGATACTAACCAGACCAGTATCAGATTTTTCACAAATAGGCTTAGCAACAGGCTTCTGCAACGATCCCCGCAAACCCTCATATTTGGGTTCCTTCCAAAGAGGGGCCTTAATTATTGCTGACCACGGTGGCCAGGGGTTTTCTTCGGTCCAGGTCCAGCTGCCATAGGCTACCTTCAGGTGTGATGCGATAGCGCACTGCCTTTTGGCCATGTCGATAGTACCAAGTGTAGCTGCAGACAGGTGGTATCCAAGCGTGGGCTCCTATTGTGCATTAATTGAACGACACACAAGCTGGCCAAAATTTCGGCCAGGTCGGTCGATTTATTCGAATACAAACCCCTGTTTGACCAAAACATACCTGTGGTGTTGTTCACAAGCCCATTGGCAACCGCCTCGGGATGAAGAATGTGCCAGGACCACATCTGGGCCTTTTTAACATCTTTTATAATTTTTTTTGAGACCAGGTAGGGTACTTTTTGTCCCATCCATGTAACCTACGATGTCGCGAAGTCGGTCAGGCGTGATGCCTTCCACTTCCTTGAACGTACCCAGTCCGGGATGTAATCCACGCTTCTCCATGGCTGCCATGGCGTCTACTGCAGCAAGACCCACAAATTTCACCGAACGCCCAACGCCACCCCACCGTTTGGCAACAGCAGTCTGCACAAGAGACCATGTGGAACACAGAAGCTGGCCGAAATTTTGGCCAGGTCGATCGACAGAACCGAATTAATAAACGAAACACACCACAGTGCCTTCCTCGGTAGTAACACCACACTCTTCAAGCATAACAGTAATGTGATGGTAAAGGGTGTACTCATTGGCATCCTCATCCTCAAGCCTATCCAGGAGTAGGGACATTCGCTCCGATGTGGTGGATGCTGAGCCAGCAGTGGTCTGGATTTGATGTAAGCCTGCAAGCCGGCGCCTAGTCCGCAGGGGGCAGTCCTGTTTGACTTCATAACCACCAAATACCAGGGTCCAATCCGGAGTCTCCATATTTTTCATCTCAAATTCCGTCTTGTGTTTTTGGGCAGCAGTGTAAACATGCTGACCCCCAAACAGAACCCGAGAGTGGCTGCGCAACAGGAATATTCGAAACAGCAGGGTCGAAAATTCAGGCACAAAGACGGTACTATCGAGAAGAATACCACAACACACATACGAGTGACTTTACAAAAAAGGAGATCCTGGATGTAATCCACAGGCGGGGCTGCCTTCAGATCGTCGTAGCGGCGTTGCACGCGATCATCCGATATCCTACGGACCTGCCCAAATTTTCGGTCGTGGTCAATAATAATCTGGTCCCAGCGAACCTTTATTTTCGTCGTTGACGTAACCCAGTCGGATAACTTGATGGAGGATGTTGAATTTTTCTTTGGTGCGGCCTTAGGCTTCTTTTGAAGTCCCTCTGTGCTCGCCTGGTCCTCTTGAGACTGGGATTGCACTTCAGATTACCCATTGTCTGCTGTAGGCTCACCATCTGGCGAAACAGCCACGTCCTGCGATACCTCTCCAGGCTCAGTCATAAAATAAGATGCTACACGGCAACATTTCATGAAGGGGAGAGTTCCCAAATAGCAAATAACAAGCACACATCAACCAAAAAAGGACCAAAACGGACTGCCTGACAGGAAAATCGGATAACCTAGCCGAAATTTCGGCCAGCACTGCTTTGCATGTTAAAGCACTGTGCAGAAATACCATTCAGAGGGGCTGGCCAAAATTTCGGCCAGAACCGTATGTCATTTGTGTTCCGGGGGTAGCCATATGACCAAACAACAAGTCTGGCCGAAATTTCGGCCAGAAAAACATGAAACAGCAAATAGACACACCAAAATCACTGGCAATGCGTGGCAGAACCCATACCACAGTGACAAACACAGCTGCAAACAGAAATCAGTCCCAGTCCTGGGTATCCACACCGATGTGTTGTGCCACATCTAGGGCTTCAAAGGAGGCAACGCTGTCTCCATCACAATCAATATCCCGGTCACTATCACAAGAGTCGATGGCAATGGAATCATCAGGGGCGGGGGGGGGGGGTACTGGGCGGGGGGGGGGGGGGGCTGGGGGGGGGTACTGGGGGGGCTCTGGCTCGGGGCTTCGGGGGTGGCTTTGGGGGCAAGGCAATCCCACCAGGAGCAGCAGCAGGAGCAGCAGGCGGTGCACGGTTGGCAGCGCGCATAGAAGCATGTGCAGTACGCAATACCCCTTGCTGGGCAGCAGTGCGAGGGGGTGCATTTGTCTGTAAAAAAGCCTCAACACCCTCAGGAACCCTGGTACGCGCAACCAGATTTTGCATTGCATGCAACAGAACTACTTTTAACCGGTCTGTGGTGATTCGTGTCCTAGACATTGTACCGGGGAAAGTAGGATCCTCAACTGCATCCGGTCTTCTCAACTCAACTTTATAGTCCGGAACGGGAACACATATGGGCAGGCTCTGTGTATGGGCTGTCAAGATGAATTGTTTAAGATTGGCAGAGAACATTGCCACGGATCTCTTAGTCAGCACACCACGCAAAACTTTCTCTCCCGGTTGGACAGGGGGAAGTGTCAGAAACAAATCAGACGACTGTTGGACACTGGTACAGGCAGTGTTGCGGCGACAGTGGGCTGAGAACCGACTCAGAAGTGCCTCACCAAGCTCCTCAGAGTGGATACACCCTAGGGAGGCGGAATGCCACTGACTCCAAAACAAAAGAGCAATAGCAGTGGTTTTCACATACTCCGTGGCTAACTGCTCCTCGGGCTTTAGGATGTTCAGCATGAGCAGTAGGGACATCTCAAGTGCCTGCTTAGCAACAATCCCGGAACTTGCCCCCCGGCCCTCCCAGTTGCACTCACGAACCAAAGTCCCAATGCTGAAAGCAGCTGGACAGTATGTGTACAGCAAAGCCTTAAGGGCTAATAACATACGCAAACCCTTGCGCTGAATGGGTGTCAAGTCCCGCTGGCTACTGAACAGGGCAGTTACGCGCTCATCTAGTCTGCCTCTATTGGACGATGTGGCTAGCATGAGTCCAAGCAACGTCTTCTCCATATGGATGACCTTGACCTTGCGAGGGAGGATAGACCCAACTTGAAGGCTATTCCCCTGCTCCAAAAACTTAATGAACGGCAGGAACGCCCTGTAGATCAATTCAACGCAGTACTTATAGCTATGCCATACTCGGTACACCAAAGGAAAACCCAGCAGTAGTTGTGGTACATTCCACGGAACAGAAGCGGCACCATAACACAGCTTAAGTAGGGCAAAGTGTATTTTCATGTCCACAAGCAGCGGAACACAGTGTCTGGTGCGGTGTTCCGCACATGACAAATCAACCACGAGTTGCAAAAGCTCTTTGTGTGTGCCGGAGCGGAGCTCAGACAGGAAAAAGGGTCTCCAGTTGAGGGAACAAACATTTTTTCTGGCAATATCTACAGGAGCACGAACCTAAACTCTCTGAATACCTTGGTTGGCAACATCAATACGATCAAACAATGCTCTATGTGAGCGATAGATGTCATCTACAGCCTTTGGTACCCTGGCCTCAATTTCGGCCAGCTCCGGCAGACCCCGGTATGCAGGTAGGGCAATAGTGTGCAAAACAGCAACAGCTGTACGGTTGAGGGTCAAGTCGGGTGAATGGGGATCAGCTCCCGACCTGTAACGCCTCAGGTTATCAAACCATATACAAACTTGCCTACGGTGCATGGTGTTCCACAAGTTGTGTGCTGCTAGTCCAGTACGATGGTGAATGGACTCCTGCTTGGCGTTACACTGACCAAGGACTCCTACCTTACGGCGTTGGCGGCAGGACATAACACCCTAGTTGTAACCAGACCCACAGTTAGAGTATGGGAGGGCCATACGACGCAGCAGGCAGTATAGGGCACGGAACTGTGACAAAAATGTCATGTACCATCGTGGGGGCTTCTTCTCAGTGGCGGCAGCCTTCAGCTGTGTCATGGAGTGCCGGCTCCTGCGATTCTTCCGCAACATGAGGCAGAATTGCAAAAGCTTTTGCAGAGTCCCACCACGTAATGCATTTCGCAACTGCCCTTTGGCTGTAGTAGCAAAAGCACCGGTAACTGCAGCATGTACAACATTGACAGAAATAGTAGAAGACATAAATGCTGAGACAAGAAAACAGTTATGTAGGAGTGTAAGGTGTAATACTCATGAACAATGACAATTGCAAGCTGGCCGAAATTTCGGCCAGGTGTGTTCGAAGGGGAAATAATTGCTTAAATGTTCAAAAATAGGAAAAGCTGGCCGAAATTTCGGCCAGACCGACCAACAACCGGAATAGAAGTGCTTGAATAGTGAACAGACCAAAAAGCTGGCCGAAATTTCGGCCAGCCCTAAGAAAAATGAAAATAACTATGCCTATTCACTAGGAAACCAAAAAGCTGGCCGAAATTTCGGCCAGAAGGGTCAAAAACTGCATATACACATAGTTGTTTGCAATGTTACCCAAAAGCTGGCCTCATTTTCGGCCAGCTTCAGAAAAACGTCAAATACAACACAGTAGAAGAAGTGGATACACAAGGCTAACACATCAACACGGATTTCAACGGGTGTAACACAGCTCTGCCAACAACTTTGGTCACATATGTCAAATAGCATACTCAAAGTAGAAATGTACAGTATTGTCACATCGCGCGTATACGGGGTCCTAGAGGGTGGGCAACTTGTGACGCCTAAGATAGTTGGGAATATGATAGTGGGCCCGTGTTGGCCACCCACCCCCTCGCTCTCCACTTGCGGGCCCAGCTTGTGGCCCCTCTGAAAACCCAAGCAGTGTCTGCGATAATGGCATTGTTTCGGTGGCGGAACATGGTGAGCGCGTTTGCACAGCTAGCAGCTCTGCTGCCTCGTCGGCCTGGCCCAACAGGCGAGGGTTGTAGAGCGAAAGATTAAGCTCATTTTCAACAAAAACCCCAAAACCGCCATGGTAGGCCTCCGTATCATGCAATTTTGAGGAGCCATCCGTATAGACGAGTTTCAGGTCCCGGAACGCCAGTCTTTGCAACGTGCGCATAAATGTTGTTTTGGCATCCGCCTTGCGGATGCAGCGCCGCTAGGCTTTCTTTTCAACCACCGACGTGTGATGCAGTAGTTCGGGGTTCACTACTTTAAGGAGTTGGAGGGTTTGCCCAGAAATTGCCCGCGAAATAGCACACATAAGGGAAGCTAGCAGTCAGGGGGGAATGAGTCTAGTAGCTGTGCTTTGCCACTGGGAGACAATCTGATACCTGTTTCTGAAGAAGGTATGCCAAGCATCCAACGCCAGGGCTTTCCTAACTGTGTATCCAGTATGCAAATTGGCCATGATGGCCGACTAGGCGCCCAGGCCCGGGATATGCGAAAGTGAATCCGCCACATGCTTGGTTAGCATCGAGTGGAACGTGCAGACTGGCGTATCGTTGTGCCTGAATGGTAGCATGCATGGAGCCAACTGCTACCATACCTTCGCAATGTTGGAGCACATGATCAGCGCATGCTCGTGTGTGTGATCCATGCCATCCATGGGGCACAGCTATTGGTGTGGAAGCCAATGGCGGAGCCGATAGCACATGCGGAGTTTGTGCCACAAAGCCTCGTAGATGAAATGTTTGTGCGCGTGCGGTTTGGGCAAAGTGTGCAATCGGCACCAGGTTGTGGGGCCCAGGCCAGCGTCAACACCCTTGACTGGTGCAATCTTCGTGGCTACTTTGCGCTACAGCCGTTTTGTCGAAAAGGACGGCTGGCGGTACCGTTGTGCAGGTGCATCCGCCGATTTGCGCAGCTTGCGCCATACTAAACGGTAAATGGACTTATACGGGTGTGGTAAAGATCGTATGTGCGCATGAGCCCTTGGCACGCGCTTGAACGCAAAGGTTGTTCCGACCAAATGGTTCCAGTGTTCAAACAAAAATGGCCGGATCGAAAAAAGTTCAAGGTTGATTTTCCCCCCAACCAAGCATACCGATTCATGCTATGAAAATACGTTGTTTGCTAGCCTAGGGGCACCCCGCTGGTACTTTCAGATTTATCGTATTCCGTGTTGTCGTGCAAAAAACATTTGCCTTCAAAAACAGTTTTTGCTGGAACACCACCGGAACACCGCCGGAACAAGTTACCGGAACACCACCGGAACACGCATGCGACACAAAAAGCAAAGTGTGGATAAAGGGTAAGTGAAACATACATTGTACGTTAGGGTGCCAACAAGGGCACATGGGGTTAGTCTCTTTGTACCTCCCTAGGCTACTCCTCTTGCGTGGTCGGCGGGGCGCACGGCGCCCCGGAACTTATACGTATACCCTCCCTTCACCCTTGCCAACCACCGACCTGTCACCCACCACCCCTTCACCCTCCCACCCGGCTACCTCCACCCCCATACCCTCATCCCGGTTCGCCCCCGTGGCACTCTCACCTGCCCCTGGCCCATCCCCTTCGTCTCCCCCATCCACATCCCCATCCCTGTCCCTGTCCTCGGCGTCCTCGTCTTCGTCGTCCTCACCCTCCCTCATTCTCCTGCTTCTTCTTCTCGAGGAAATTTTTGGCTTGCCTTCGGGTCCGCCACACCGCGGCCTTCGGCACACCAAAAAGTTCCTTGTCCCCCGGGAACCTCACCCATGTTTCCCCTTTGGGGGAGGGGTCCACCCGCAGCAAGGGCCTCCTTGCCATGCTCAATCCCCCACACCCCCTTGTCGCAAAAAAAGAAACAAACATTTTCCCCCGCCTTGTACTTCCATCCCCCCCCCCCCCGCCCCCCTTGCCTTGGGCTTCGGCTTGGGCTTGGGCGAGGGGGGTATCCCTTGGCATGCCCGCCATCGGGGATGCAGGGGTGGGGTGGTGGGGGGCTTTGGGCTGGGCTTAGGGGCCTTCTTGGGGGGTCGGGGGGGGGGGGTCTTCGGTTTGGGGGGCTGGGGGGTCATCTTGTTGTGCACGGGCAAGTCCGCAAAACAAGCGGAGGAGGTGGAGGTAAGGGAGGAGGAGGAGGAGGACGAGTCCGTTGAGGACTCCGAGGAGGGCTCCGAGGAGGACAAGGGAGTTGGTGCCCCCCCCCCCCCCCCCTGGATGCTTGCATCCTGAAAACCCCCCCCGCCCCCCCCTCTACACCCTTTGGTGGTTGTTGCAACGCTTCCTTTGGAAGCAGTAGCACACCAAGGCCCAGAGCCACTGCCGGTGGCGCCAGGAGGATGGGGGTGCACCAGGCGGGACCCTGGTGGGTAACAGGGCCGGGGTCGGGCCGCACAACACCCCTCCCCGATGTCTAGTTACCCAGTCCCGCCTAGGGGGAAATTCCTTACCGCCGGGGGGCAAACGGCGGGCAGCTGCCATTGGTAGCTCATTTTTGAGCGCTTGGCTGACCATCGTCTGGGCGATGTGAAGCCCGCTCCCCGGAAGGACACTGTGATTTTCCGGGTGAATTGGGTCAAGATACCGAAGGAGGGGATCTACCGGGTCATGGACGAGGACAAGTACCATGGCCACGTCCCGGGCCAGACCCTATCGCGCCCTACGCCTGCCCTCCGCGTGAAGTGCGAGACGGACATGCACGACCACTTGAACGCGGTGCGAGACGTCCTCGTGGAGTGGAGAGGACGCCGTCTACGCAGCTGCGGCAGGCCCTTGCGACCCTAAAGGAGAACGTGGACACGCGAGTGCGGGTATCCCCCTCTCCTGCATGCCATAGGGGCCAATAGGGCCAGAAAATTGCGTGGCGTTCTCCCCCAGGACTTGTTCCGGCGACGTTCCAGCAACTTGTTCCGGCGGTGTTCCCGTCTGTAGCGCTGAAAACTGCCAGAACGTTGCCGGAACGTCGCCGGAACAAGTTATTGGAACGTCGCCGGAATACATTTTTCTGCCATCCTCTTTGTAGGTCGAGGATGTGCAGATCAATCCCGGCGACCCGCGGGCAGTGCGCCTCATCATGCGCTGGCCGAGATGCAACCCTGGGCCCATCTACTTCACCTCCCTGCTGCAGCTGCTGCACCTGCAGCCAATTGCAGCACTGGAGGTGCTAGCGGCCCTGGCCGAACATCTGGCCGGCCGTAGTAGCGTCCTGGAGACGCAAGTGGAGGGCTGGGGCAGCATTGACGACGTGTCCCCAACCCCCGCTCACCGCCAGCAACTCGTGAGCCCCCCCCCCCCCCAAACCCCCCACCCTGGTCCCAAAACCTGCCCCCTAGCCCAAAACAAACCCCAACCCCCAGGGCAAAACGAACCCCAGGCTTCACCCCCCCCCCCATCAGACTCTGACCCCCCCCCCTCTGCCTCCTCCGCAACCACAGGGTTCCCCTTCGGGGTGCCCCTCCACGCCCACCAGCTGAACATTGTCACCCCCCCCCCCTTCCTCTACCTTCACCGCATTGTCCCTTGTGCCCATACTCGCCAATTTCCCCTCCAACTCCTCAACTGCCCTTTGCGCCTCGCTTAGCCGGCGCTTCCCCTCCAAAAGTTTTTCGCCCGCAGCTAATCCCACCGAAATATCCCCAAGCTCTTGACGACGACCTAGCTTGGGCTCCCACCTCTGAAGCTTCCCCCGGAGGCTTTGCAAGTTCCCCCTTGCCTCCTCGACCTCCCCCATCACCACTCCCTGATGTGCTGCCACCCCTTCACTTCCCGTCGTCCCATGCGAGGGCACGGGCAACTGGGGGCCATCCCCCATCAGCTTGCTCTTGTTCTCGTTGCTCTCGTTGTTGGCGTTGGTGTTGACGGGCTGGGGCGGTGCTGGGGTGGCCACTGGTGCCCGTTGCGCTGGAGCGGCCCAAGCGGGCCGAGCAGGTTGATCAGGGGGTTGATTTGGGGGTGGAGGAAGGGCTGAGGTAGGGCTATCGAAGCCGGCATAAAGCTCGTGGGTGGCCGTAAGGGCGTGGTTGGGGGGATAAGGTCCGGGGGTGGTGCGGCCAGAGCTTGCCGCAGTGTATCCCCCTCCGACATCGAAGGAGAGTGGTGTCGGCTAGTCCTAAAATTCTTGTTCCGGCGACGTTCCAATAACTTGTTCCGACGACATTCCAGCGGTGTTCCAGTGGCCGCTGGAACACCATTGGAACGTCGCCGGAACAAGTTACTAGAACATCGCGAGAACAAAAAAAATGAACAGCATTTTTCGCGCGCCCACTGTGCACAGCGCACACCACAACCCCGGGGGGGGGGGGAGCACAGGGGCACTGCCCCTGGAGGTTTGGCTAACCCCTCAAGGGACAACATTCGAGACCCGAACTGCCCTTGGGGGTTCGGCTAACCCCTGACGGGACAACATTCCAGTCCCGCACCACGCGCACTCGCCTGGGCCCTAACCCTCAGCTAGGTTTGGCCATGTAGCAAAGAGACGAGGTCTCCTCACCGTACGGGGAGGCATCCTTCCCCAGACGGCACCCGGTGCGATGTTCATGCAACGTGGCCTGGATGGCCGCACAAATTACCTGATCACCGGGGGAAAGCCGGTCATTGGCCAACTGTTCAATGTTGGCCATTTGCAGACGCCCTAGTGCCATGCAACAGAGCAAAATGCACATGACCACCCGGCAGCGCGCAATGACAACCACCGGGTCCACAGAGCAGCCGGCCGCTTTAAGGGACGGTGTCCCCAACAAGAAAGATGTCCGCTGCTCATGATCCGACTCAAACGTCCAGACCACATCTTTGCCCATCCAAACGCGGGCATCACAGTCCCAGGTGGCCTCATTGTATAGGGATCCAACTTGTGGGGCCGGTGAAATCCCAATGATGCGACGCACCCAAGGGGAGTCTCCACCCAACCAAACATCGGCCGGGTGATCACAGGCGTCGTAGACCACGTGTTTGGTGTCCACGACGAGCTGGACTGCCTGAAAAAACAAAGGCAAATTGTTGGAACCAAATTGTTCCAATGGGTGTTAAAACAAATGGCCGGAACACCGCTGGAACGTCGCCGGAACAAGTTACCGGAACGTCGCCGGAACAATCGTCGGTGCACAAAACACACCTCGATGTGGGCTTTCCAAAGGGTCGCAACGTGGCCATTTGCTTGTCCCCACACATGGCGAGTCCGATGACCCATACGCATGCGGGGATGCGTTCCCAGAGGCCCATGTTGACGATGGAGACGCTCGATTGGGACCACTTCCCACCAGCACATGGATAGCCATCCCCCCTGACAATGAATGTCAAGGGGAAAGACCAATCAATCATGCGGCACAACGGGGGCTGGCTCGCAATGCAGCGAAGCCATGATGCCCATGGCCAGCTGAAACCTGTGGCCTTTGGGTCGGATGTGCTCACCGGGGATTCCAACTCAAGCGGGGCCAACAGCTCCTGCCAGCGCTGCTGGAAAGCCCTCTCAGGACAGATGGTTCCAGCAAACGGCAACCCGGTAGCCGCCGTGTACTTCAACCCCTGGAGGGTAAACACCTCGGAAAGGGTACGCCATGCTGATTTGGGCACACGTAGGTTTAAGATGAGTTTGCAACACTCATCGGGGGGAAGGACCCCCGAGGCGTACTTAGTGATTGCCTCCTGCTGCACATCCCGAACACAACTAGGTTGGGCCAAGCGCACAGCCACAGCAAATTGGCGCCGAGCGTGTGGGGAGGAGACGGCCCATTCCGCCAAAAGCTCCCCTACAAGATCCCCATCTTGGAGGCTCACCACACCTGCCAAATGGACAAGGTGGGTGGTTACTTCCTTAACCTGGGTCTTTTTCACAGGCATGGTAATCGAAGAAAAATGAGCACGGATGACCAAAATTCAAAATGCATAACCCTAGCGGAAGGCATCCATGGACATATGTAGCATTTGTACCAAGGAACAACACTAACAACCAGCAGTAGACACGGCAACAAGGCACAAACTTAACGGGTAAGGCCATGCCCCACCGTTGGAAAGACATAGAATCATTGCGCGAAATAACACGAATAACACGAAATAACAGTTCTTTTGAAGACGGAAACAAAATTTCGAAATGTGTACGACTAGGGGAGAGTGGGAACAATGCCACAAAACGTAGCAGCAGGCCCCTATTGACAAACATAGGCCCTAGACACACTCAACAAGCAAGAAAAGGACAAATACCATCATTTGCAAACTTCGAAACTCATGGCAACGGAGCTGGTTGTCTGGTCCCTGCAAGGTGTTCCGGTGGTGTTCCGGTAGGAAATGTTCCGGAGCAAAATTGTTACCATTTGGAATGTTCTCGCCGGAACAACCTTTATGTTCAAACGTGTACCAAGGGAGTCAGCTGTGATAGCTTGTGTCAACGCCGGACAATAGATAATGTTACCCCAGTGGTCCAAAAAGCAGCGTCTATGCCACAGATGGGGGTCGTGTAAGGGTACCGGTGGGACCGTGAGCGTGGACATAGGGAGTAGCAAAGAGTAAGATGTAGCCGATAGTGCTAGCACAGGCATTGTGGCGTAGGGGAGTCGCCCTTGAAGGGTGGACAGGTGGGACCCTAGAGACCTATGGCAAAACCAATATGTTTAATATTTGAGGCAAAAATTAATGCGTTAACCCAAAGTTGACCCTTTTTTTTGGGGGGGGGGGGATGGGAGGAACTCTACCCCCACGGGGTGCCTTACGGGATCGGGTGTCATTTTCTTTTTTTTTTCTTCGGGCTCAACAAGTTCGATGAGCTTAATGTGAGCTCTCAGGCAACAGCCTGGGTCAAGAAGTAGGGCATATAGTACAAACGAGGGTTCCACATTTGTCATGTGTTCCAGCTTTACCTGGGGAACTGTCTCTGTTCACTACGTGCTTGGTCCCCCCCTTGCATATGCACTACGCAGTGCCACGCCTAACGGCCTTATGTTGTTGGTGAACCTCACGTATTCTCCTGTGATGTTGAGACCCATAGAGTCATTCTACCTTCCAAGGTGCTCCATCCTTTCACCCTCCAATTTGGTCCACTGTGTGCTTTTTTCTCCTCTCCCTCACGACACACTGTCCTGCTCTATCGTACGTCTTTTGTCCGTCTTTGTGTCATTTTCACCCGGGGGTTGGGGGGGGGGGTCTCACCTGCCTCAATGGAAAAAAATATTAAAATGGCCCTCTGGTTTAATTTTTGATTTTAATTTTTCCTTTAATATTTGAAGTATTAAATTTAAAGCGTCACCGCCGTTGATATTAACTTGTCAAATATTAACCCAGATTTCGAAATATTAACCCTCCCTGAAAATCCCTACAAGCACACAACAACATACCATATACCTTTTCGATGATATCCAGTATTCATTACTGGCCCCAATGCCAGTACATCACCTGTACCACAGGTGGTACCACCTGCAGGTTACACCTTTTGAGACCCCGTCTTGGGGTCCCACAATTGTTGGGTTGGGTCAGGGGTGGGGTTAGGAGCGGGGTTGTTTTGTGCTTTGGGGTTAGTCGGGGGTTAGTCTTGGGGTTTGTTGGGGGGTTAGTCTTGGGGTCAGGCAGGGGGTTAGTCTTCGGGTCAGGCTGGCCCGAAGGCTGGAGGGGGGGGGGGGGGGGGTTGGCTTTTCCCTTGCCCTTGCAAGCACGGTCCAAGTGTTCTTGGGCACCTTCGGGGGTGGGGAAGAGGAGGCCACGGGCCACCTCGTAGAGCTGACGCGCCGCACCACTAAAGTATAGGTCTCTGTTATAGCATGAAAAGCGTGCACAGCGTGCTACACACAGCCTAAGTCACTTGTCTGATCTAAAATTTGCCAATTGGCCCCGACCACCACCGCCCACACAACCCATAACGCTGTGTGCTCTTAAAGTAGTCCCAGCCCTGCAAGGCTCTGCTCCAGTACTTAGATCCACATGTTGCTACTATACTCCAATGCAGCAGCAGGACACTGTGCTGCAGGGCAGTAGCAGGGTGCCACGCTTTAAGGCAGCTGCAGTATGCTGTGCTCCGACGCAGTAAAAGGGTGCTGTGCTCTACCGCAGCAGTAGGGCGCTGTGCCTGTGGAAGAAATGTTGCGTTTTGAGCCGGTAGCAGAGTGCTGTGCGTCGGGCGCTGTGGCAGCAGCAGGGTGGAGGAATGTGAGGGACAGGAGGGATGGTAGGGATAGGGGGGATGGCAGAGATGGCAGGGATAGGGTGGATGTAACTTCACGAAGGCAACAACTCTCACCAACTGAGCCTTGCTGTCCAAAATGGATACTGTTCAGCAGTTGATGAGGCAATGGTGCCACAATGTATGGGAGTTGGTGACTGTAGTGACACTTTTTCAGCCGGCAGTCTTTTTTCTCAGGTTGTGTCCTCTTCCATGGCCTCATACTTGGCTCACTTTACCGCAAATGAAGTAGCTACAGGCAGCGATTGCTGCGCTAGGGGAAAGGGGGGGGGCGTCCAGAAGGAGCAAAGACTTGTACATCCTGAAAATACTACAACCTTCAACCCCCCCAGCCACGAGCAATGCACCTCCCTCCTTAGAAGTCGACATTTGGTTTTGCAGCATAGCAGGCAATGGATGCTATGATGCACTGTCTGCGAGCAAAGAACGAACACTGAAGGAATTTCCCTCCTATCCCTGCCATGCCTCCCATCCTTTCCATTCCTTGTTCCTTGCATCCAAAAATGGGGTATTCTTACGGAGTGAGGTCATCCCTCAAAAGAGCCGAAATAATCTAAAAATGGCCCTCTCTGACCCACAACAGCCACCACAAACGCCAACATACCTTCTATGGCATTAATTGTTTGTTCATTTGCCCCATCAGGGGGCGAGGGAGCCCCACCTACCCCCCATTTTTGTGGTCACATTTACCTACGCTGCTATTTTTGGTTACCTGTTAGACCACCTTTTTGCGGTAGTATAATACGGCCTCAAGGTTTGCCCCTGCTAACAATCACCAGCCTCTCTCCTTGAAGGTGGCAGAGTTTGGCACTGGAGATCACACGGCTCTTTGTGAAGCATGTAATGGCCCACCTGACGCATGACTCCGCTGAAAGTGAAGTGTGAAGAGGAAATCTGAGAAACACGCATCTCCATCTTCTGGAGATTGTCCCAACCCATCTTCAGAAACTTCTTCAGCCAGCCATCCATATTGTCGACACTCACTACAAACCCAAACTGATGGAACATGTGCTCATAAGGCACCCACTGAGTCTCCCCATACACGTAAACAGGTATCAACCCCATATTGATGGCCTCTGCAATATGAAACGCTGATCGACCAAACCCCCTTGGAGTCAAACTGGCCACCGAGTTCCTCATGACCTCTTCCCATCCATCCCCGCGAAACGCGGTGTAATTAAACCGGTCTTGATTGGCATGGCTCTCCATATACTGGTGCATCCTCTGCCTTAAGTCGTTAGGGGCATGGTCCAGGGTGCCAACAAAAGAGACCAAGTACTGTCTTTCCTCAAATGGCTTCAGATGCTTCAGCTTCCCTGGCTGCGTCATCAGTGGCACTGGAATGTGGCCATATCCCCCAGCAGAAAGCACCAAAATATTGGGGAAATCGTGCATGAGGAGCTCACAGTGGCCCGTGATGCCCTGGTCGTTCTGACTGACAGTGATGTACGGGACGTTGGGCCGCACCACTCTCCGCAACGCAGCCACCATTTCGGTAGGGTAGTGGCCATTCCCAAACACCCAGAAATCTGTCCAGGCTATCAGCAGAGGGACGAAAGGGCCAAATACTCTGGACAAGCGCTTTCGGGGGCGTGTGGTGTTGTCCATTTTGCGGGAAGTAAGACCTGTGTAAGCCTTCCAAAAATGAGTTATCCACACATTTTCGATCCATGGCCCATTATAGCCAGCATAACCGTGCATGACATGATCATCTGCCATGGCCCACGCAAGCATATCCCGGTGGATCTCGAAAAAGTGTTCTTCTGCATCCGCAGGATATTGCAACTTGATGTTCGGAGTGGTTTGCTGTAGGCACTGCCACCCTTTGTGGCTCCATGCTTCACGTTTGCTCTCGAGCTCCTCCTTCCAGGGAGCATGCCTCTGTGCTCCCACATGGCTCAGAGGGAGGAGAACAAATAGTAGCGCAGTCAGCATTGAAAAATGAACCAACATTCTGACCTACAAATCCAGTTTCCCTGTGGTGAAGGCCCCTCCCTGCACAGCCCATGCAAGGGGCCTCCGAGGTGGCTCAGTATCATATGTGCATGTGCCTGGAATGGTACCTGGGGCTCAACGGTTGGTTGTGATGGCTTAAACGTCCCCATCACAAAGAATTTCATTGCAGCCACGCAAAACAAGCAATCAAAGTGCATCCTGTATAATGCACATTGCAAAAAAAAAAACGGTTCAAAGTTTTTGCGATCATACGTTAGCAATGCCAGGTCCCTGAGGCCCTGTGCTACCTGTGTGCTAGATGCTACTGGTGTGCGGTCAGGTGTTTGGCTCGCATTGCAATGCCCGCATCACACATGATGCATATACATGCCCACACAATATTGTGGACAGGCACAAGGCAGTCTGACTCTTGACAGCGAGACTTGAATGTCTGACTGCGACAGGTCTCTTTCCCCACATCCAGATCCAGATCCAGGGCAGTGGTGACATGGTGTTTTCCGTGCAACTGTGTGTGACTTGTGCGACTCACACCCGTCGGAATGAGAGTGTTGGCCCTGGGAAGGGAAACCCACGGCAGGATTGTCATCACAGGTGCGCTATTCCCCGGTTCACGTATGTAGAATGTACGTATTTGGCCGATATCTGTGATAGCATACTTGATCTACACTACCCTTGCCAGGCGTGAGAGGCACAGAAAGAGCTCAAACTGCAAATTCGCCTCCATCACAGTACGTTGAGTAATTGCTGGAGGCGGCTGGGTGCTCCTGCATTGTAGTGTGGTGTTGCTGTTTTGGAGGGTGAGGGTGGGGGCACAGGATGCCAATCTGACAATAAAAGTGCAGCTTGTGGTATTGCACTCCATCACCATTTTGTTGGTCTGGAACACAGTGTCAAAGCCCATCAGCACTACTCCTGGGCCCCTAGATGCGACATTGTCTCAGTGGTGTGTGCTGTTGTGTAGCAACATGAGAAACACCAGGACAGAAACAAGGGCAACGGCTGTCGGCCTTTGGTCTAGCAAACCTGACCAGCACTTTATTCCTTATATGGCGGCTTTTGCATTTTTTTAATCCTTCTTAAAAGTTTTGTAAATAACTAAATCTAATTTTAAATTTTTAAAATCGACTCAACAAACACCATTGTACTTTATTATTACACAAGTTATATATGAACACACATTATACACGAAACACATTCTCCACGTTAATTGCTATCCGATTGCATATCAAGCCTTGGATTGCTGGGTACTGCAGCTTGTGAGAAGAGGTGCCTGCTTGCAAGATATCCGCCATAAAATTTTCTCCAAACGCCTGATTGTTACAAAAAGCCATCCATCATTGGGGGAATCTTTGCACTGCGCCTGCACTGCGCGCTACTTTTAGACTATGTTCCCCATGAAGAGCCCCCAAGCAAACCCCTTGGAAATGCCCTTAGAATTAGGTGACCCAAACTGCCCCAGCTCAAGAAAGTTGCAAACTACCTTCCCTTCACATAACACACATCATGCACAGCTGGAAAAGCCATGAACAGCGCATTGGTTGCCACCCTCAACAACACACAACTGTCTTTCTGTTCCATTGTCGTTTCTCTCTTGAAAATCGTCTCGTTTTCCCAAAACTCAACAACCTCTCGCTGGATCTTTAGGCGGGGCACCAATTCGAAACCAATTCCACGATCCAAAAATACACCCTGTTCAAAAGACATCGAAGTATCTTACATAACTCGATTGAACAGTTCCTTCACATGACGATGTTTCATATTAACATCTGCAGACTCGCGCGTGCTCGATGCGAGATTGCAGAAGATCAAGGAAGGTTGGGGCCCAAAAGAGGGCGGAAATGCTACATCACCCCTGCATTCTCGGGGATCCCCAAACAAAGGGGGACAAAATCAGAAGTCAAAACCTCCGCTAGGGGTCACCATGATACCCCCATGGTCCCCTAGTATCTCAAAGTATGGGTCTCTAGTACGGCCAAATGCCGAAATAGTTGCACTACACGCGCACTGCGCTTAAGGCTCCCCCATTGACTTGAGATCGATTTCTTTTATTGCTGGTTGTAGTGTGCATACTGTACTTGAAGTTGCACCCCCAGTGTCATTGGTGGAGGACTCATCACCTCGGTGAGGACCGTAGGAGAGTGACACCTTTTTTCATCTTTCCCACACCTTTCTTATGCTCCGAGGCACGTTGGAGGCGACCCCTCAGTTTGGATGCGGAGTCCCCCCATCCCACCCCAATAATACCCCGGGTGCACATTTTTCAACAAGACACCGGGGGTCTTCAGAATAGCAGAAGACAGCTGGGGCGAAAGGGACCCGGTCCAAGAGCGCGCAACGCAAAACCCCGTCCCCCCCCCCAAACCACCAAACCCACCCAAATCACACATACATAGGCTAAGTGTTTGCACTGCGTGCATACTGCGCACGCAGAGGCTAGGATACTCACCCAAGAATACCTGTCACCTGTTTACTAGCACGGCGAAGCAGCAAAGCCCACATCAAAACAACAAAACTGCCTTCAGGTTGGTAATCAAGTGTCGTTATGAACAAGCAAATCGGCCTTATAAAGTACAACTATGCAAGGGCATGCAAGATGCACACATGTTCAAGTTCTGGCTTTTGGTCTTGTGAGCATTGTGTTAAATTATTTGCGTTCATGCTCACAAGTACACAAAGTTAGCGTTTGCGCACGATAAAGACTTGGGTTTTCGACACCCTTAAGTGGCCCAAAACACCCTTGTAAGCCGCTTCCCCAAAGGAAGCGATATGCCCATGTGAAAGGGGTATGAAAGGAAGGCAAAGGGAGGAGATGTAGAGTTCCCAACGAACTCGTGATCCTTGGTAACCATGAGTTCGGTCACTTGACGGAAAAGCTTGCGGGGGAGGAAATTAGGGGGAAATGGTTGACAATTCAAATATGCCACATCCTAAATGCTTGGGAAGCCAAAAAAACCCTTGTACGGAACCAAAAACTTGTGAAAAGGGGCCAAAACTAGGGTTCGAGTATTTGCCGACATCCAAAACTTCGCACTGCGAGCGCACTGCGTGCGCACTGCGTGCATGGCATTCCCATATTCGACAACAAATGGCAGCAAACTCGGCTTCACAAGTGGCACCATTACCCCATGACCGACAAAGAGGATACAATAGGGAATAGATCACAAACTGGAGGTCATGCGCTGATATGGAGGATGGCGCACCTCCACCATGCCTGTGATCAAGGCCACGGCAGTATCCTCAGCCCTAAGTAGATGACAAATAACAATGGTATCAAGACATGAAAGATTTCCTTTTTTATTCATAATGCAGGCACCAGTCAATTGGTTCAATCAGCATGGTGCAAGCAATCAAATTTGATACGCAATCAGCATTTAAACAAAGTGTCTGGCTCAACGTACCGGAGGGGTCAAACGTACCGGAGGGGTGAAACGTACCGGAGGGGCCAAAATTTGGAATGGGCATGATTTGGAATGGCGAAATTCAGTGTAGTGAAAATATGGCACGAACTCTTAAATGCCATGGCAAAATTTCGTACAAAATTTCCACATCATGGTAGAAGAACAAGCATACACATCAAATTCTCACAGGGAAACTAGGAAAACTGCATACTGAGAATTGGACCAGGGACCTAACGTTCCACAATGCAGCACTTCAACAACTCAACAACCAACAATAGCCTGCTGCTATAATGTAAAACATGTTCATACCTTGAACATGATGTGGTGCTGAACAAGTTGCATGTGGTGCTGATATTAGCTAGTGGCAGCATGGCGAAATTTGGTACAATTTTGTTGTGCTGATTTTCAACATTCCAAATTATGCCCGTTCCAAATTTTGACCTCTCCGGTAACATTTCAAACTCTCGGATTAATGTGTGTGCAATGCATGAAGAACATAACAAAGAAGATGAAGGTATATCCGGAAGAGATCAAGACAAGTGGAAAGCACTCAACGAATCACCAAAGCACACGTGCATGTAGAGTAAAGTCTCCATGGTTGTAATGACTTTAGCATTCTTGTGGCGGCAAATAGTAAGACATTAGAAGTCACTTCGCAAACAATTTCTTCTTCACGAAGGGCCCCCCTTCGGTGCACATGTTCATTGTGTCTTACTTTACAAGCAAAGGCCTAGCTTTCCCAGATCATCAATGCTTTCTTCCATACAACATGTCAGAAGATCGCTTTGCGATAGACTTTCTTGCATCTCTTCAAGCATCGACGGAGCCGCACAATCAGAAGGTCTTCATTCGGCTTCAAGACGAACTGCAACTTGCAGTGATCACGGAAGCACAATTGCCGATACCATCGGGATTCCACAAATGTGCGAATTTGGTTTGTGACGCACTCCGTTGGATGACAGCAAAGGGACAAAAAGCACATGTGGCTCGCATCAACAAAGTTCTCTCACCATACGGAATGTTGCTCACAACCTCGTTGATCCAAACACACTCCAAGAAAATCACATTGGATCCTCTACTAGTGGCAAAGTGCCCGGCTTTGCTGCCCCGAGCAGAGCGAGGCCTACAGCAGGCCGCCACAGCGCACCGCCGGCATGCATGCAAGCATGGGCACCATCATCTTCATTATAACCAACTACATATCTTACAAAGGGGAGCCCAAGCTCCGGTATGTTTTACGTTTCATTGTTTGCTCTCAATAGCTTCCCCCATCGCCTCCTTTAGCGCTACCGAAATGGGGCAAGGCCATCCGCGCCACCATCTACTCACAGCAACACCACCCTAGAGTTGTTCGCATATCACTTTGAGATCAAGCCACAGTACATGGTCTTTGCAGTTTGTGCGGTACTTCGCCTACGACAATGGTGTCAAGTGGTAGTGGCCAAGTGGCACGAGACCCATGTGTGTATCCGTGTTCAACGAGAGGAATCCTCCGAATTCTTTGCGCCCACTGCCGGCACCTAGCCGTTGGGGTGTGGTTTCAACAGCATTATCGAACATTTGCATCTTGACCAATGTGGGGTTTGTTGACGCCACCATGACAAACGAAGGGGCCAACGAGTGGTGCTCAGGGACTGACCACTGCTTCAAGGGGGCTTAAAGCAGCATTAACACCACCATCCGACAACATGACAAAATGCTAATCCTAAGTACATGTGGACATGCGCCCTGTTGTCGAGCCAAGTTCGCCAACAACCGCATCTTTGTCGCCCCCACCCTGCCACGCCTCTTGCATGCCATCACTAAATGTATACACTGCTCCCACTCTGTTGTCTTCATACCCAATCAACACAAGATGGACTCCACCATCATAACTCTAGTGGCAAGCACCACGCTGCTTAGCATCGAGGATGTGCCGGCCACACTCATGCGTGGGCTTCAGCACCCACACTCGTCGGCATCCCTTTGCTGAGTCAATTGTCACCCCGCAAAACACTAGCGTGTGTTGTGTTGTTGTGTGGCATGGCTGTCGCACACCTAGCCCATGAGAAGCAGATGAATCCCACACTCCGCGCGCAAGCCTTTGCCACCTATGGCCTTTTGGCATTGGACTACTTCACGCATAGCACATACATCCCCTGTAAAGCCCTCATCGGAGCCTCGGTGTTTACCAACAAGCACTACTGGTGCACATGCTAAGTGCCCAAACGGATGCTGCTTTGGTCACTACACTCGCTGCAAGCTGTAGGGGGCATAGGTTGCCCCCACCTCAACGTGCGCAACACCGCTCAGCTAATGTCCACCACGCTCTACATGAACCTCTCTCCCATAGCGACATCCCATAGCGTAGGCGGGTAGTATCTACTGCAGGATGCACTTTGTGAGAACGTAGTGACTGGTCATCATCTTCAGTCGTATGGAAGGTGAGACGCGCTGCTGTCAAGGGAAGGGGCTCCATTTGATCTATAAGCAATGGTTTCACATCATCTGGCACCATTGTAGCAGAAGTGGGAGCTGGAATCCACAATATCGGTCCCCTCCCATTGATTTGATCTCGGTCATTTATAGTGTGTATGTACACAACGGAGTTCAGGGGGAAGAACAATATTAGAGAGGGAGACCCGCATGGGTCCAGGGCCCCCCGTGGTCGCCCAGGGCACCACCAAAATCAGTGCAGCGTACAGTATGTGCGCCATCATGTCTGGCGCCTGTCGGGGTCAGAACCTCTGGTGGGGTGGGGTTATGTGGCGTCCGTCCCGGCGCGCCCATGCCTGGCCGCATCCTGCTCATCACTTGCGCCCGCTTCGCAGGGGGGGGGGGGGTCAGGGTGCCCCCGTACTCTCTTGGAGGCCTGGCCTCATTGCACTGACTCCTGCTGGTGTCGTTCAGGCCTCTTCGCTAAGGGGTCCCCCCCCCCCGGTGTGCGCAGCCCCGCCGCCCTCGCTCTGCCCGGTGCCCTGGGCGGTCGAATGCGCTCCTGCGCAGGGGGGCGGGGATGCCCGACGTGCCCCCGGGCGCAGCACTGCCGTACCCCCCGTCCCACCGCAGCGCATGTGGCGCACCGTCTGTGTTTGTGTGTCGCGCAAACCCAAAGGCGTGGCAGTTGGGGGTGCTGCTCCGGGCCTCCGACCTTGGCACAGCGTTGTGGCGGTGAGAAAAGCGCTGCCCTTGCACTTGGTACGGGGCCGTCCTCCGGTGTGTCGCAGAGGTGTGTCGCCAGCCGGAGAACTCGGCCCTTTTCTTGAAGTGACATTTCCGACCCCGTGAAGCGCGATTGTGGGGTAGGCGGCAGGGGTCGTCCCGCATGGGATTCGAAGTCCACGGCTAGCTCCATGAACGACACCTGCCCGTGACCCACCGGTGCATCATCATCCGCCGGCAGCCAGTGTAGCTCCCTAAGCCAGCTTAGCATGGTTGGCAGGAAATTGCGTCCCCATCTCCAGTCCCTGGGCAACGGCCCCAGCTCCGGTAAGTCTGTCGGCTGTTGCTGCGGACGCGGGAGTTGCAGCTGGTGCCAGGGGTTGAACTCACCTAACCACTTTTCAGAACCCACCCACCCAGCCATTGGTGGTCTGAACAATCCGCTCAAACGCCGTCCTTAAGGAGTGTCCTCAACAAAAAAAGCCTCCTAAAGGACAGACCTCAGACAAATAGTGCCCCTGCTAAACACTGCCCTACCCAGAAATTGACCCACAACGTGTTGTTAATGGGTTACAATGGCACATCGCACAACCACTGGGCTACGTTCAATTTGCCCTTGTTCTAAGCAACTTTGTGACTTATGGTCTAGACCGGTGAGGTGGGAATCCTAACACATTGGTGCTGTGACTGCTGATCCTGTATTCCCTACTCACCCAATTGCACCTTCTATGTGCAGCGCGTGGGTCCGCTTGCGTTGTATGGTGCACGCGCAGTGTCACTGTGGAGGTTTGATCGGCCTGGGGCTCAACACACCTCATGTGCACACTGAACAGACACTGAGAATCCTCTTTCTCTATCTCCATCTTCTCTTCAGCAGAAACACTTAGCTCTTTACAGTGACCATGAAATGCTTGTCGGTCAAGCGGCTGGCAAAACCTGTGCCTTATGTTTGCATCTGATGGAACGGATGATACATCTATTTCACAACCCCATCGTACCCCATCAGCCAGGGGATTTGGATCACCAATTGCTGCACAAACAGTGGTGCGCTGCATTTCGAGGCATTTTGCCCGCGGTGATGCCAGTAGAGTGTGCAAGTGTGAGATTTGCAGGGGTGTATGGGGGGGATACAACGAGAAACACATCCGCATTAGCAAATACCCACGACAAGCAGCCCCACCTGCACCGCACTGCCTTGCAAGGCGATAAAGATACTTTGTTGCTGTGATGTCCACGAGTACAGTGTAGCTCCTTGTCTACTTTGCTCGTGCGATTACCATGCAGCATGCAAATTATACCATGTTGCGGCATACCGTTGCCCTGGAAATGTCGATAGTTGTGCAGGCCATGGCCCCCGGCCAGAAAAATTGCCGGTATATCGCAATATGTCAGGAAACCAGACCCTGGAATGTTGCACTAGAAAAGAAAGTGTTGCAGGAGGAACACGAACACGGGACTGCTCTGGGACACCTGCGGTGCCATGCAAAAGCAAACATCCGCCTGATCTCCGCTTTGCACTCGCGGGGCCGCCAGGACCCTAACCGGGCCATTTGGTGCATCGGCCGATGAAGAGGGAGCACATACTTATCCTTACGGAATGGGACTGAATGAACGGGACCTGAATGCCACCGCAAGCACAAGATAAATGGGTGACGGACCCAGGGCGGAGTACCAAGAAACAGCAACATGAACATAACAACCTGTCAGCAGGGGATCAATGCCGAAGTCAGACTGGCCTAGACATGCCAACAGACAGGCAAGGGGCGGGGTATGCCCGTGGACAATGCCCATATGGGAGACCCCGCTCCCCGGCGAAGCAGACATGGCTGGATCCATGATGGGGGGGTGGGCAGGTTCCCGTGCCCGACACAGCTCTCCATGGGAAGGGTAGGTTACGGAAGGGTCAGGAAGGCAAGCCACGAAAAGACTCTGTAGGGGGAGGGTAAAGGAGGGTAAAGGAGGGTAACAGGGACCACAGAGCGCGCTGAGTGAGTTGTGTGGTGTGACACGAGGAGCCGCTCACTGCATTTGCGAGGGGCTGCAGGCGCTGCGTGGACACTGCACCCACCTGCCGACGCCATTCTCAAGATTTTTGCTGAAGAGGTCAGATTATCGCGCCCCCCCCCCCCGCCCCCGCCAGGGCCACCCAAACCAGCAGCAAGTGGCAGGTCGGCCTTGTCCCAAGGGGATTGTCGGGCATCTGAGATAACCCACATCCCCGGTGAAAAGACCAATGACCGCCAACACTGCGACAGACCGAGAGCCTCTCAAAGCACACATGCAACCGGAGCGCCAGACACCAAGGAGCGAAACCCCAGCAAAACAAGGGCCACGTGCTTCCCTGGGAGGTCGGGAGACTCGCCAAGCAGTTCGGTCAACTTGGATCGCTATGCAACCGCTTTGACTTCTTGGGATGGACACCGGCATCAGAGGCACGGGTCGCACAGGGGACGGGCTAACATCCTTGACTTTGGGCTGCCTACCAGGGCTGGCGGTCCTGTGCCGAGGATACCATTCTCCACCCCATTCCTGCCCCAATCATCTGCGTGCCTTTGTTGTTGATTGGCCATCGGTTGCCGTTCCTTCCGCCCTGCCCCTGGACGGGACTGCCCATGCCCAACTGATGAACGAAGCCAGGCAGACAGGGGGGGGCAGGAGCCACAGCCTTCAGTTGCGGCCAGATCGGCCATGTACCTCCCAGAGCAGGTGAAGCAGAGGGCGCCCGTCACACCTCGCGGGCTGTGCACCAGGCCTTGCCCTCACATCATTTTGCAGCAGGAATTGTTGGACTTCGCGCCCTACAGTGCAAATCAGGGCGCGTATATCAGGGGAGGTCTGCAGGCCATAGCTTAGTCCCCCTACCCCCAGGGGGCGGGGGGGGGGGGGGGCACTTATGCGCCCGGCAAACCCCAGCTGACCCACCCACCCACATCAGATAACAATTCCTCATGGAAAAAGGAAATTCATTGAAGGGGCCCAAAAATTGAGGCTGAGTTTAGGTACATCAACTTTTGTTTTGGCCTCTGACGTACCACCCTACCCCCTGCCCCCAGGGCGGTAGGGTAGGGTGGTTTGCCCACTAAGTTATGGAAATGCTTCTCGCGTGCCGCAGGCGCACCACAGGTGTCGCAGGGTAAGGGTACCTAGCTTTCGGGTAATAAGCACCGCATTCATTTTCCTCAATTTTAGGTGAAGAAGTAGGTCAAACGGGCAGAATGGCAAGGCACAATACTCAAAACGGACAAAAATGTTGCAATAAGGCTATAATACGCGCTCCCCATTCAAAAGTACGGTTCACAAAGGGTACAATTTCCCCTATTCCAAGATGATTACCCAAATTGCGCAGTGCAGGATTAGCATTCCATATGGCCTGGAGGTGCACAGATTTCAAGAGAGAATTGCACACCCACCAGCAAGCTGCTTTCATGCCCAGATGGATGGGTGCATCCTTTTGCACTACACCTACACACAAACCAGGGTCCTGGTGCAATGTGGAGTGGACCCCTCGGATTGGCTGGAATGTGTGTGTGACTGGCCGTCTGGCACATGACGGTGGGAATCATAAATACGCCGAATTCATGCATTTCACATGATTGCAGAGTCAAACCACAGATCAGAAAAGGGGCGCCAACGCCCCCCCCCCCCCTCCCCCTTTGCGCATACAACAGCAATGGCAAGAAAAATTGCGGCAACAACACCCGCTGTGCGGATGGAGTGTTGTCTGCACAGGGGTGGGGGGGGGGGGGGGCTATGGCCTGTATTGCATGGCCCTTGAACAGACCTCACACGCAAAAACGCCCTGAAGAACGTTTCAGCTCACCAAATATTACATCGTGGGTGTGCTGCAGCTTCAAGCATTGTTCCTGTGGTGTTGCTCATGGTGTGCGTGCCATGTGTGCAGGTGATTCCTGGCGGTTCTAGAGAGGGGAGGGGGGTCCCAGTTGAATGGGGCACCCACGTTCCCGCAAAAAGCAGGCACCCACCCTCCCCATCCACCCTCCCCATGGGGTGCATGCTCCACGGAGACAAAGCCTGCCCGCCCCCCCCCTTTTTGCAATCTTCAATCCTTCCCTCTTCCTCCACTTCTTGTTTCTTTGTTCTTGGGGTGCATTATGCACATTGATGCACCGCGAAGGCCCAAACAGGGGGGCGCCGTAGAATGCCGAAAAACGCATGGACCACGCCTGTTTGAGGGGGGCCTCGGCTGTCTAGGCCAATGACCAAGTGCTGAATGAAAAAAAAAAACAACTCAACCAACTACTTGCATACATTCAAGGTTGACACAGAAAAGAGTTGTTTGAGGCCATGAAAACCTTGCTTCAGCCATAATACCCTCCACTGTGAAAGATTTGTAGCAGTGAAACGTTGGCAGGAATATATGGAATGTACCACACAATACTTTTGGAACAGCAATGCTTTTCACAGCAGAAAAAAATAGTACAAAAGACCATAAGGGGGCTCATTTCTCAGCGACCATTGCGGTTAAAAACCCAAATCCCAGACAAAAATAACCAGAAGAAGCCTTGTGCACACCGTTGATTCCACTGCTTTGAAAAACCTTCCACACATTGGACCATCAGCGCCATACAACTATCTGGCATTTGAGCCGTGGAAGAAAAAAAAACGGCACTTGCAATGGGAAACAGGGCATGCGCAGTTCACAAAGAAAGAAAATGGTAGTGTGCCTGTTGACTCCCCAAAAACATGTTTCGAAAATTGAAAGAAATAGGAGCCCCAGAACAGCACTGGGCTCCATTACCGGTGGCTTGTTACACATTCGTAGACGTGTAATGCACTAGTGCAATACCCAATTGCACAGTCATGTACACTATAGCTGTGGACCTTGGTAAATCTACAGCCCTCATACCGCAAAATTAAAAAAAAGGGGTCGTAGACCCCTGAACGAAGTGTTTTGCTCCTCCTGAGCGTGAAAGGGGGCACAGCACGCACAGCACTACCAAGATGGCGGTGAGCCGTGCAACCCAAATTGTTTCTCTTCATTTCCAGGTGTGGCTGCTTTTTTTTTTGCCATTGCTCTTTGGGGGAATCCTTGCACTGCGCGCCACTTTTTGTACTCCCTAAAGGACCTCCAGGCACACCCCTTCCAACTGCCCCTAAATTTAGGTCACCCAAACTACCCTAGCTAAAGACAAATGCAAGCTGCCTTCCTCTCACATAAGACATCATGCAAAATGCAGAAAGCCACACACATATCCTCTTTTGTGTTCAATTGTTAACTAAGTACAAAATCAGAATGCTCCGGAGTGGCAACATTTGAAAGCTCACTCACTCTACCAGCTAGTGCCTTGTATGTGTCCACCTCATCCTCAACTGGACCGGGGGGCAAAGTGGCTTGCAGGAGGGAATCCACATCAACCTCCGGCCTCCACTTGTGGTACAACCACGTATCCTCATCAGCAGTGATGCGGCCTCGCATAGGGCATTCGACTGTGGTCCGGGGAGTCCATCACCCCAACTCAAGGGCCCACAACAAAGTGTGGGAGTCCATGGTGGAGATGAGCAAAAAAGTGTGAAAAGGGGTGGAAATGGGTGAAAGTGGGTGAAAATCCAAAAATGCCATATCCCCAATGTGGAAGACGCATCAAAACCTAGGCTAGGGGCAACAATGATGCCCCTAGTATCACAAAGTATGGGTCTCCAGTACGGCTAGACGCCCCAATAGTTGCACCTAAGGCGCCCCCTTTCACTCCTGCTGCCTTGCTATTCACCTTCATGCCTTCTGTACCAGCATTTGCTTGGGGGAGTCTGCACCCGACGCACACTTTTTGGGCTGGTGATCCCAGGCCTCAATGATCAGGTTGCAATGTCCGCATTAGGCTCTGGCTGTGCCTGCTCCCAGCGACTGTCATCGCCCACTGTCCACGCTGGTCGCTTCCAGTTCACTCAGGTCCACCAATGCATTCCGCCTGTTCTTCCTCCCTGAATAGCTGAGGTTGTGGCTGGTTATCCTGGGGACGGCCGGATCATTTCCCACACAATTTCACAGTCTCCACATTGCTCTTTCCACTTCTGCCGCGATGCCCCCAGTTGCCCTAATAGTTGTGCTGTATCGAGTTCTGAATCTCTACTCTCCCTTGGCGCCATCCCGGTTCTGCTACCCAATCCATCCTCTCCTCTACCTCTCTGCCAACTCCCTGCTTAGGGTACAAGGGCACACTGACCTGGTAGAAGGCCTTGGAAGCGGAGCCCAAATCGCCTGACTTCTGCACCAGGTCGTCCAGTTTCTCGCCACGCTCCAAAAGATCGCCGATGGCCTGATGCATAATCGTCTTGGTCTCTTCGAGGTCCTTCTGGATCTTTAAAATCTTGTCAGCCTCCTCGGGGTCTTGGTACTTGGCAAGATCCGCCGCGAGCTGCGCATACCTGAGCACAGGGGTCCCATAAAGCGAAGCTTGAACACGTCACAGCCCTGCATTGCACAGGCCATTTTCGACCAGAAAAAAATTGGGGCTGTCCGATAGGCAGCTCATAGCCAACACGAAGGGCCTGGAGAAAGGAAATACCTGGTTGGTTATGATGCATGACCTTTCTGGTGGTGAGAAAAAGAAATTTTACAGAGGAAAACTGAAGAGGTGCACCCCCCACGGCTGACCAGTGCCCTCAAAATCTGATTCCCTCGCCATCACGACATTCCAAATCTAGAGATTGGACACAAGGCGGGAACTGAATGAGTGAATGGGGCAATCCGTGCACTGCACGCGCACTCGTAGTGGGTCCAGAGCTCATTGCAGGGGCCTCCACCGGTTGATTCCCCCTGGCGCAGGGGTAGGGTTCTTGTTCTTGTCCTTGTTCCCATTATTGGGAGGTCCACCGCGACCTCCTTTACCAGTGCCTTGGTTCTGGGACTAGCCTTTCCTGCTACCTTTGGCTTTTCCACCGCCTCTGCCTTCGACATCCTCGTTGTCCTTGTTTTCCCCAAAAAAGCCTCCTAATTGCTCCCCTTCAAATGCCCCAAAACTAGCTCCCAATGAAGCCCAAATTTACAAGACTAAGTCCAAGTGCCCCTGTAATTCCTAAACCCAAGGCAAAAGCATGAAGAAGCCCATGCGCAGTACATGCTGTGCTAAAACTAGTGTGTATTGATGCAACTCTCCCACATTCCTCCCCACTTCCCTTTCCTCATGTTGCCCATTTCTCACAGCATTTTCTACTTCATCATGGAAGGTGTCTTTGAAAATACTAAACCATCCCATGGGGTGGAAAACCACATTGGAAGCGTTTTTGAGTGGTATTTGGCGAACATATTAGGACTTGGCCACACAAACAATGGGTGCTCAGGCTTGCCCTGCCAGCCAAATAGTTGCACTGCGCACGTTCTGTGCGTACACTGTGCTAGGGGCACCCCCGATGAGTCAGGTGTTGCCTGTGCATCACGTGCTTTGCCAGGCCGTCCAATGTGTGTGGCACTTCCTCTACTCATTGGTTCACTGGGCAACTCCCCATAATATCTCTTAAGTCGAGTGGATCCTATCGCTTGTGCCGCTCTTCCTTTCCTCAGGTTGGTGGTCACCAGCGACCACTATTCCCTCGAATGGCCGTCTGCTGCCGTGGACTTTCGGACTTGTGCATCATTTCTTTGTAAGGTTGCTCCCCCCCCCTCCCCGCCCCCCGCACTTGTCCAAGATGATGATCCCATTGCAGCATCGTTTTGGGAGGATGCCAATGGGGGATCACTTGCACCCTCTGCACACCATGTGCACACCGTGTAACGTGTTGGAACAAACTACGGGGAAAAGGGCATTCCTTGGTTCCTTGGTTACTTGATGCTCAAGTCATGCCCACACTTGGAGGCAGAGATGATGGTGGCAGGCACCCTATCACCATCTGATCACCATTTGACCGGATGTAGGTGACAGTGATGCCTGCAAGAAGCCATGAAAGAGACATGGGTGAACTTAAAACGGGACACAGTATTATGTGCAATGGAAATACCTTTTACAGCTTGAAAACACCTGCACGTCACTGTCGAATAGGTGGGTAGGTCTATAAAAACCCCAATACACGCACCTCACACGCACTTTGCGCGCACCGTGTACAGTACTCCCTCAATCCTGGAACTCCCAGAAGGGACTCGGCCTCACAACACCCACATAATGCCTCCACTACATCCTTTTGGGCAACTTTTGGGGCATGAAATGGCTGAGCCAGCCCCAACGGTGAGTGCTCAAGGACATGACCCAAGGCTCAGTTGCACAGAGCGCTATTTTGGGCACAAGCGTCCCAAAAGAAGCGATTGATCAGCAATTAATCTGACAAATGGCCGCAGTTAGCCACCACCAACTTGTGCATTCACTTCCCAGTCCCAATGCTGCTGCATGTCCCCTTGCACCACCCCAGTTCATGCATAGGTTTACAATTGTCTCATCCATCTGTCTGACCCCACTGGATCAGGGAGGGCCCAATCCTAATCATACTAACGGTGTGATGCGCATCCCCTGAAACTGCCGCACTTCCAAGAGTTGGTGCAGCATGGTGCTGCTGCTGAGGTTTGGTAAAATCTTTAGAACAAGAGTATCGCCCCCTTTCTCCTTGCACAAGCAGGGCCCAATTCAGGACACCGGCAATGGGTGGTGGGGCGGGGGGACGCACATGCCAGGTTGGCCCCCTGATTGCCCTAATTGCACCACGCACGCTGCATCAAGGGCTGCCCCAGGACCGTGCTTATGCGCAACCCACAGGAAAGCACTTCGTCATGACAGCGGCAGTTTGCTGACATCGGCATTTGCTTTGCTTCTCCAGTTTTGCATATACTGTGATCTACAGACCCACCATATCCCCCAACATTTTTCTTTGCATGCCCCTCAACAGCCCTGCCCATACTCGATGCAGTTGTCCTCCTTGATGTCGGCACTTTCCCACTTGCCCTTGTTCTTCTCACCGTACTCGGAAACAGTTTTGGAGACAAACGTGAAGGCCACACGCGCCGGGTACTCCTTGTCGCAGATGAGGATGGCCGCCAGACCGTCGGTTTTCTTGTGGCAGTATGCGACATAGTCGTCCTGTTCCACCTGCTGCCGGGTACCTGGCTCAGCACGTTCCACAACTGTACGGCTGAACATGGTCATGAAATCCTTCACAGTGGAGCGTTGGAAAAGATTGAAAGAGCCCAAGTCCCATGCAGCAGACAGAAGGACAGGTTTTGAGCCCTCCTTCCATTTGCAAACAGCAAGAGCAAAGAGCTTCATTGGATGTACTCAAGAAGAACCTGAGGCAAACATTTGTGTGTGCGTGTGCAGGGTCCTGGGTAGAACAATATTAAAGAGGGAGGCCCGCATGGGTCCAGGGCCCCCAGCGGTCGCCTGAGGCGCCAGCTTGAAAAAAGACAAAAGACCCTGTGTGTGCAGGGTACTGGTCAACCCTTATCAGTGGAGAAGCATCTGAGCCCCTTTCGAAAATTTCAGATGTCTGCTCGCAATTTCAGCAGGCTTTGATCAATCTTTTGAACAAAGGCTCATTGATTATCCAGAAAATCTCCTATGCCCCCCCCCCCGCCACTCAACCGATGTACACAAGTCTGTATGCCCAGCAGAAATGCAAGGTCTGTGTTCTTTGCCTCATGAAATATGCATACCCAAAGAGGCAGTGTTCACAAGGCGCATCGGACTCTTAACCCTATAACCTACCACCACAGAAGCTCACAAGAAGAAAGCATGCAGAGGCAAAACATGGTGAACCAACAATCCGATGAACGTGGGGACCCATAACACCGAACCATTGATAAGCGAGATCTCGTACAAACTGATGTATGCATGTGCGCAGGTGCACTGTCCACTGTGTACAAATGCTTCTCCTGCCCTTTGCAAACCGTATTGTGCACCATGTAACGCATTGGTCTCTCCGTGTTTTTTCCCTTTGGGGCCATCGTGTTCAGCACCTTGGGCAGGTGTGTGTTGATTTTGTTCACTTCTTTATGTACCTTTCCCTCCTCCTCCCCTTTCCACGCAAGCAACGGGGGATATTTTTTTAAACACTGGTAAGCACCAAGCACATATCACCGTCTGAATCAATACCATGCTTAACGCACACACTATAACGGAAATACCCAGTGATGTTCGACTTCTGTCAACCCACAAAATGCACATTGACCCTGGTGTCGCCAGCACGTGTTGAAGGTGGGTTCACGGAAGGGGTCGAGAGCATGGGGCAGGGGTTTAGGGGTTGGTTTGCTTTTATTTGCCTGACAGGGTCCCCCGTTGCAGGGGACCTGTAGAGATCTTGCACCACCACCCACCAGAGTCCACAGTATCTTTTTTTTTTGACGAAGCTGCAATAGTTCTGCAATAGTTCTGCAGCAGTACGAGTCAATCTCGGGATCTAAGTACACTCTCAGAACATACCATAGCTTCTTCCCCTGTCAAGGACAGGGGTCAAGGTTGACAAAGAAGGAGCAACTTATATTCCTACCTTGAGTATACCTGCAGAGGTACCTGGGGTCACCACGACTCTGTTTGGCCCTCGTCTTCTCACCTATGACAAGTTTTCTTTGCTACGGGGATGTGCATGGGTGAGTCCGTTGATGCTCTTATTCGCCCTGTTATCCTCCTAGTGGTACATGTCGGTGAGCAGGCTGTGTTGTGTAGTGCTTCCTCGCGCCGTTGCAAGCCCTTTTGGATAAGTGCGTGCCGTAGACCCAGGATATGATATGATAGGTCCGCCTTATGCAGTCACTCCTGGTATATCTTTTCCATATAATGCAGCCACCTACCCACCCTCTTGTACCAAATACCGTCATAGTGCCGGTCTCTAAGAACACTTTGGCAACCATTGTTGTGCATGTCCTGTACCTCCTGCATTATTCTAGTGGTTTGGTACTCAATCGTGTGTGCGGGCAATCTCTCCATCACTTTTTGATGCCCGATTGTATCCTGGGTGAACTCAAGGTATTGTAGCACCTTCACCTTGGCATGGTACGAATCTTGGCGTTGTAGAATCTTGTGATACTCCTTGTCATCTTCCTGTGTCACCGTGGTAGGTGCCTTGACTTTTGCTCGCTTTTGCTTCCGAGGTTTATACATTACTTGTTGTTGCAACACTTGTGGGGTGGGATTTAGTGTACACACCCTAGGCTTGACCTTACCATACCATGCGCTAACAGACTGACTAGGCTGTGTTTCTACATTGTCTCTAGGGGGCACAGTGAACTCCTTTCTTAGCTAGTAGACAATGTGAAGCATCATGTATTGGTGATGAGCCACGTGCTCCCGGAAGTGGGGTCCATATCCCTGGGGCAGTTGGTCATAGAAAGAACTGGGGACTCTAAGGCGCGCAACATGGTGCATGTCTTCCGGGGACGCGTTATCGTACCATTGCTCTCCATATTCAGCCCATGTGCCCCGTGAGTGTGTCCATGCCTTCCGGAAGGAGGGAGCCCATTTTGGGCATTGAATCGGCCGCTTGTGCACGGTGGTGCCATGCCTGGTATTGCACATGGGGCATTTCACAACATTATGGTCCCATGGCGCGCCACATCCATCCCACCGCTCATTTCCCCATAGCCATTTTACCCACGTCATCCGGAAGGTCCCTTTGAGCGGGAGCCAAGGCACCCAGTGTGTTCCAGAAAACAAGTCATAGTGTCTCCTCTCTATGACCCACTTTTTGGCTGGGGTAGGCGCCGGACCCCCATTGACAGCAATATCACCTGGGTGGGTAGGGGTGTATTCAGCGAGCAGTAGGCCAGTTGCCATTTTGGCAAGCCGGTCGACCTCATCGTGACGCTTGATCTTTGTTCGCTCTTCCTTGCTTTTGGCCTTGGCTATATTCCTGTGGCTTGGAACCCACCTTGACCAGAGGGGCTTGTTCTGTGTTTCCTCTTGGATGGTGAGTCGTAGATCCATATCGGAACATTCCCTATGGCGGGGATATAGGGCGTGGACCACAACTGCTTTGTTGTTGTAAGTCAGTTCCTGATGTGCGCTAGCCAAAGCCGAATTAACCGCCAAAATTTGAGGTTTTGCCCTGTATGAGGTTTGTGTCACTCGGGTAATGACCTGCATTGGACCGCAAGTGATGGCTCTTCATGCTCTGTATATTGTTCTTCCTCCTACTTCCTGGGTCAGTTTACTTCCGTCTCCATACCATATGTTGCCTTTTGCCTGCTTTCCATTGTTGTAGCACTGTATTCCCGCCACCTCCACGGGGGTAAAACCTGGTGGGACTTCTCCGTCCGTGGGATCCTCATTTGCACTGCATTGTGCTACGTACCTTCTAGCTACTTCAGGTATGCCCGGTGCCACTTCTTGTGCCGTAATCCATTCTTCATCACCGGATGCCTGCTCATCAATGAGATTTGCGGGGGGTGGGGGGTCTTGCGCGGGGCCAAAACCAGTGTACTGTTTCCTCCTATCTAAGACAGGGCTGCGACGTAGTCCCGAAGAGGTGTCATCATGCGTTCTATGGGTTGTGCCACCAGCTTGGACAATCTACCAGTGGGTTTCCGTAGTAATCCTTGAACAAGAGTGACGCACCTAGTTATGTAAGCCCAGTCACGGGGGGGGGGCGTCTCCTCGCTTGTGTACGCGACTCCCCCCCCCCAAGTAGAAGTGGGCCGAAGGCCCATAGGGGCGCAAGCAGGTCTCAAAGCGCTCTACACATGCACATCCTGGTATGCATATGCAGCAATGTTCGGCAGTTCCATGAGATCATTGGTATGATACAAATGTGCTACCATACAACTCACTTCGCCCGTTGGCCTTGTTTTGTCAACACGAGAGTGTTTATATGCTACAAGACAAAGAAAGGCACCCTAATGATGCTGTCTTTCACCCGAGTCACCTTGCGTGTGCTGGCACTCCTTGGCCAAGTAACCTGGACTGGGACCGTATACTTTAGGGGAGGCCCCTTGGTCGGGGGCCATGAGGCAACGGATATTGGGCTCGCATACGCCCCCGTGTCACAGGCGCATGGTCATCACCACACAGTTCCGTGTTTTGCTTTGCTGCACTGCAGCGCAGAACAGTTCTGTACCACTCCAGGTGGTTGCTGATTGTGCTTTGGCCTTGGCCATCTGTACATCTGGGTCAGCTCGCACCCACCACCCTCCCACAGTGCCGGTTAGTCTCTAACCCTTGCTGTGCGGGCCTCTCTCTCTCTCTCTCTCTCTCTCTCTCTCTCTCTCTCTCTCTCTCTGTCCTTCTCCCACTCTCTCCCACTCCGTGACCCGCCTTCTCTCTCTATCATAAAGGGGGTTTCGGGATAGACACGCATTGCTGTGCTTGGTGCCTGTGGGATGTCTGTTCCATTGTGCAAGGGCTTCTGGCTCTGGCATTATCGACCCTGTCCTGGGTTCCTGCGTTTCCTGAGCCTTCGCTTCGTGCGCTGTCGCCTGGTGTCACTCACATCAGTGCTGAAGGACAGTGTGTCTGCTGCTGACAGTGCACTCGACAGCACTCCCTGGTGTGTGTGTCCTAGTCTCATTTCCTCACTTTCTGTATTGCTTGAGGAGTACGGTCCCATCCCACGTGGCGCTGGCTCCCCGGATGCTTCCCCTGTCAGTTCATCACTGTCCATGGGTACCATACCCAGGGATGACCAGAGTGCCCTTGTGCCCTCTGACTCTGATCCCGACCCTCCCCTCAAACCTACCGTGGACTCTGACCCAGATGATGATTTTGGTGCAACATGCTGTGACCACAGTGGGCTTGAACACATGCCTTCCATGGCCAATCCATTCGCCATCTCATTTCCCTGCACGTTGACATGTGCTGGGACATGTTCCCACCTGACTTCTCTTCCCGGCGTCGCCATTTCTTGGAGCAGTATTTCCCAGACTGGGACGTGGACTTGCAGTTTTCCAGATGTGGTTGTCCATCCCTTTGACTTCCAGTGTTGGGCCCTGCCAGTCGCTCCCAGCTGCAGGTATTGTGAGTCGGTGAGGATTGCCAGTTTTGGCATCCAGAAACCCTGTAAGGCTTCCACGGCTGCCCAAAGCTCTGCTCCGTTGTTTGTTTGCCTGTAATGCGTTGGTACGTAGCCACAGAAGCGCACCTCTGGTCCTTGGTCGTCTTCCGCCGCGAACACGCCAAATCCCCCGGCCCTGCGCATGTCCTTGTGGCCCAGTCGCTTCGACGATCCATCAGTGTACACTATCCTGTAGCCCTTCTCCACCAGTTCTGCAATCAGTTCTTGCACTCCTTGTAGCACTCCCGGGCCTGCCTGCCTCGGGCGCTTCGGGCGTGACTCCGTTGCACTTTGCCAACTTTGATTGTCGGCTGATTTTTCTTGGGTGAAGCATTCCGTGTGTGTTTGCCACCACGCATTCAGTCCCCCATGTACTTGCACTTCCCCTTGTCGTGGCTGCACTCCGGTGTCTCGAAGTTGTTCCAGTGATTTTTGAAATCCTTTCCATTGTTCCCTGTGCTCCCCTGTGTAAAATCCCACCCACTCACATAGCTCCCTTAGCCATGTTGTAAGGTATGACGCGAACACCGGCGACGCTCCTGCCTTGACTTCGCATCGATATCGCCAGTGGGCACTTCTTGCTGACCACATCGCCCAGCCTTGGTTCGTTTTCAGCAACCATTCTTGGTCGTCAGACTCCATCATATCTCGAACTGTGGATGTCCCGTTATCAGTTGTCACTTGGCCATAGTAGTGCTGTATAACCGCCGCTGCTGCTTTGAACATGGGGCATCCGACCATCGCGTGTTGGATCGTCTCCTTTTGTGAGCAAACCGGGCACTTGTCAGTGCCTGACCTCTTGTAGACTCTTGCATGTACGGTCAGTTTGTGCCACAGCGCCTTTCGCGCAAAGTCTTGAGCCCTCGGTGGTAGCTGTGCCCGTGCCAGCTGTTCCCATACCTCCGGTGATTGCGGGTCGCGGACCCCTGGCTGAGAGGCGTAGAACTGGAGCAACCATGCCCTGGTCCAGTTTTGGGTATGGACTGCGGGGGTATCAAACCCCCCTTGTGACATGACTTTGTTGAGGAGTCGTCCGCCATGATTGTAGACCCCTTTCCATGTCCGAGGCAGTGCATTGAACAATCTTGCGTCCTCCAAGCTTTGGAATTGACCCCACGTCAGCACCCCCTGCCGGATCAATTTCGTGTTGTAGTAGGAGCAGCGGAACTCATTTCGGAAATACACAGAGTGCCACAACGGCAGGCGGTCCCGGTTTGCCGGGGGGGCCACCTGCGGGGCCACTCGCTGAATGTTGGAGTGTGCCTTCGCCGACCATCCCAGAAATGTGAGATCTGCCGTTCGGACCATGCCCAGTTGGATATATGGAAGGTTGTCCTTGGATGGTGTGAACCCTATGGCTGTTGCCCATGCATAGAAGGTCTCCACTGCCTTGTCAGGGAATTTGTGAGGGTCTCCCAACAGGCTGACGAACGGAGCCGCCGCCTGGTGCATTAGAAACAGTTCTGGTTCTGGTAGTGCCAGTCCCCCTTGCGTTCTTGGTCGTGAGAGGATTGGTAGAGGTGATTCCCCAGCTGTTGGTACCCATAGTCACGTGATACACCAACTTCAGTTGTCTGATCACCGAGACTGGGGCGTAATATGCCTTGGATACCCATGCCACGACCGGCAGAATCCATGATGTCAGCATGAATGCTCGTTCGTTCATGGACAGTTGCAACGTGGATACCACCCTTGCGCGACGGAAGGCCTCTTGCAGTGCTGGTGCGAAGGCCTGCTCCATCGTCAGCCCCCACCCTTGGTCGTCTTGTTGGTGCCGAATATTCCCCAAGCGTACCCCCAGATACTTGACGAAGTTTTTGACATCCACTCCAATGTCCCGAAAGCACCTCGCCCACTCCATTCCCCCACAGTTGCAAACTATCGCTGCCGTTTTGTTCAGGTTGACCTTCAACCCCGAAAACTGTCCGAAACGTGAAACCACTTCCCATACCCTTTTCAACAGCTGTGGGTTGGCTCTTCCATCAAAGAAAATGATGAGGTCATCTGCATACATCATGACAGTCAGTACTGGACCCAGGTCTTGTAGTGGGAAAATCACGAAGGATGCCACCAGGGAGAACAGCGCCGGGGAGAGTGGATCCCCCTGGCGTGTGCCTGCCCTCGGGTGGTGGTATACGCCTGGGACGTATCCTTTTCCAACGGAGTATAGATACGGAGCTCGCAAAAGGTGTAGAATCAGACGGATATACAAGAATGGTATGCACATTAGACCGAGAGCTGCCGACACCATCTCGTGAGACATCGTGGGGAAAGCATTTCTGAAGTCCACTGATAACGCCGCTCCTTCACTTAGGCCATCCCAGAGTGCCCGTGACCCATAGACATGCTGAAGCATGCTTCTGTGTCGAAGGAAACCTGTTTGCTGTGACGGGATACAGTGGAGAAGTACATCCTCTAACTGGATCGGGAGGATGTTGGTGAGCCACTTCTGCCTTGTAGTTTGCAGTGCAATTGGTCGGAGCGAATCTGGTGTTTGCATCGCCTTCGTCTTGGGGATCATTGTCACCACTCCCGAGGTCCATGTCTCCGGCATTTTGCCCACTTCGAGGAAACGTTTCATTGAATCATACATTTGCGGTTCGAAGATGTCCGAGAACCTCTTGAAGAACTTCGCCGAGAAACCATCCAATCCAGGGGAGCTGTTGCTGTTCAGCCTCTTAAGGCCTTCATGAACAATGTCCAGGGATAGTTGCTTGAAAAGAAGTCGACCTGCCTTGCGCAGCCGCTGTTCCACTCCTAACGACTTCAGATAGGCCACACAATCTTCTTCGGTGGATCCCGTCGGTGTGGACACTTTGTCCCAATGGTCCACCAACTCTTTTGCCACCGCCTTTGCCCCCCGTATCGCCGAGCCTGTCCTGGATACCAGCTGTTGAAGTTTCTTTCGCTCCTGCAACCCCCGCATTAACCGACACAATTCGTTCCTTTGCGTTCTCGGATCTCCTGAGGTTTCCCCGGTCGTGATCACCCCCTTGAGCTTGGACAGTGTTTCCATGCCCGTTCTGTCACGCTGAGCCTTTTCATACACCCCCACCAGGAGGGTGTAGGCTGTTGCTGCATCTGTTGCTGCGATCCCCAGTGATGATAGAAATTGGTAGACCGCTGGTGCGACAGAGTCTCTCGTGGATCCACGCAGGAACCGCAGGGCCTGTAGTTCTACCGACTGCTTTTTTGTTTTTTTGCTCCCTTTGATGGTTGATCGCCTTCTTTTGGATGCAGCTCAGCGCCTCTTCCCACCATTGATCCCCTGTTGACTTGATAGACTTGAGAGATGTCTCCAGATCTTCCATTGCCTCCGGGTCGTGAAGGATGGTCTCTGGGCAGTAGAATCTGGGGACCGTGTCCTCTGTGTCGAAAGACGGGGGTGTGAATTCAGCCAGGATCGCCTTGTGGTCTGAGTTGGCAGCAAACATGGGGTACACGCTGGTCGCCAGGCTCAGCAATTCAGATGTTGTGTGGATGCGGTCAATACGGCGTAACCTCTGCGGGTCGAGCCGCTCTCCTTCTCGGGGGTAGCCGTATGTGAAGCCCGTCGGACACGATGCTTCCTTGTCCTTGATGTCCGTCAGGGTTTGACAGTGAATATCCACCCAAACATCCTGCAGACCCGCTTTCGCCAAGGTCGTTACCTCCTGGTCTCTGGCACGTAAAGACGTGTCATGCTCAAACTCTGGGGGCGCAAAGGCGTCCCTGTGTTTTACAACTAAACTATTGTGATCAGCACATAAAATCAGGTTTGGTCCATGTAACTCCTTGGCGATGTCTTTCCATTGCGACTGTCGACGCGTGTGCTTGTGGTGGAAATGGACCACAACTATGGTGATCTCCAGCGGACCACTCGACAGCGAGGCTTTCAACGCCCTGGGAGACAAGAACTTCATTGATTGCAGTGTCCACTTGGATGTTTTCCACGCCAGTGCCACTCCTCCCCTTCCTTCTTCATGAAGTGGTCCGTCCAGGCCATACCCGTACTTTGACAAGCACTGCATGCCCGCTTGACGATCCTCCACCGTGACGAAGTGAGGTTCTTGGATGGCGAAGAAGTCCACCTCCAGGGACCGCAGCAGTGACCCTAGGGCCACTCTGCGCTTTTGCTTACGCTTTCTCATGGTTATTGTTGTTTGAAACCCATTGATATTTTGGGACAATACTCTGAGCGTGCTGCTCAGAGGGATGCTTGATGCTGACGTCATCGTGGTGCTCCATTGGACGACGAAGCCTCATCTTCCTTCAAGTCCCGCTTGCGTTTGAGGGAGCTGATGACCTTGTCGACTTGGTCATCCAACTCCATAGCCTTGGCCATTTCTCCCGCCGTGATTAGGCCTTGCCTGCGTGTCTTCGAGTCATCTGTGTTTCTGGGCCGGTCTGTGATTCGCCTTTTCCGCGCCTCGTAATCCGCCTCGGAGATCACAAACATCGGAGGCATCCCAGAATCAGACAGGTAGACCTTTCCAATCAGCTGTGTCACACTTTCCCCGGTCAATCGCCAGGTGGCAGTGCGCATCTCCCCAACACTCCACTTGACACGGTCCGCGATGTACCGGCAGTGCACTGAAGGTGCAAGGGCCTCAGTCAGGTCTGAGAGGTACCACCAAGGTGCCACATCCAGAAGGTACACTGTGCCAACAAGGTCCTTCTTCCATGTCGAGGGGATTGTGGGCTTGGAGATGATATCCCTGTCGAGGAACTGTCCTGTCCTCAAATCCTTGAAGACAGCCCCGATAGCAGCCACCAGTTCACGATACCTTGTCTTCAGCAGTGAGTGCCCAGTTTCCGTGAGACCCAGCAGCAGCTTGCTGGGCCCCAGCACGTGGATTTTCACTGGCGATTGTGCTTGCAGCACGCCCGGGATTGTCCAAAACATCGCGAGAACTGAGGCATACAGCATGGGAGACCATGTTTCCTTGTGCGTCTTCTTGATCCACACCTCATAGACAGCAGTCATGTTGGTCACGTTGGCACCACGATACCATTCCACTGGCTGGATCTGGAACCTTGGCTTGGATCCGAACTGTGATACCAAAGTATTCACCTGCTCCTCATTCAACTCCGTGAAGAACAGTTTTGAGTTCCGTGGGTCTGTCCCCGGAAGGAGATGCAGCGCAGACCAGTTCTGTACCACTCCAGGTGGCTGCTGACTGTGCTTTGGCCTTGGCCATCTGTACATCGAGGTCAGCTCGCACCCACCACCCTCCCACAGTGCCGGTTAGTCTCTGTCCCTTGCCCTGTAGGTCTTGCTCTTGCTGCCCCTGTCTTGCTCTTGCTCTCTGGCACGTGAAGACGTGTCATATCCGAACTCCGGGGGCGCAAAAGGCGCCTTTGGGGGCGCAATGGCGTCTCAACGTTGCACCAAAACTTTTTTTATGCTTGACGCTTCAACAGTTGCATTGCTGTACTGTGGCGCTTACCTGTTCAGTACCTCACCATGTGTGCACTCGCCGCCCACATATCCAAGTCAACTCGCACCCACCACCCTCCCATGGGCCGCACTCTCGCTACCCCTGTCGTGCTCAGGTTTTCTGACACGTAATGACGTGTCACGCCCGTGCTCTGGGGGCGCAAAGGCGTCCCGATGTTTCACCATGATGCTGTTCGACTCTATGCTGCATTGGCTGCCCACACACCCTGGTCAGCTCAACGCACCACCCTCCCACAGTGCCGGTTAGCCCCCGACTCTTGCTCTGTAGGTCTCTCTCCCCCTCTCTCCCTCTCCCTCTCTCCTCTCTCCTGCCTCTCTCTCTCTCTCTCTCTCTCTCTCTCTCTCTCTCTCTCTCTCTCTCTCTCTCTCTCTCTCTCTCTCTCTCTCTCTCTCTGTCTCTCCTTCTCTCCGGCCCTCCCCCCATTGCGCCCCACTCTCTCTCACACACACATAAAGGGGGTTTTCGGGACGTTCGTTGGATCTCTATCCCCCCTGGGGTTCGAACCCTCCTCCACAGGACAGAAGAGGTGCGGTATACCCACTGAGCTACGACGAGTTGTTATCTGCATTATTGTTCTTTCCCAGTACCGCAGACCCAGGGGCACAACAGGTAGCTTCGGCAATGCAGTATCTGGCCCAACCTTGGTTTCTGCATCAGCGTGCCGTTCTCGGGGCCTCACTGATGGATTCATACCGCGACGTGCTAGATGATCTGGTGCGGCAATCACGGCACTGGCACACCCTTCTGCGACGTGCTAGAGTGTGGACCACCTCCGCAGACCACCACTACCAGCGGCATAACTTAAGGATTCAGCTCTTTTTGGTGATGAGCCAATTGTGGGCATCTGAGCGCGCCGCCCACCGGGTGGAGTCGCCTCTGCCTAAACCTCAGTGCCGCAAAAGGCTCGGCATCCTGGGCCAACGCCCGCCACCGGTCATGGCCCCTGCAAAGCGACGAAAGCTTGTCTCTCTTAAGGACCTGTGGGGAATGGCACACGCGTGATCCAGCATGTCTTAACCTTCTTAAAACTTACGCATTATAGGCTTGCCATATGGCGTGGCGGTTTTGCCTACCGCATCAGAGAGCCCTCTGGTATACGCATGTGAACCCTGGGTCTTTGCCATGTGCCCCGCGTTGTGGGGATCCACTGTATCATATGCTGGAGACGCCCACTTTGCCAAGCACAGTCTTGAGTACTCTTTGAACTTCTGGAGTCAGCCAAAAAAAAAAGTAGTGAAACATAGGGACACCTTTGCGCCCCCAGAGTTTGAGCATGATAGGTCTTTACGTGCCGGAGAACAAGAGGTTGCAACCTTGGCGAAAGCGGGTCTGCAGGACGTTTGGGTGGACATTCATTGTCCAACTCTGACGGATATCAAGGACAAAGAGTCATCGTGTCCAACGGGCTTCACGTACGGCTACCCTCGGGAAGGAGAGCGGCTCGATCCACAGAGATTACGCCGCATTGACCGCATACACACGACGTCGGAATTGTTGAGCTTGGCGATTAGTGTGTACCCCATGTTTGCTGCCAACTCGGACCACAAGGCGATCCTGGCTGAATTCACACCCCCATCCTTCGAAACGGAAGGCACGATTCCCAGGTTCTACTGTCGAGAGACAATCCTCCAAGACTCCGAGGCAATGGAAGACCTGGAGACCTCTCTCAAGTCTATCACCTCGACGGGAGACCAATGGTGGGAAGATGCACTGGGCTGCATCCAAACGAAGGTGGTCAATTACCAAAGGGAACACAAAAACAAAAAGCAGTCGGTTGAACTTCAAGATCTACGGCTCCTACGTGTCTCCACAAGGGACTCCGTCACACCGGCGGTCTATCAGTTTCTTTCATCACTGGGAATTGCAGCAACAGAAGCGGCAACGGCCTACACCCTCCTGGTTGGGGTATATGAAAAAGCGCAGAGTGACAGAACGGGCATGGAAACACTCTCCAAGCTCAAGGGGGTGATCACGTCAGGGGAAACATCAGGCGACCTGAGAACGCGAAGAAATGAATTGTACCGGCTGATGCGGGAGCTGCAGGAACGAAAGAAACTCCAGCAGCTGGTGTCCCGGGCAGGCTCAGCAGTACGCGGAGCAAAGGCGGTGGCCAAAGAGCTGGTGGAACATTGGGACCGAGTGTCCACCCCAACGGGAGCCACGGAGGAAGAGTGTGTGGCCTACTTGAAGGCGTTAGGAGTGGAACAGCGGCTGCGCAAGGCAGGCCGACTCCTATTCAAGCAGCTTTCTCTCGACATAGTACATGAAGGTCTCAAGAGGTTGAACAGCAACAGCTCCCCTGGACTGGACGGCTTCTCGGCAAAATTCTTCAAGAGGTTCTTAGAGATTTTCAAACCGCAAATGTATGAGTCACTAAAACGCTTCCTCGACGCGGGTACAAGGCCGGAGACATGGACTTCGGGAGTGGTGACAATGATCCCCAAGACAAAAGCAATGCAAACGCCAGACTCTCTCCGACCAATCGCACTTAAAACGACACGACAGAAGTGGCTCACCAACATTCTCATGATCCAGCTGGAGGATGTACTTCTTCACTGCATCCCGTCACATCAAACGGGCTTCCTTCGTCACAGAAGTATCCTCCAGCATGTCTATGGCTCACGTGCTCTCTGGGATGGCTTACGTGAAGGAGCGGCGTTGTCAGTGGATTTCAAAAATGCGTTCCCCACAATGTCTCACGAGATGGTGGCGGCGGCTTTGGGTCTAATGTGCATACCGTTCCTGTACATCCGATTGATACTGCATCTCTTACGTGCACCGTATGTGTACTCAGTTGGTAAGGGATACGTCCAAGGGGTCTACCACCACCCGCGTGCGGGCACACGCCAGGGGGGCCCACTCTCCCCGGCACTGTTCTCCCTGGTGGCGTCCTTTGTGATTTTCGCGCTACAAGAACTGGATCCAGGACTAACTATCATGATGTATGCGGATGACCTCATCATCTTCTTGGACGGACAGGCCAATCCGCAGCTGCTGGAGAAGGTATGGAAAGTGGTGTCCTGCTTTGGACAGTTTTCTGGGCTGAGGGTCAACCTGAACAAAACGGCGGCGATAGTTCGCAACTGTGGGGGAATGGAGTGGGCGAGGTGCTTTCGAGACATTGGGGTGGACGTCAAAAACTTCGTCAAGTATCTGAGGGTACGCTTGGGGAATATACGGCACCACCAAGATGACCAAGGATGGGGGCTGACAATAGAACAGGCCTTTGCGCCAGCATTGCAAGAGGCCTTTCGTTGCGCACGGGTGGTATCCACGCTGCAGTTGTCGATGGACGAACATGCCTTCATGCTGACATCGTGGATCCTACCAGTTGTGGCCTGGGTATCCAAGGCATATTATGCCCCAATCCCAGTGATCAGGCAGCTGAAGCTGGTATACCACGTGACCATGGGCACCAACAGGTGGGGAATCACGCTGCCAATCCTCTCAGGGCCACGGACGCACGGAGGACTGGCACTGCCGGAGCCAGAGCTGTTTCTCATGCACCAGGCAGGCTCCGTTCGTCAGCCTCTTGGGAGAGCCTCACAAGTATCCCAACAAGGCAGTGGAGACCGTCTATGCATGGGCGACAACAATTGGGTTCACACCGTCCAAAGACAACCTCCCGTATATCCAGCTGGGCATGGTTCGGACGGCGGAGCTGACGTTCTTGGGATGGTCGGCAAAGGCACACTCATATATCGAACGGGTGGCCCCACAGGTGGCCCCCCCAAAAGACCGGGACCAGGTGCCACTGTGGCACTCTGTATACTTTCGAAATGAGTTCAAGTGCTCCTACTACAACATGAAAATGATCCGGCAGGGAGTACTGACGTGGGGTCAATTGCAATCCTTGGAAGACGCGAGGCTGTTGAATGCTCTGCCTCGAACATGGAAAGGGGTGTACAATCATGGCGGAAGACTCCTCAATAAAGTCTCATCTCAAGGGGGGTTTGATACCCCCGCAGTCCACGCCCAAAACTGGACCAGGGCATGGCCGCTTCAGTTCTACGCCTCACAGCCGGGGGTCCGCGACCCACAAACACCAGAGGTATGGGAGCAATGGGCACAAGCACAGCTACCGCCGAGGGTGCGGGACTTTGCACAAAGAGTGCTGTGGCACAAACTGACTGTGCATGCAAGAGTCTACAAGAGGTCGGGCACGGACAAGTGCCCGATATGCTCTCAAAAGGAGACGGTCAAGCACGCGATGGTCGAGTGCCCCATGTTCAAAGCGGCGGCAGCGGTGATACAACACCACTATGGCCCGATGGAAACTGGGAACGGGAAGTCTGCAGTCCAAGACATGATGGAATCCAACTAACAGGAGTGGTTGCTGAACACGAATCAAGGCTGGGCAATGTGGTCGGCGAGAAGTGCCCACTGGCGATATCGATGCGAAGTCAAAGCAGGAGCATCACCGGTGTTCACATCGTACCTGACAACCTGGCTCAGGGAGCTGTGTGAATGGGTTGGGTTTTACTCAGGAGAGCGCAGGGATCAGTGGAGAGGCTTCAAGCAGTCACTGGAGCAACTTCGAGATACCGGAGTGCAGCCGCGACAAGGGGAAGTACGAGTGAATGCGGGATTGAGCGCGTGGTGGCAAACGCACACGGAGTGCTTCACGCAAGATCGCAACGCCGACACACACATTTGGCATAGGGAAACAGAATCACGCCCAAAGCGCCCGAGGCACGTAGGCCCGGGAGTGCTTCAAGGAGTGCAAGACCTGATTGCAGAACTGGTTGCAAAGGGTTACAGGATTGTGTACACGGACGGGTCATCAAAAAGACTGAGCCACAAGGACATGCGCAGGGCAGGTGGCTTTGGCGTATTCGCAGCGGAAGATGAGCAAGGGCCTGAGGTGCGTTTCTGCGGCTATGTACCGACACGCCACAGGCAAACAAACAACGGAGCGGAGCTTTGGGCAGCACTGGAAGCCCTACAGGGGTTCTGGGTGCCAAAACTGGCAATCCTCACCGACTCACAGTACCTGCAACTGGGAGCGACCGGCAGGGCCCAACACTGGAAGTCAAAGGGATGGACAACCACATCCGGAAAGCCGCAGGTGCAAGTGCCCGTTTGGGAAATGCTGCTCCGGGAAATGGCAAAGCCAGGAAGAGAAGTCAGGTGGGAGCATGTCCCAGCACATGTCAACGTGCAGGGGAATGAGGTGGCAAATGGATTGGCGATGGAAGGCATGTGCTCGAGCCCGCTGTGGTCCCAGCATGTCGCACAACAGTCATCATCAGGGTCGGAGTCCATGGTAGGGTTGAGGGGAGGTTCAGGATCCTAATCAGAGGACACCAAAGCACTCTGGTCATCCCTGGGTATGGTACCCTTGGATAGTGATGAGCTGACAGGGGAAGCTTCCGGGGAACCAGCACCACGTGGAATGGGATCATACAACTCGAGCAGTTCGGGTAGTGAGGACAACAGGACAGGACACACACACCTGGGAGGTTTGTTGGAAGAACTGTCGGCAGCAGAAACACTGTCCTTCAGCACAGGTGTGAGCGACACCCGATGGCAGCGTAAGAGGCGAAAGCTCAAGAAAAGCAGGAATCCTGGACAGGGTCGTTAGCAGCAAAGCCTGTAGCCCCTGCATTCTGATGCGGAAATCTCACAGGTTTCAAGCCCAACAATGCCTGCATGTCCGAAACCTGCGTTCTAACGCAGGAGCCTTTTGTCACGAGAGCCGCGTCCTGTCGTGGCGTGCAGCAGCACACAGGTGTGACATCGATAGCGGCTGAACTCAGACACAAACCCCGCGTCCTGTCGCGGAAGAGCTCCCGGGCGTGATGCCGCCGGGAAGGACATGGAAGGAGCAGGGACCACGTCAGCAACGACATGGCCCCTACACACAAATACAGCCAGCCCCAAAGAAGGTCAAGCCTCAACAAGAACGCCGGGGTTTCAAGGTACAAGCACTGAGTCAGCTGGACGCCATTGCGAACGAAGGGCTGAGGGCAGTCGATGCCGAGCTGACCACAATGGCCTGGGCCCGCAATCAGCAGATCTGGCTCCGACTGGACCAACCACACAGCACCAGGATGCACTATGAGATTGTGGACAATCATGGGGAGCCATTGCTGATGAGCAACCAAGAACTCTACTCGGTGATGGTCCAAATCAACTGGACCTTGAAGACTCAGGCTCTGACGAACATGCACATCCAGTGGCGACCCAAAAGTGCAGGCAAGTGGCATCCGTTCCAATGGGAGGCGATCCTCCACTGTCCGACGGCTGAGGGACACAAAGCAGTGCCCTCCTCTGTGAGCAGAACTGGAGACTGCATGCATGTGTGGCTGGCGGGCCGAGCTAACCTCTTAAGGCTGTTCTAGAGAGCGCTCTTCAGGCAGGCGGACCCGGTATCCGGAGATGCTGTGCGGTTCCTCTACACGCTGCTAAGCACACCCCCATGCGAAAGGCGATATGCCTGACAGGGGATGACACGCAGGGGGGAGTAGGAAAGGCACTGGTCGAGATACTTCACCGCCCATGACCTGGTATGGTACGACTGCGGCCGGTCCCATGTGCGCACCGCTCTACGGTGGGACGTCTCTTGAGAGACGCGGCCATCCCGCCGCGATGTTCTCTCCCGGGGCCCTGTGTACCCTACTTGATTGCGGAGGACAGAGTCCGTGGGGTTCGGTCGTACAGCTCTTGGGCGCAGCTTTGTGTACCATGCCGGCACCGCTGTGGATTGTGTGGGCGACACCTGTGGGTCGCGGGGGGGCATGGTGAGTTGGCCGCGCAGTTGGCACACGCCATGTAGGGCATGGTACTTGTGCCAGGCCACACGCTCGCTGGGGTCTACCCGCATTGTTCGGGGGATGTGGTCCCATAGGGACTGTGGTATGCGAAGGCAGGAAACATGGTGTAGGTCCGCCGCCGACGCCCTGTTCCACCAGTCCGTTACCGTATCTTGCCATGGTCCCCAGGCGCTAAGCCACATGTTGCGAAATGCGACCTTCCAACGCATGCAGTGGATGAGGCACTTGTGGACAGTGGTACCGTGATGGAGGGGACATATGGGGCATTTGGGGGTGGTATGGTCCCACGGCGCGCCCGTCCCATCCCATTGTACCTGGCCCCAGAGCCATTTAACCCACAGCATACGTCGGTCCCCGCGCATCGGCAGCCAAGATACCCAGTGCGCACCGTCGAAAGTGACAACTCGCCTCCGCTGGAGGATCCATTTCCGCGCCGGAGTGGGGGCGGGCCCGCCGCACATTGCAATATCTTCGGGGCGCCCGGGGTCGTAATCCGGCACGGGTAGGCGCGTGGCCATCTTGGCAAGCAGGTCTACTTCCCCATTGCGCTGAATTTGTTCACGTTCCTGCGCGTTACGGGCCTCCGTCTCCAGGCGGTGGCTGGGGATCCATTTCGCGGCGACGTGTCTGTGTTCCACCTGGTCGCACACTTTGTGGCGGATGTCGGTGTCGGAACATTCGTGCGTGGGTCGGCGGTGTGCGCATTTGGTGACGGCCATGTTGTCGATATATTGAGTGTCACTGTCAGATGCGATGGCTGCGCCAATGGCTGCTCCGTACATTTCAGCCCTGTAGGACTGCTGTGGGCCCGCCACCCGGGCAAGGATGCGAAGAGGCCCTTTTGTCACTGCTGCGCCCGCCGCCTGGTATTCCGAGCCCGCAATCTGAACTATTTGAAGGCTCCCATCGGAGTACAGGGACGTTCCGGTTGGCGGTTGCTGCTTTGCGTAGCACGGTATACCCGCGATGGTGACAGGGCGGTATCCCGCAAGCACCGTGCCCGCCGAGGGGTCTTTGTGGTACCGGTGTGGGGCAATGTAGTGGCGCGTGTGGAGGGCATCCCCCACCTGCTCTTTGCGGGCTGACAGGAGGACGCCGTCATCGGAGCTTTCGCTGTCGATGAGGTTGGGCCCCCCGGCCGGCCGCGGCGGAAGTGCTATGTGAAGTGCGGTGCGAGCACCCAGCTGGGTGAGTATAGCCCGGTAGTTGCGAATAGGTACCGCTGGGGAGGGCAATTCTTTGCTAAGGTCGCAGCCAATGGATCCTGGACGTGAGCGTAATGTGTTCTGTACCATTGTGGTGAAGCGTGCTCTGTGGGCCCAAAACAGTTGGTGTAACCCCATTCCGCCCAGGCGGTGAGGGGAAGTGACATGGAGGACATTGTATGATTTGTGAACGTCCACCTTATTGAGTTCCATGCCCTCCGCCATAAGCACAAACCGCAAGCACATGGAGTCCATGGTTTTGAACATTGAGTCGTTGGGGAGAAACAAGGTGCGGTACGTCCATCGTGGGATCAGGACGGTGTTCAGCAGCTGCACCCGCTCCAAAGCGTTCAGTGGCAAGTATTGGAATCGCGCCAGATCAGCTGCGGCCGTCCCCACGCAGTCATCACGTGCCTTTTGTTCCCAGGTCGGATGTGCCAGGAGGTGACCAAGGTAGTGGAAGATAGGGGGCCGCAGCGGCAATCGCGCATCGCCCCAATTGATGGCGTCCCTGGTCGGGGACTCACTTCGTGCCACACCCTGACGGCAGAAGGGCGGGGCCCAACGGTACACCTGTGTCTTTGAGGGGTTCGTCTTGAGGCCTAGTATGGCAGACAACTGAGTGACGCACTCCAGGACGTGCTGCATCTCCCGTTGGTTCGGAGAGATGATGGCGATGTCATCGGCATAGGCCAGTATGGTGCTGTTGGGAAATTCCCTCATGAGAGTCTGGTGGAAGGCCTCATACACCAGAACAAAAAGGGCTGGGGACAGGGGGCACCCCTCCTTGATGCCACGGCGCAACGGAAAACGGACGTCTCCGTACACCCCCGTGCTGTGCGCGTAGATGCTGGCCACCATGTTGTAGATGCGGGCCGGGGTTCCAATCAGCTAGAGTCCGCAAAGGTGTCCCTATGTTTCACTACTAAACTATTGTGATCGGCACATAAAATCAGGTTTGGGCCATGCAACTCCTTGGCAATGTCTTGCCACTGCGACTGCCGTCGCGTGTGCTTGTGATGGAAATGGACCACCACTAAAGTGATTTCTAGTGGACCACTCAACAATGAGGCTTTCAGCGCCCTGGGAGACAAGAACTTCATTGATTGTAATGTCCACTTGGATGTTTTCCACGCCAGTGCCACTCCTCCCCGTCCTTCTTCATGGAGTGGTCCGTCCAAGCCATACCCGTACTTTGATAGGCACCGCGTGCCTGCCTGACGATCCTCCGCCGTGACGAAGTGGGGCTCTTGGATGGCGAAGAAATCCACCTCTAGGGACCGAAGCAGTGACCCTAGGGCCACTATTCGAGTTTGCTTACGCTTTCTCATGGTTATTTTTGTTTGAAGTCCATGGACATTTTGGGGACAAAACTCTGAGCGTGCTGCTCAGAGGGATGCTCGATGCAGACGTCATCTTGCTACTCCATTGGACGACGAAGCCTCATCTTCCTTCAAGTCCCGCTTGCGTTTGAGGGAGCTGATGACCTTGTCGACTTGATCGTCCAACTCCATGGCCTTGGCCATTTCACCCGCCGTGATTAAGCCTTGCTTGCGTGTCTTGGCGTCATCTGTGTTCCTGGGCCGGTCCGTGATACGCTTTTTGCGCGCCTCATAGTCCGCCTCGGAGATCACAAACATTGGAGGCATTCCAGAATCCGACAAGTAGACTTTCCCAATTAGCTGTGACACACTTTCCCCGGTCAGCCGCCATGTGGCCGTGCGCATCTCCCCAACACTCCACCTGACACGGTCCGCGATGTACCGGCACTATACCAAAGGAGCAATGTCCTCAGTCAGATCCGAGAGATACCACCAAGGTGCCACATCCAAGATGTACATTGTGCCCACCAGTTCCATCTTCCACGTCGAGGGGACAGTGGGCTTGGAGATGATGTCTCTGTCAAGGAACTGTCCTGTCTTCAGGTCCTTGAAGACAGCCCCGATGGCCGCCACCAGTTCACGATACCTTGTCTTCAACGGCGAGTGCCCAGTTTCTCTGAGACCCAGCAGCAGCTTACTTGGGCCCAACACATGGATTTTCACTGGCGACTGCGCTTGCAAGACGCCCGGGATCGTCCAGAACATTGCGAGAACTGAGGCATACAGCATGGGCGACCATGTTTGCTTGTGTGTCTTTTTTATCCAGACCTCATAGACAGCAGACATGTTTGTCAAGTTGGCCCCACGATACCATTCCACTGGCTGAATCTGGAACCTTGGCTTGGATCCGAACTGTGAAACCACAATATTCACTTGTTCCTCATTCAACTCCGTGAAAAACAACTTTGAGTTCCGTGGGTCTGTTCCCGGAAGGAGATGGACTTCATCAGAGTTCAGGCCGATAGACCCCAAACAGCCCATTGATCAGGTCATTGTGGACCTGGATGGCGTACTGATTGTCCCGCACATCTGGCTCATGGAACACCACTTCGTCAACCTCTACCCCAGGTGTCATAAGCCGCAGGAGCTTGTACGTCGGGGGCGGCGACAGGTTCCTCGAGTCCCTTGTGCTGCTCGCAATCGAGACATCAAATCGGCCATGTGTGCATATGTGCATAAGAGACCTGTCCGCCATTTGCAGCTTGTCGCACCCGAAAGGCAAGTTGGAATTGAGGGCGAGTGCCCGATTGAGAAAAGATGGCTTGTCATGATCATCGCTGACAGGTTCACGCAGGATGGCAACAAAGCGGCCCAGCATGGGCAGATCAGTAAGCAGTCTCTTACTTGCATTTTGAATTTTTTCATACTCAGTCATTTCCCCAACGAGCACAACGTTGGGGCGACTGCCGTAAAGGACGGCAGCTAGTTTTTCGGACGAGTCGCAGTCCTTGAAGAGGTCGAGCGACAGGGAGGCAGCCTCTGTAACTCCACTCTTCAGCACCACTTCGTCCTGGATGATGTAATCTGCGTCATCGATGGCTGCCAAACACGCCAATTGGCCGGCGTCGGCAGGGACGATGACCTCATCGCCTGGTGTGGCCAGACGGGCTTGGGTGTCCCGGACACTCATGCGGTCAGGGGACAGGGAGGTGACGTCGGTGGCAAGTTGTCAAGGCCTAGCGGCCCGGGCAAGCATAGACAAAAAGACACCGAAAAAAAGGGGGGGAGTTCGGGAGGGTCGGTTTTGGGGGGGGTCCAGGTGGGGCAATTTGAGGTGGGGGGGGGGGGGGTGGCACAGGCCTCCGTTACCTCCCCTTGCCCTCCCTCTGGGGTGAGAGCTAGGGCTAGGGTCACTGAGCCGGTGGAACCAGTCTTGGTTTTATAACCCTTTTTAGTGTCTAGGGTGGACCTACCGGGTTTAGCAGCAGCAAGCAAGCAAGCAAGCTGGCAAGCAGCAAGCAAGCAGCAGCACGCGCGAAATGGGTAAAAAATCAAAACTCCGTTGTGGTGCTTCAGATTCGGGTGAAATTTTGGTGCATGATACCTATGGGTGAGAAGTACAATCACACAAAGTTTGAGCAAGAAACTCGACGGTGGCGGCCGGGAAAGGGATTCGCAAGTGGCGGACCTCAGTTTCAAAAACTGCAGTTTATGGCCAAAAACAGCCATTTTTGGGCCAAAAAAGCCTTGGAACACATTCAAAACGGCCAAACGAAGGGAAATGGTTGGTACACTTCACGTGCAGCTTGACTTACCCGTGTCAACGAGCTCTTTGCGGCCCTCTAACCCCATGATATGTCCCGGAATCGGCCCAAAAAGGCCCCCAGAAGCCGCAAATGCCGACAGCCACAAACCAAGAATAGGCCATATCTTTGGCTACATGGCTCAAAATGCGATTCCGAGGGCACCTACTCCACCCGCAACCCCCCACTTTTTGTGGTTTCCACCCCTCAAAATTGCCCAAATGGACGCCTAGACCCCAATACCTAGGCCCACTGGGCTGCGGCAAGCGGCAAGCTCAAGCCCAAACACGTGGGTGCCCAAATGGGTCAACAGGGTCCAGTAGGGGCAAAAAGATGACTTTTCTCAAAAATGATCCTAGACCATGTGCGACCCTAAAACAAGTGTTTTTGAACCGTTTTGAGCTTGTGGTGGCCCATTTTGGTCCTCCGAAAATCCCAAAATGCCTTGAAAATGGGCTGTTTTGGGACCACAATTGGGTCAAAAATGGGTCAAAAACGCATTTGTCCAAAACTCATCCTAGACCATTTGGGGTGCACCAACGGGTGAAATGAGCCCATTTTGCGCCCATTTTGGGGCATTTTGGCCCCTCAGAAGTCCAAAAACCCTTGAAAGTGGGCCTCGTGGTGATGGGGTTCACTTGCAAGCTGATTTCACTTTGTCAAGAGCCATCAATGTGTGAATCATTCTTGATGTCCCTCACCAGTAATAGCTGATGTTCCCTCCCCCACCAGCTTGGTCCCAATATTCAGTCTTGATTAGGGTTAGGGTCACCGAGCTGGTGGAACCAGTCTTAGTTTTATAACCCTTTTTAGTGTCTAGGGTGGACCTACCGGGTTTAGCGGCAGCAGCAAGCAAGCTGGCAAGCAAGCTAGCAAGCAGCAAGCAAGCAGCAGCACGCGCGAAATGGGTAAAAATCAAAACTCCGTCGTGGTGCTTCACATTCGGGTGAAATTTTGGTGCATGATACCTATGGGTGTGAAGTACAATCACACAAAGTTTGAGCAAGAAACTCAACGGTGGCGGCCGGGAACGGGATTCGCAAGTGGCGGACCTCAGTTTCAAAAACTGCAGTTTATGGCCAAAAACAGCCATTTTTGGGCCAAAAAAGCCTTGGAACACATTCAAAACGGCCAAACGAAGGGAAATGGTGCGTACACTTCACGTGCAGCTTGACTTACCCGTGTCAACGAGCTCTTTGCGGCCCTCTAACTCCATGATATGTCCCGGAAACGGCCCAAAAAGGCCCCCAGAAGCTCCAAATGCCGACAGCCACAAACCAAGAATAGGCCATATCTTTGGCTACATGGCTCAAAATGCGATTCCGAGGGCACCTACTCCACCCGCAACCCCCACTTTTTGTGGTTTCCACCCCTCAAAATTGCCCAAATGGACGCCTAGACCCCAATACCTAGGCCCACTGGGCTGCGGCAAGCTGCAAGCTCAAGCCCAAACACGTGGGCACCCAAATGGGTCAACAGGGTCTAGTAGGGGCAAAAAGATGACTTTTCTCAAAAATGATCCTAGACCATGTGCGACCCTAAAACAAGTGTTTTTGGACTGTTTTGAGCTTGTGGTGGCCCATTTTGGTCCTCCGAAAATCCCAAAATGCCTTGAAAATGGGCTGTTTTGGGACCAGAAATGGGTCAAAAATGGGTCAAAAACGCATTTTTCCAAAACTCATCCTAGACCATTTGGGGTGCACAAACGGGTGAAATGAGCCCATTTTGGGGCATTTTGGCCCCTGAGAAGTCCAAAAAGCCTTGAAAATGAACCTCGTGGTGATGGGGTTCCCTTGCAAGCTGATTTCACTTTGTCAGGAGCCATCAATGTGTGAATCATTCTTGATGTCCCTCACCAGTCATAGCTGATGTTCCCTTCACCACCAGCTCGGTCCCAATATTCAGTCTGGAGTAGGGTTAGGGTCACCGAGCTGGTGGAACCAGTCTTGGTTTTATAACCCTTTTTAGTGTCTAGGGTGGACCTACCAGGTTTAGCAGCAGCAGCAAGCAAGCAAGCAAGCAGCACGCGCGAAATGGGTAAAAATCAGAACTCCGTCGTGGCGCTTCGGATTCGGCTGAAATTTTGGTGGATGATACCTATGGGTGTGAGGGACAACCACACAAAGTATGAGCCAAAAACTCGACGGTGGCGGCCGGGAACGGGTGTCGCAGGTGCTGGCCCGGTGGCTTGACGTTTGGGGTGCCCTCGAGGCGGAAAGCCTGGGCAAGGCGTCCGTGCAGGCGCCGCGCAATTTCCAGCGCGGCGTCCCGCAGCACCACCGGCGCAAGGGCCTCGGGCACGTCGACCTAGAAGAAAATCTTCGCGGCCGTCGCCTGTAGCACCCGGCGTACCGGCCGGCGGGCCAACAGCCCGCGGAGGGCCCCGCACAGGCGCTCCCCTCCCCGCAGCCGCCTCCGGGCGGTCGCCGCCGGGATCGCCGGTGCTAGCGTCGCCCGCGGTTGCGCCGTTTGCCTTTTTTGCGTGCCATGACGGGGGCAAAGAAGTACTGGGGCATATGCAAATGTAAGGGCAACACACACAACACACAGGGCTGGCGGAATCGCGCAGTACCCCCGATCTGGACCGCGCATGCTACGTCATCGCCCCTACCGACTCCTCCAGCATATATTGCAAGAAAACTTCATGGAATTCCGCCCACCCCCACCTCATACGAACGGATTCCCATTCTCCACGCTTGCAGAAGCACAAAAGGACCCACGGGGACGCCCAGGGTCCACAGAAAAACCGTCTTGCGGTCCGGAAAGGCCCACAGATCGCCTACTCCACGCATCGCAGTCTCGCGCGCCAGGCCCAAATCACCATCAAACTGGCCATGCGGCGTGCTGATTGGGTCCGCCGGAGTCGCTGCACCAAGCAGCCAGTGAATGTAAATCGTAAAACCCGGGCAGGACGCCCACAGGTACTTGAAACACTTGAGCAGGCACTGCTGGTAAACACGTCCCACACTCGCCTTAAACCGCAAAAGCAGGACCAGTGCCGCCGCATTGTTACCAAACAAATGTGCCTCACGGATGCCCACATTAAAAATAAATTTCAATCCCCACAAGACAGCACACGCCTCCGCGCATTGCTGGTTCGGCGGCTGCTCAAGGGGCACCGCGGACCGCGAACCAAGCTCCAACGAAAAAAGCTCCAACCGGTACGCCCCCCCCCATCGAGCGCCGCATCTACATACACAAACACCGGCTGTCTACGCACCTCCCGTGTCAGGGGTACCACTGACCAGCCCGGCAAAGCCAACACACACGCCACACACATAGAGCGCAGCAACTTGAGCGGGGTAAACTGCAGGCGGGGGGGGGGGGGGGATAACACATGGTCACACACCCCTGACAAGTGGGGACTGTGCCCAAAACGAGGCCTACAGATCCATCGCGCCCGCCCCAAAAAATGCTGCAAACACCGCACACTACAGACACCGACGGACAATCGCAACCAATGGGCCAGCAGGGCCTCCCACGCATTCCCCGCCGTCCGCAGGCTACCCCCACCCAGGTCCACGTCCTTCCCAAGCCACACCAGGCGGGTAACTGGCTCCAGGGTAACTCCACCCGCCGCAAGCAACGCCTACACCGCGCGCATAGTCTGCTCACGCACGCGCCCTTTACCCCGTCCTACGATGAGCACATCGTCGATGTAGATCAAAACCAACACCCCCACCAAACCAATCTCCTCCACTAAACGTTCCAATACCTTCTGGCACAGAATGGGACTATACTTCCCACCAAACGGCAAGCACCTAAACGACAAAACTCCTCCTTCACCATCCGAGATACGGAAAGCTCCCCAGAATGTTTTAGGGAGGCGCAGCGACCAAAAACAATTACTGAGGTCAATATGGCACATACACAGCTCCTCTTCCCCCCCCCCCCCCCGGAGCCCCAGCACCTCCCAAACTGGCCGGAGGCCTTGAGCTCTACTATAGAAAGGGGGGAGGAAAAAAGAAGATCCGTGTTGCGCCACCTGCGCCAAAAGGGCAAGGACTTCCACTGAGGGCAGCGAAAACTTCTCACGCTTCTGAGGCATCTCTCTATTCACCGGCACCAAGTTTACAATCAGGCTACACCTGTCAAGCGTTTTTGGAATGGCGAAAACCCCCCGCTCAGGCCCGGTGACCCCGGCGGGAGGGGGAACAACAAGTTTTGGCTACGCAAAGCATGCAACATGGCCACGGCCTCGTCCGACGGGAGCCCAACTCCTGAGAAATGTCGACTGGGAACCCACAAACGACTCCGGCACATAACGATTCCAAATATCAGCCGGGATAGGAATATGCCCCACTACCCCCAACCCCTGCGCAACACTTCTTCCCGTATGCGCTGCATCAGCAACTTCGGCGACGTAGAATCGTGAAGGGACTCCCAAACCCCAGAATCCAGGGAGGACAGTGCGGCAGTAATGAAGGGCAAGAAATCCGGCTGCCGCAGGTGCCTAGCCGCCTCCACCCCCCCATCCAGAAATTGGATCAGGCGCCTCTCCAACAAACCCGGCGGGGCTCTAGGCAGGCATGCACGCAGGATACGCAACCACGCATCCCACTCACCGCACCGCAGGCGCTGTCGAGCGCACCGACCCACCTCCAACGCGGCGGGAAACTGCCGCTCGGGCAGCCGCACCCACAAGCCTGGCCGGGCCTCCTGCTTTCCTCTTTCCCAAGACCGACGCAACCGCACCCGTCCTATGCGCCGCGATTCGCAGCCGACGGATAGAAGAGGTGCCTGCCGACAGGGGGGGGGGAGGGCGGGGGGGGGGGGGGGGGGGGCTCAGCGTCGACGTTGATGACGTCATCTTTCTCTTGGCGCTCTCCCGCACGCTCGACCCCGGTCGCCCCTCGACGGCCGCAAAGGCCCGAAGGACATCCGGGATCCTCACGTCCCCGCCTCCGGCGGGACTCTCTCTACCGCCCTCTCCGCCACCTCGCCCGGCAGGCTGGCCATCTTCTTGCTCTTGCTCGTTCTCGCGCTGACTGCGGTCTGCCCGGGACCCGGCGCTTGCATCCGCACCCCTCCACCCCCCGAGGTCTTCTTTTGGCCCCACATCCCTCTCCCGCCATAGAGGGCCAGTAGCTCCCCCGGGAAAATGTCTTTAATGGATACAACCCTCCACTCCCCCACCGTATCCCTTTGCGCACTGGGCCACGGCAGCTCCATGTTGTCTGCCAAGACGAAGTCGTCTAGGGCGTCACCATAGTGGGCCGCCACCGATTCTGACATCCAGCGACCCCACCAGGCGAGCCATCGGACCGGCAAACCCAACCAGCGTGAGGCCGCCGGCCCACCCCGCCTCCACACATGCCACCGCGCATGGGCGCTCTCACATCCGCTAAGGGCGGTTGCCATGACCATCTGGAGGTAGGTGGACCCTTGTGGGCACAAGTGCGCCAACGGGATCGCGGATGTGGACCCCTCACGGTCCAACCATCGCAGCCACGCCCTGCCGTAGCTCCCCAGCTTCCTTCGGACGAAGTGCGGGTCACACTTGACGGTGTGAAACCCCACGCCCCTGCGGCGGGACCCTCCAAGCCTGATGGGGGCTGCCTCACCCACCCGTAGCAGGCATGTGAACGATAGGACCGCCATTCCGTATGCCGTCCACTGTGCCTTGCCATCACACGCTCTCGCGAAACTCCTGAGCTCCTCCAGACCCATGTAGGGGCGTGCCACCGCCTGAGATGTGGCCCATTTTGCGCATCTCCAAACCCTTCCTGTAACGAAATCTGGGAGCCACCCCATCTCTTCCAATGCACGCATCGCTGATACCACCCCTCTGAAGAAGCTCGTGGAATACTCCAGTCCCCAGAGCTAGCACAGATACTTGCATGCTTCGGTCTCCAAGCCATCGATCGGCGTGTATCCGACCCAAAGGGCCAACTTCCTGTAGTGGGTATAGTATGTACCCATTGCGCTTTTCGCCCAAGAGGACGCTTGTAGGGCATCCACGGAGGTGATCTTATCCTCCTTCCACAACCGTCTCCACGCTGCCCATACCAAGCGCCGGACCACGTCGTCCCCATCCCGGAAGTCGGCTGGCTGTAAGACCACCACACCTTGTCGGGATTCAACCGCCTGGCGCCCAATCGGGCAGCGCCCCCATCAGTCAGACCTTGGGCATTCATGAAACCAGTGGTGCTTCACGCCCCTCCCCGTGTTATTGCGAGCCCGACATGTTGTCACCCTCGCGCTCGTTACGTCCATCGGCTCCGCGCCAGGCTTCGTCGTGTACAGCCTGCGGTCTCCCTCTATCCTGAACTTGGCCTTCATGGCCCACAGCCTGCGTGCCAACACTTCTTCCTCCGCGGCCCCCATGCAGCCTTGCGATCTCGCTGGCGGACTGGGCTCGTCATCTGCCGCCTCCCGCTAGTCAACTGCTCCTTTGGGGTCAAGACCCCTTTTACCGCGATACGTGGACAGGGAAGCCACCGTAAACATCCAAACCGCCAGGACGAAGGCCTTTAGTCTGTCGATCTCGTCGTCATTCATGGACTCTAGGCACCAAATCTCGGTGTTAACGGCATCAGAGTCCATCACCGGGGCTAGATCATCCAGAGTGACATATGTGAATTTGACCTTGCCCCGGAAGCGCGACACGTACTCGTGGGTCGGCACTTCTCTGCGCCACATCAGTGTGGATAAGGCCAGCAGGCTTGCATACACCTATTGGGGCTTGGCGTCCAGCTCCCGGACCTTCAGCAGCTCCGCCTTGCTCAACGGGGGCACCCCCACCATCTTCCTCCTCGCCGCGGCCTCGGACTTCGGGCTGACCTCCGCCAACTCTTTGCGCAGCCCCTCCATGGGGGAATCTTTGCACTGCACGCGCACTGTGCGCTACTTTTAGACTATGTTCCCCCCAAAGAGCCCCCAAGCACACACCTTGGAAACGCCCTTAGAATTAGGTGACCCAAACTGCCCCAGCTCAAGCAAGTTGCAAACTACCTTCCCTTCACATAACACACATCATGCACAACTCGAAAAGCCATGAATAGCGCATTGGTCGCCACCCTCAAGAACACACGACGACCCTTAATCGCATCCTTGTATCGGATAATCGGACTTGCTTCAATACTTCCAGTTCCCAATGGAATCTTTGGCCGTCCGATGCGTGCTTGTCGGCCTAAGTGGAAATGGCTCTTCGCCACTCTGCAGAGATATAATGTAAAGCATAAACACAATCAAGAGAGTCGCAAACAGCATTGCGTGTAGTGCCACATTCCATCACTTGTTTTGAGCTTGCCCTTGAAACTTTCTGTTGCACACAGTCCAGTCGAGCTTGCCCTTGAAACTTTCTGTTGCACACAGTCCAGTCGGGTGATTCCTCCTAGTATCAAAGCGTGGATTCAAAGATTGTCCCGGTTTCCTCAATAGCACCGGAAGGTTGGGGCCCAAAAGAGGGCGGAAATGCTACGTCACCCTTGCATTCTCGGGGATCCCCAAACATAGGGGGACAAAATCCGAAGTCAAAACCTCCGCTAGGGGTCACCATGATGCCCCTAGGGGCCCCTAGTATCTCAAAGTATGGGTCTCTAGTACGGCCAGACGCCCAAATAGTTGCACTGCGCCCGCACTGCGCGCGCACTGTGCTCAAGGCTCCCCCCATGGCCATACGCTGGTCCTCCACCAGCTTCTTCAACTCCGGCAGCTCAGGCGCTGGGGCCGGAGGTGGTGCCGACTTCACGAAGCCCACTCCCTCCACGGCAGCTGCACTGCGCCATCACGCAGAAAGCTACTATCATTTTTAGTAATTCCACCTCGCTATGTAGTGGTAACCCAAACTTCTTGACAAATGTGTCCTCCCACTCCTTTCTCCTATCCATCAACACCGACAGCGCCATTTCGACGGTCGACGTTGCCCTCGCAATTTCGATGAAGGGTACCGAATCGATAAAGGTGGAGCAAATACTGCCCCTGGCAAAAGCCGCGAAATTTGACATCGACATTACTGCTAGCCAGGTCTATACTGAATTATCACGGAGCTTGATTCTACGTGCGACCCCCGTCAGGCCTGTCAGCTCAAATGCAAAAATTGCACTGCACCAAGACACACATGCATGCACACCACACACACACACACACACACACACCACAAACAGAGCTAAACCATACATCAGAACGTGATCTAAGAATCAACCCCTCCCCTCCAGTTGAGCTCAACGCTAGAGAACATGAAAAAAGGATCCTCCCTGGGGTTGGACGTTGTCCTTGTTGAAATTATTATGGCTTTGGCTGATAGCCTCGTCCCCAAAATGAAGGAGGCCATCCCCAAGTTTCTCGAACAAGGCACGAGGCAAGGGCTGGTCATCGGCATCGATTTCATCAAGGCGTACAATTCAGTACATGATAATTACATGACCACCTTTTTTCTGCACCTGCCACTTTTCAATCCCCATGATTGCATCATTGATGATTATTTTCAAGGCCCCATTCATGTTTGCAATCAGGAGATGGTACAAAATGCAGAGGTAAAAATAACAACGGGCATAAAGCAAGGGGGGGATGTTTGCCCGGCGCGCGTCCAGCGCATGCCCGGCACACTACCTTTGTATTAAGTATCTTCTCTATAGCCCCAAGTTTATCCTCACCTTGGGAAGTCCCCCAAGTAGACCATATTGGCCCGCAAACCTTCTCTGCAAGGCACCTTGTGTAAGCCGAAATATGAGAGCTCAACAACACAAAATGTCACACCCACCACTTCCAACCACCACCCTTGCCATCGTCATAAGCTGGGTGCAAAGGATGGGCCAAATTCTTGGACACGGCGAGAAGGTACTCCAAATTGTTTGGTGAGGTGGGGGCAAAAACAGGCACGAGTGGGGAATGGTAAAAAAAGATGCCGGGCGCGCACCAGGGGTCTGAGGTCCTGCACACCGGGCAGACCTGCCGTTTTTGGAATGGGATTCGGCATGGCCATGGACCAGGTTTCAGGCAGGGTAGGATTATCCAACAGTGATTGATAAATTTGGTGCATCAAAGGAACAAAGTGTCCCGAGAAACACTTATAAATAGCTCCTGTAAAACCGTCAATGCCCGGAGAGGAGGTCGCACTTAGGGCGTCAAGCGCCGCGTGCACCAGGTCAGCTGACGCTGGGCGAATGAGTAACTTGGCCATGTCAGCCAGGGGTTTACCCAGCCAGGGGTTTACCCTTAAAGAAAGAGCGTAAGTACTCCGTAACCTGAGGGGAGGAGAGCCCTGAGACGGACATTTTGTCAGACCAGAAACCCAGCAGCTCTTGTGCTATCGACTCGGGGTCGGGGAGAACCTGGCCCGTTTTGCTGCGGAGCGTGTGCAGTTGCCGTTTCACCTGTAGTTGGCGGGTGAGGCGCCAGATTTCTTGCTTCCGCCGCCAGGGTTGTGAGGCCCATGGGTCGGATATCGTGGTCTTCAACTTGTCGAGCACCAGCTGGCCTGTCCGGTCCTCGTCAGCCTTTTCAGCCATGGCGGCAAGGACGCGATAGGCCACATGAGGGTCGGGAATATCATATCCTTTAGACAAAAGAAAATCGTGGCCTCCGGGGGCTAGCTTATGTGATGTGGATTCCCTCAATAGTATTTGTACTTCGGTATAGCCCGTGCAGCAATGAGTCCTCTCATATGCGAGGGCTTGTCGGCGGATCAGATCCTGGGAGTCCGCCCATTGGGCGAAACCTGAAGTTTGCAAACTGGAGAGTTGTGCCTGTATGTCGTCTACAGTCTCTTGGGACTGCAGAAAGGAGACAAGACATCTTTTGCGACGTTGCTGGTCGCAGGAGGCAGATAAGAGCGAAAAAACTACAGCCCTGTGGTCACAGGAAGCCAAAAAACATGGATAGCATTCACGTAAAACAGAGACAAAGCTGTTCCATATCCTGGAGATCACTAGGAACCTCCGGCGTCTCTGTCCTCCGTTTCTTGTGTGTCTCGGGTGGGTTCTCGTCCCGCAAGCGCTTCATGCGCTGTGCGGTGGCCCCTCGGATGTCCCATCGGGGGTCCGACAAAGTCGTCCGCCGTAAGGCCGTAAGGGTCACCGCGTGCACTTGGGACATATGCCGCCATTCGGATGCTTCTTCCGCTTGGATGCCGGTGAATAGCGAAACATGTGCCTGCTCCCAAAACGAGGATGCCACGGCGAGCTTGCGCGACACTGTGGACCGCGCCTCGAGGAGGATAGCCGTTCGCCACTGGCGGAAGCGTAGTCGGCGAGAATCCGCCATCCAGGACAAGTGGTAGACCGCCTGTTGCGCTTCTACATACCACCGCGTCGTGTGTTCCTTGTAGAGGAAGTACGCTTGCCGGCACAAGTGCTCGTGGTGGTGTGCCAAGAGGAGGGACTTCTGTGTGACGGCTTTCCGGGCGAGTGCCTGCGCCACCTCTTCCAGGCAGAGTCGTGCGGCCTGCATTTGGGCGTGTAGCATGACCCGCCTGGCCTGGTCCAGGAAGGGTCCGGCATGAATTTCACGAGACTCGCGCGGCGGTGAGGCCGGAGCCTGTGCCGGTGGCGGCGACGGTTCTCTGGGCCGTTTGCGCAGCGGTGCTACATGGTGGTGCCAGGCCATGGCCTCCAAGACCCACGTGCGCTCGGCAGTGGTGACCGCTTGTGTCAATTGCCACCGAAGTTCCTCCACCGTGGGCGCAGTATCTGTGAAACGTGGCTCTGATCGCGGCGGGATCGACAGAACACCTCTCACGTGGTTCCAAATGTTGCGGGCCGTAGGTTTAGCTACCTGCGGCAGGGCCCCAGCAACAGGTGGGACGATGTGCGTGGGCCGCTTATTGCTGACGAAGGTTGGGGCGTGCTGCAACTTGTCAACGACCCACGCCTGCAATCGCTGGAATACGTGGAAGTGCCATGTGGCAACTACCACCCTCCAGTGCGCCTGGACTGGAAGGAAGGATCGTTGAAGGGAGTGTGGGAACTGCAAGCGGGTGCACATGCGCAGTTCGTCTGCGGACGCCGTTTGTCGCCACTTGGTTGCCTCCGGTTTCCATGTCTCCCATGCGTCGGTCCAAATGTCCCAAAACCGGGATTCGAAGGGGCACGACAAGAGGCACTGCTGCACTGCGAGGCCATGGCGCTTTCCACACCGTGGGCACAGCACCGGCCAAGTTTCCCAGGGTGCCCCATACCCCGGCAATCGCAGTGTCCCCCACAACCATGGACCCCACTTATCTCGGTTGACCGCGCGCAAAGGCAGCCATGACGTCCAATGCGCCTCGGGTACCGGCTTCTGGGGGCGTGATTTGATGATCCACTTACGGGCAGGGGACGGCATTACATGGCTGTTCAAGAGGATATCCGCGGGTGATGTGCTGCCCAGACCACGGCAAGGGTGCATGGTACTGCCCGCTCGGGCTGCAAGGTCGGCCAATTCATTGCCAATCCTGTCGTGATAATCTTGCAAACTATGCGCCTTTTTAGGGTCCCGATGCCCACATGCCCAACGTACTTGGAGTGCCTTGGTGGAGATAAGCTGGTACGCTGCGTCGTGCAAATCATAGTCGGACGATTGTGGGCTGGGTGGCTTGGAGACGCATCGGGCCGCAGCCCGGTTGTCAAGCACGATGGAGTCGCCCGGTTGGGCTAGGCACGCCGCGATCCATACGCCGTACATTTCTGCCCTATAAATTGTCTGCGGGCCCGGTACCCTCGCCTGGATGCGCATAGGTCCGTTGACCACCCCTGTGCCAGCACGCCCTTCCAACAGGTTGCCGTCACTGTACCACGTCGACCCCGTGGGTTGCCCCTGCTGGTGCCAGGCACGGCCTGACTGCTCAACGTTGGGTTGCAAGGGACTAGTGCCGCTCTTGGGACGCACGGATTGGAGGTACTGCCCCCACTAGAGATTCGCATATCACATGGGAAGTCGGGTTTTCAACTGGGGGGTCAGTAGAGCCCCCCAGAACAGGGGTGGGGGTTCAGGAAAAGGGCTCATTTGACAGGACCATTAATCAGTTATTATGAGCTCTGAGCCGAAAGCATTGAAATTGGTCAATTTTTCCCTTTGGAGGTTCCCCCTTAGACCAGGCAAAAGCCTATACTGCCGGATTTTTTCAAAAGCTGGGGTGGTGCAGCGCACACCACATTTGGGGTGGTTCGTATGGACAAGAGTAGGTCATTGGCATGGAAAAGCAAATGTATCAGCAGCGAGACATTCTGCAAAATCTTCTCTAGCACCGAGCAGGCCATAACAAATATCAAGAATATGAAGGGCTATACATTGACGTCTAGCAAAACGTGTGCCCTGCGTGCACTGCGTGTGCCTCGTGCACAAAGGCCTTCTCTGGAATACCAAGCATCTGCAATATTCAGGTCCAGTAGTGCTTGGCGTGAATCCCATGAAACTGTGAAGGGACCAGTTCCTGAGAAGGCACAAGTATTTGCTGTTGCAGCGGAAAAACCATGATGGAGGCTGATGGCTTGGCATCAGGCCTTGCTGTTGTGGCTGACTATGTTTTTCATTGCCTCTCCAGGTGAAGCCATGTGGGAATGGGATGATGTTGGCTAACCAATGGAACCTTGTGTATCCCAAGCCCAAGCTGCGTTTCCCTGGAAGGCTGTGCGGGTAAAAAAACAACAACAGCTGCTGCAAAATCCAGGGGACAAGCATGCCAAGACCGTGAACCTGAGGACGGAAATGGAGCAAGTGAACTTTGAGAACAAATAAATGTTGAATAAAACTGTATTCATAGGGTCAGGGTGAGGGTAGGATGTAACCAGATTCCTACAAGTCTCCTGTGTGAGCTTTGCCAATGTCCCAATTGTGAAACTGACTCATCAACATGAAATTCATGAGATGGGATCAGATAGTGGGGTATCAGGTTCCATGAAAATGTTAAATGCCATGCATACAATCATGATGACACAATGCAGCGATGACCCACTCCACCCATTTGCATGCAACACAGCAGTTTTCCTTGGCTTCCCAGGCTAGAATTTGAGATTGTGGCACATCAGGCAGTCGCTTGTAGTCAACCACTGCTGACGTGTCCGTGGGACGGCCCAGACACGCCCGTGACCTGCAGTGAATGCGACTCTGCAAACAACCGCATGACAGCTCTTCAGATTTGCCCAGGGCGGACTCGATATGAGTAGCAGGGACAGAGTGCTGCAGGTTGTTTTTGAAAGGAAATCATTTCAAAGAGCAAGGGTCGTTTTTGCAACTTTGGTCATCCCAGGGGCGTCTGGCAACAGCTGCTGCTGCCGCCTGCACGGCGGGCCAAAGCTGCTGATTGAACAACAACAAGGGTCTGAGGACGTCCAAAAGAGTCCTACCAGATCTGTCCACAGCAGCTGTACAACCATTACTCTAATGCACATTGGAAACGTTGCACGCATCTCCTATTTCCTCAGGTCTTTTTTGTCGGGGGGTAGACCAAGATGAGCTGGTGTAGCCTGCTCACTGTATGGTGCTCGAGATAACTCCTTGGGATCGGGGTTCAGAGCTGTCCAGTCCTGCGATGATTCCAAAAATGACTGTGGTAGCCGATCTGATACGTAGTGAGGATGAGCTGAGTCTGATACCGGATTATGCAGTGGGCAACTGCTGCGCCCGTAGGCTTCCCAGTGTGCACATGAGGCACAAAAGACTGTAGGCTGAAAAGTTTCCTCAAGTCTTGGTTCTGAGGCACTCCCATGGGACCGTTGGGAGGTGGAAAATGGCCTAATCCGCACGCACAGCACACAGTGCGCCCCTCCCCTAAAGTACCACACAAGGAAGCTGCAGGTGACAGGCCCGTCGAGTACGGAAGCATCGGCCATGGGTGGGGATCACAGGAAGCGGAAGCGGCAGTGGCTGCAATCTCAAGCACAAGGTTGTTGTGAGAAAAACCAACTCTTCAAAGGCACGACCCAGCCACTCTTTCCCACTGCAAGTGGCTCGCAACATCTTCGTAGGGGGCGTTGTCGCACGGTGCGCGCACGGTGCGGCCCCTTTCCGGTGTTTCCGGGGATTTTACCCCCCCCCCTTGCGCACGCACGGCCGCGGTCCCAGAAGTCAGGCCAAAACGGCGGTTCAACGCCCACCCCGTGCTTAGACAAGGTCGTGCATGCGCAAGGGGGGGGGGGGACCCAGTGGAGAGGCCCACAACAAACCACTCTGGCGGGTGTTCCCAAATGCTTGTGGATGGTCACCAAAGGCCTTTGGGTGATATCTGGTGTTTCTTTCTGCCTTGCAGGGCTTTTTTTGTTACTTCCTGGTGGGTCTAATGGTTTTCATACATCCAATTGTCCCTAAGTCTGCCCTTGTTGGCCCCTGCTGGTACACCAGTGTATCAGTTGCAGTTGCAACACCTCCCCCATCTTCAGCAATAGGCCCACCTGAATTGTCCTCATGGCGTTGTGGTGGAGATAATGAGGGTGATGGGGAGGGGCCCCTGATCTGGAACTCAATGCGGTGAAGTGCAGCGGCCTCATGAACAACTACTTTGCCACCAACTTCATGTTGGATCCGCAAAAAGTCCCCGGGCTGCGGTGAAGAACCCAACACAATTGCTGGGACTCAATCACCCGTACTTGCGCAATTGTAGAAGACATCCATACCAGGGGTGACCCAGGACAAAGACATGATAAATCTGAGCTGGAATGGGGGGGAAACACTGCCCGTGAAAATGAATATATCGAAACTTCGCACAGTGCGCGCACGGTGCGTGCAACTCCCTCTTATGGCCCGGACAAACACGGTGGTCAGAAAAATCACGGTCAGACGGTGGTGCCACGCTTCAACAATAGTAGAGCAAACAATAGTAGAGCAAGGGGAGGGGCCTGGGGGCAGCACTTCAGCCACCTCCCACAAGGTTCCACCCCATAGCCGGACCACCATTGCTATGTCCCTTAACCCCATCCCTGTGGCATTCCCAGCAACACAGAGCACCTTCTCCCTGTGCAGCACTGCTGAGGCAATATGTTGTGGGAGGGAATGAGCCGATCGTTGTCCTTACTGCTGTTGCATGTAACCGGGTTAGGTCGGAGACTGGAGGCTGGTGGGAACCTACCCTCAAACCATGAGCCCATTCCGAGCGAAACACAGTGTGGTAGAGGAATGGACGTGGCGGCAGTATCAGTCCAAAATCAGTGGTCATCCAAGACGTCTTGGCCAATGAGAGTGCCATGCCTCTGAGGGTAATCCTTGACACACCATAACAATGTATTTTGTTGCCCCACCAGCGATTGGTTACAAGGCTCATAGCTCAGAAGCCGAAAAGGCTGAACATAATGTACCGAAAGGAGTATCCATTCTTCAACCAAATCAAGGTCATCGCATGCGCCCGGCTTCCCGGGATGAGCATATTACACATCAGACATTGCGGCCCCCCATCGGAGCCTTGGTCGACTGGACCTGCCGTGGTCCCCTGGCCCGCTGTCCCTCAAAAAGGAGGCAAAACTGAGATGGCACGCAGGGTGGGGCAGGTTGGGTTGGGGGCGGGTTCATTTGAAACAGAAAAATTCGCAATCAAAAATCAGATGAATCATACATCATGAGGATTGATGTGACGTGATTTGATGTGATGCGGTGTGTTGTAATGTAATGTGATGCGGTGTGGTGCTGTGTGGTGTGGTGTGGGGTGGTGTGGTGCAGTGCAGTGTGATGTTATGTGATGTGGTGTAGTGCAATGTGAGGAGGAGGAGGAGCTCCAGCCCGGTCCTCGTGTACCACGAGCCCCGTGTGTCGCCCAACCCAGGCCAACGTAGACATAAGGAAGGGGTCCCCACTTACCTCCACTGAGAGTGGGATGAGTCTCTATGTGATGTGCTGTGACGTGATGTGATGTGATGTGATGTGATGTGATGTGATGTGATGTGATGTGATGTGATGTGATGTGATGTGATGTGATGTGATGTGATGTGATGTGATGTGATGTGATGTAAGATGTGATGTGATGTGATGTAAGATGTGACGTGATGTAAGATGTGATGTGTGATGTGATGTGATGTGACGTGATGTGATGTAATGCGACGTGCAGCATCATGCTTAGATCTTTGGGATTTGTCTTTCAAAATGCACGCCGGACAGGTGCTGTACATCGTTGGATGGAGCAACACAAGCAACGGGGGCCGAATGGGATAATCGTCATCATGTATGACACCTTCTGAAAATTGACAACGTGCCTGAAGCATGAGGAGCAGCTCTCACCGCCTTCCTCCTGAGGGCACATGGTCAACACAAAGCAAACTGACCACGCATCATGCATCACTCTGACCACCTTGAATGGCTGAAGCGATGTCCATCAGCAGTCAGAGAAGCCCCCACTTAGGACCCCATGACAGTGGGTGAGCATCATGGCTTCACACACGGTTACGGGCAATGTTGAGGGACATGTTGGCCTTGTGCATGCAATTAGGGGGGCATTTACGCACAGCGCGCGCGCAGCACGCAGTTTACAGGGCAAAAATGGGGAATTTCAGGGTAATTAGCAATATTGTTCCCTACATAGCCAATACTACACCCCCACAACGATGATGTCCTGGTCACTCATACCTTCTTTTGATTATGTCTCAATGATGATGTCATTAATATATGGATCGCACACGTCCCACACATCAGCAAGAACCCATTCAATAACTCGCCGCCACACACCAAGGCTGCTTTTCAGGCCTTGTGACACAGATTGGGGATGCACAATTTCTATGGGAGTCAATGTGGCTGCATACAATGGAGTACTCTCGGCCAAAGGAATCTGACTGAGTAATTGTTTCGCAGGCAGAGGGTATGCATCGGTTCCAGTTTGCTCATTGAGTGCTCGATAATCATAATTACCAACATGAGGTACCCTTTTTCAATGGCAACAACACACACAACTGTACTAGAAATGAAGGGGAAGCACACATGCAACTCGAATAAATGTGGTGCAAGGGTCAAATTCAAATATTGGAGTACTCGGCACTACTATCCAACTTGAGTACGTTCCTATGCAAACTTTGTGCATAGCGCGCACAGCACACAATACGCCCCATAGGGGCCTGTCGGCACAGCACGCGCACAGCGCGTGCACAGCGTGCATATGCAGGGAGAAATTGGGGGGTTTTGCTACAATTGGCAATATTCTTGCCTATATGGACCATACTGCATCCCCACAATGTTGGACAGCCCCGGCATTTGATGTGCACTCTTTTGGTGAAATATGTACTGCTGGGAATATAGGACACAAGGCCACGATTTTCGGCCATGACCTCTTTGAGCATAGGTTGATCTAGGTCACACAAAGGTACATGGCTAAGAGCCCCATCAATGATGGACAAATAGCTAGCCCACTCAGGGGCCTACATAGTCTCATTTGAATCCTCAGGATCCTCAGGCACATAAATAGGACCGTTGGGGAGTTGCACTCGACCCACGGTCATCCTGTCACCCATGCAACGCCAATAGGCATGCTCGCCTCACGTGCCGGTCCATATCCCTAATTGGAAAGGGGCCAATCCAAATCCAAATTCTTGATAGATACCACAAACCTATGGGAAACGATGCAAAACAACGCACAACAATAGACAAGAAATGAGAGCAAAGCATGCAAGCAACTCATATAGATGCATAACAAGGCTCATTGTTACTAGTGCTAGGCACTACTATGCAGCTTGGGTACGGTCCTGTACAAACTTTGTGCACAGTGCACACAAGGCGCGCGCACAGCGCACAGTATGCCCCCTCCTAGAGCGACACACGGCCAATGCTGGAGCGTACGGTAGCGTGCTTTAGCAACCCAAAGCTGCATACCGCATCGCTCATGCCGCAGGCCATGCACACCCCGACTCCACTCCAGAGTGGAGATCCCTTTCCCGTCAGCCCATCCCTGGGTAGATGGTCGCTGCTGTGGGCCCTTTCCTCTACTCAAGACGTGGTGGCAGCAGCACGCCGGTGTGTTTCGTTTGTGGTGTTGTGCTGCATACACTGACAAAATGGGGCAAATGGCGTTGCAGGCTGTGGCCATCACGGCACAGCTGTGCTCCTGCAACGGTACTTGTCATGCCACGAGCGCATTTCCGGCACTCAGTCAGTGGCGCTTTAAGGGACAGGGATGCGGCTCGGGGTTGGAAATACCCGCTGGAAACCGCCACATCCGGGGGGCTGGTCCTTGTGTTGCGGAGTGCAGTGCGGTGTGGTCTCGTCACATGGTCCACCCGTGGGCAATGTGGGCTGCATCCGGCATCCATGCGGCAGGCATGAGATGCAGGGGTGAGCAGACAGGGTCTGGGAATGTTGAGCCCCTGAAGATGCGCGGTTGAGATGCTGGGGTTTTCAGCCTGGCACCTTTGAGCGTGGCAAGAGGGTCGTCTGTCGGTCCGCTCTGGCTGCCATGAGGTCGCCCTAACTGGTGCAGGCCTCAGGGGAATGTCTGCGGGGTGCACACAGGTTGTTCGCATGGACATTACGACTGCAATTCCAGCGGTCGGACACGCCACTCGCACCGCGGCGGGCCATGTAAAGGAACTCCTGGAGCTCTACACACATGCGGACCTGTTCCCAACGATGAACATGGGGTGGAGGCACACAAAGCCACACCGAGAAACACCTTTCAGGTCTCACGTTCCACTGCTTGCGATCAGCGGCCGGCTGCTGGGCTGCAGCCGGAGGATGCGCATGGTGCAGGGGTGCGGCTGGAGAGGAGAGGGGGGTCACAAGGGAGGGGTGGCAAGAGCGGTTGTGAAAGCGGCTACCGGCGGGTGGGAAAGCGGTTGGTACGCAATGTTTTGCGGCCACAGAGCGGTGGGAGGGGGTTAGTGACAAAACAGCTCAGACAGAAGAGAGGCGTGGGTTATGGGGGGGGGGGGGGTTACACCTCAGCACACACGGGCTTGGCCAATGACATGGAGACCGTCAAAACTGCGAATGTGGCCAGCGCAGGGGCGGCGTCTGCACCGCGGAAGGAAAAAACGGGGTGGAAGGTCCATTCACGCAGCAAAAGGGTGGCGGGCCGGACATCAAAGGAGCGACCAACTGCGGCGGTTCGAGGGGAAGCGGTGGCAACCGACGGGCGGTCAAACCGCATCAGAAAGTCGCCGGCGGTGGTCTGCTGGCCCAATGACCCCCCCCCCCTCCGCTCCCCTTTTGCGCAGGGCACAGAGGTCAAGGACAGCAAGCGTCAGAACAGGATCCCATGCGCAAAAAAGGCCCCGATGTCGTGCGACTCACAGGCGAGTGGTCCCTCAGGAGTGGTCCCTATGGGGGGGGAGGGGGGGCGACCCCCATTCCAGTGACACCCGCTAACAATCACATCACAACAAATAGTCTCAAGCAGAATGCGGTTTTGAGGAGGACCAACTCTTCGCGGACATGCCCCAGCCCCTCTTTCCTGCAACCACCGGCTCAGGAACAAGTCATCGTGCGGTCTTGACCACAGGAGCCGTGGTCAGCAAAGCAACGGGCAGAGGGGGGTCACCGTGCTCAGACAACGCTGCACGAAAGCAGGGAGGGGGGGGGGGGGGTGTTAGGGAGGCAATCGCCAGCAGGAGGCTTCCCCTGGCAAGGAAGCAGCTTGTGACCCGCCAGGCACGACCTGAAGTCCTGCCGTGCAGTGTGGGCGCACCACCGTTGAACGAAAGAATGACGTCAAAATCAGAACCGCTCCGGTCCGCTCCGAAGAAAACTTGGGCAAAGGGCCTCACGGGACTCCGGACTCATGCGATGGGACGGTGACTTGAATGTGATCCACGAAGGCCTCGGGGAGATGCATGTACTCAAGCTGCGACGTTGTGCGCGTCACCTTGCTCTGCATCTTCTCCTGGTGCCACTGCAGCCGCTGCGGGTCCGACCAGTCGCGGTGCCACTTGGGGGCTGGGTCCAGCTGCACCAGCTTGCAGCACATGGAAGAGGGCTGCAGGCGCTGCAGCAGGGCAATCACTGGGCCCTCCTCTACGCCGCCAGGGATGCCAAAGATACCCTCGGAGATGGGCATGAACCCCACTTGCGCCAGCTTGGCCACAGACCAGAGGGCAAAGGTGTTCCAGGGCGAGTTGCGCCCGGTCAGCACGTGGCGGCCGACGTCGAAATCGTGGCCAGGCACCTGCGGAGGGTGGCGGGGATGGGGAGGGGTGCCGGGCCTTGTTGAGGGGCAGTGTTCAGGGGTGTGGGGTGTTGAGGGGTCTGGGGCATTGGTTGGGGGGTGCCGCCCATTGCTGAGGGACGTGAGGCATTGTTGAGGCCATTGTTTGGGGATGTGGGGCATTGTCCTGGAAGATGGTTGGCGCTGGAAATGCAGAAAATAATCACTGCATGGGGAGAGTTGTGCTGGTATGGCAGCCTTAAAAGGGGGCAATAGGGCCCCTGCAAAGGAGGCGTAGAGGGTAGAGTTTTCGTTCAGCGCGCACACTGCATCAGGTATTTGAACAACTTCTCCAGGAAATCGTCCACCTTTGAAGCCCTTGTAAATACTGTCCCTTGGAGGAGGTTGCCAGGGGAAGCATTATGGCAGGGTGTGAGGGCTCCATCGGGCTGAGCCTCCATAATTATGCTGTGGCCACGTGCACAAAAAAATTTGACACATACATTCAGCTCACCTTTTGGGACAAATGGCCTCCAAAACGAGACACAGAGGGGGAGTCCTTGCACTGTGTGCTGCTTTTAGACTAGGTTCTCCCCGAAGAGCCCCAGGCACACCCCTTCCACACGCCACTAAATTTAGGTCACCCAAACTAGCCTAGCTGAAGACAAATGCAAGCTACCTTCCCTTCGCATAAGAAATCACACAAAATGCGGAAAGCCTAGGGTGTGCCCCTACACACAGAGCCCAATGCTTGCCATAACCCACCATAGGTCAAAGACATGAAAGGAGAAGGGAGTGAGTCTCTGGGGCAAGACTCTCAAATAACGCCAATCCTTAGGCTTTCTCAGCAAGCAACTCAGCTAGCCTCAGCAGTTCACCTAGGTTGTTCTAGGACAAGTATTCAACCACAATAGAGTTCAAACACCCATCAGGCAAAAGAAAAGCTGAGCAGGACTCCCCCGTGGCCTCATCCACGCCATACCCTTCCCAGGAGGTAAGCAAGCGCCAACCCTGATAGTAGCAATGGTGGAGTAGTGACTTCACAAGTAGAAACCTTGCTTAGCCATCTCTTCGGCGTTCCTGTTAGGGAGAGTTTCTTCCACTTCATTAGGGCTGGCAGCACCCTGTAAGTCCAACGCCGCTACCTCCTCATCATTCAGCTCCCATTCTTCCCCCCATCACCCCAACTCAAGGTGCCACAACAAAGTGTGGGAGTCCATGGTGGAGATGAGCAAAAAAGTGTGAAAAGGGGTGGAAATGGGTGAAAAGGAGGGAAATCCAAAAATGCCACATCCCCAATGTGGAAGAAGCATCAAACCTACGCCTGGGGCAACAATGATGCCCCTAGTATCACAAAGTATGGGTCTCCAGTACGGCTAGACGCCCATATAGTTGCACTGCACCCGCACTACGCTAAGGGCGCCCCCAGATGACAAGGCACAAGCACACCCTACCAAACCATGCCATGCCATGGCAGATGTGCCTTGCCTTGGCTTGGCGAGGCGAGCGAGTGCGCACGTGTGTGGGGAAAGGTTCTACATCCAAACCCTCTCAAACATTTGTGGACCCCCACGGCCATCCGAACGGGCCCCTCCTTCTCAAAGTTGAACCCCCCAACCCTTATTTTTTGTTCAACCATAATTATGCCATGGCCAACACGTACGTGCACAAAATTTGGCGAATATGTTCAGCTCACTTGTTTTGTAAATGGCCCAAAATCAGACACGGATGCACAAGCACTCCCGCAGCAGGCCGAAACAAGACAATTTATGGGCCTACCAACAAGGGAACATTACAAAGGACATGGCACAAGCAAAAACAAGGCACACATGCATATCGTGAATGTTTTTGGGCTCTCAATTGGACGTTGTAGCCTCTAAATTGGCTGAAACAGCCCACAGAACAACCCGAACAACCCAGTATACGGGTCAATTGGGCCGCAACTTGTCACTGGGTAGCTAACCCCATGTCTGGGAGCTAGACAGGGTGCTTGGAGTCCAACAGGGAGTGCTCATTCATCCCACGCAAACACACAATATAAACTCAAATGTGAAATGATGGCGGTAAGGATCGCAACGGCACGTGCCACTGGAGCCAATATGTGGACCAAGCCAGCAATTCCCCATGCCAATCCTTCATCACCAGTGAGAGGGGTGTCATGTGTGCGTACCATTACACAGGACCCCCCTTCCCAATGCGCTAAGGTAGGCAAACCATGATCAAATGAAACCCTATGTCCAATGCGCTAAGTTAGGCAAACTGTGATCACATGGGAAAACAGCTTGACTACCTTAGCGCATCAGCCACGGGTTTTCACTTGATCACACTTTGCCTACCTCAACGCACTGGACAGGGAATGCACTGTAATTATGCGATTACAGCCTGCTACCTCAATCTCTTGCTAATTCTATTGCCTTCGGCAGTGCACCTCAAAGAGAGGCTAACAGTCAACCAATCAGTCAGTTAGTCAGGCAAGCAGGTAGGCAGACATAAACACACAATTTGGGTTTTTTGAGTGGCAGACTTGGCTTCGAGCAGTGGGGAGAAGAGATACTGTCAGAACAAGCAGCGGTCGAACGGTAGTGCACCCGATCACAGACGCAAATGTGTAGGTCGGCGGTTCGAATCCCGGAATCAAAAAATCCATTGGGGGATTGTCTTATTGGGCAAGGTCGTGATTTTACAAGGGGCTGGACATCAAATATCATGCCTTGGGGTATGCTACGCGAATGACCCCCCAAAAGGGGGGGTGGTACGACGCTTGCGCCTGCGCTTGATCTAACAACCTCTCTTCGAGGTGATTTTGAATATCCTGGGACCATGTCAAACTCCAGCAAGTGAAGCATGGGGATAGGGTGCATGCAGTACAACCACCTAGAAGGCCACTTGCTATGGCATTTGCTTACCCAATGACCTTGCCCTTGTGTTTTGCATGTTGCACACGGACAGCGCTTGCCTCCAGTGGTGCCACAGCGGTTCCGGTAAAACAATTGCATCATGTGGTGCGGACTCGAATGACCTTGAGCGCAAGCTGGAGCCAAAGCTCACACTAGAGTAAGAGGTTTGGCGTTGGCAAAGGTTCGGTTGAAAACTGAAACATGCAAAACTTGGTTCCCAGGGACCAGGCACAAGGGGCAAGAAATCATATCAAAAAGTTGTGTTGGCCTCAAAATGCTAAGGCAAAGGGGAATGCCAACGGCCTGCAACCGCCCGCGACTTTGAGCTCCCCCTTAAATTGCCTTGTTTAGCTGCACTTGCAAACGAGAGGATACAACATCCAAGTGGTTACCGGTAAAATGGTGAAGTGGTGGGCTACCTCCATAGCACACTACACCACATCACAACACACAAAGACCTTAAGAGGCCTCATATAAGATGCTGGACGTTTTGGCAAGGCTTAGGTTTATGCCCCGTGGCCGATGGCTGTGGCATATGAACCATCGCCCCCCCCCCCCCCCAGGGACTATGCGCTAGGACCCAAGCGTGACCTTTGCAGTACATTGTACATTGTACCGAGAGGAAAATTGTTCTTCGGCGCCTTTGGCACGTGCTAACACTTGTGCCCAAAGGAATGCTGAGCTTTTGCATGCGGGCACAAAAAGCAGCCAGCACAGAAGCGCAGAATGAAGCTTGGCTCGCCAGTGGCCTAAAAGACCATAGGTACCTTTCTGTCACAAGAATGGGACATGAAGATGCCAGTGGACAGGCCACCAACACCAAAGCAGCAGTGGATTGCAGCAGAACGTCATGGACCACCGCCAAGCTGTGACCACTGGACCTGTTTGTCAACTACGGACATATGATGGGAAACAGCGACACCCCCTCCCTCCCAGGGGACTCTGCAAGGGGGTTGCCCTCTCTCCTCACAGAGAGGTAGAACTGAGTGCTGCAAGGGTAGTCTCCACCTGAAGGTTGTGGCCTGCCGAAAATCACCCCCCGAAATGGGTATCGCAAGTGGGCGGTGGGGGAAAGATCATTCCCTGTACTGGTCAGTCCATTGTTTGTGTGAGGGCTTCGGGAAATACATGTACCCGCATGCCCGGTCCCTGAGCCAGACAAGCGACCGGGGGAGGGGGGGGGGGGGGGGGCGGGGCAAAAGCGTACCTGCGCCCCAACAACCAACGTGCTGTCTGTCAGCTGGTCCCTGAGGGAATCCACTTGAGATGAGCTCATCTGCAACTCGACGGAGGTGTACAGGATGACGGCCGCGTTGATCTTGACCGCGTGCATCAGCAGCGCGTTCAACGCCGGCACGAAATTCCCCCAGATGGAGACCGGCAGCACATCAATGGGCACCTCTTTCTTGATGATCTGCTTGCAGTCCTCCACCATGTCGGACACCTGCTGCATGAGCTCGCCGTCCGCCTGGTCGACGGCGATGGCGATATGGTCGCTGTAGGCGACGGCCTGCACTATGAGCTGCTTCAAGGCCTGCACGTCCTCCCCGTGGGTGTTGCCCGCCTTTTTCCGATGGATCCGGGTGCACGTGACCAAGCGGCCTGTGACGCGGGCGGCCCCGGTGTCGAGGCAGTGCTGCCCATTCTGCTGCACTGCCGTGGCCTTACGCATGGTGTACATTCGGACGGTCGTGAAGACCACACCGCATGCCAACAGGAGTCGCAGCATTTTGTTCGTTGACATCCTGCGGTCCAATGGAATCTGGGGAGAGCACATGTCTTTGGCACGTCCTGAGGCCTTTGCACCCCCTTTGGCTACTTGTGGTGCCCTTCAAGGTCTCGATTTGACGCCCTTTGGCCCCCTGGCAGTGCGTGCTGGTCCTTGATAGGCCCACGCTCCACCATTCGAGATAGCTTGTCTACATGTGAGGGTGGCAACACCCCCCTCTCCGCCACCGCAAGAACAGCACCCTTGTCAAAACCACCCAAGGTACTGCAGCCACAATTGTTGGATTGCCCACCCCCTCCACCGAGAGGCCGGCGGATGGAGGTCTTCCCCTCAGTGGTGGCGGGGCAGCATTGGCTTGTGCGGCATACTCGGCGGTGCGATCACGAGCACGCCAGCCACGGCAAGGGGTCCCACCGCGGGCACCCCTCCAGGGAGGAGTGAAGCGCCCGATACTTAGCTTCAGTCTACCCCTGGGACACAGGTATACGATCATTGCTCTTCAGAACAGTACCGTGCCACTCAGTCATTGAATGTTTCTTGGGCTGTCTGGTCAGCTCATCCCCCCCCAGGGTGCCGGTTAGCAACTCAGTACGTCGACAACCTTGGGCGTTTTGATGAACCTTCACACTGACACTCATCGTCAGTCAACTAACTCATCATCAGAAATCCTGGACCCCCCCCACAAATACATCTGAGTCCGAATATTCGTTGGGCATCTCCTCTACCCCCAGTTCTGTCCAAATGTCCGTGACTGTCTTGTGCACTGTCACTTGTTGCAACGAAGTTTTTTTTTTTTTCCCTCAGGCTCAACAAGTTTAAAGAGTGTAATGTGAGCTCTCAGGCAACCGCCTGGTTCAAGAAGTAGGGCATATAGTACAAACTTGTTGCAACGAAGTTTTTGCCCATTTCGCTGCTTGTTGGTCCGCAAGCTCAGTGAGGGCACCCACTGGATACTCACACTATCCCCTAACAGCAACCACCGATCCCACAGCTCACTCCAGAGATCTGTGTGTGACAAAGGCCCTCTTGAGCCCACCCACTTATGTCTCTTCCATTTCTCACATTTTCCTTTCAGTCCTAGGTACAGAAATTCGGAGTCGGTATAAATATGCAATGATGCACGCGGGCACTTTTTCTGCAGCACTCCAAGAGCTCCATGGAGCTCAGCCTGCGTCATCAACTGTCGCTCACCCACAGACACTTGTGAGCATTCATTTCTGTCATCATGTCCACCAAACGATAACCCATATCCCACAAACTCAACTCCCTGCCAACAGTCCTTAGATCCATGTACAAAGGCCACTTCCAACCCCAATGACTGCTTTTCAGTACCAGCCAAACCGCGAACTTTTGTAGAACTTGAATTTTTGCGTTTGGAGATCGGAATTAATATTTAGCAAAAAATTTGTTTTTGTCCAAAAAACCTGAAAAGATAATTTTTTTTGCGATTTTTTCGGTAAATAGGCATTTTGCGGCACCCAATTTAACCCTAGCAAAGGCTATATTTAATTGAATTTCTGCGATTTATTTGGCCAGATTTTTCTTTTTGCGTCTTTTTGCCAGCAGTTTGACAACACGACTGATGGCCAAAAAAGCGCCAGCAGTTTGGGTCCAACAGGGATGGAACCCATGACCCCCATTTCTCAAGGCTGTACATATACCACTGTACTACTGCACCAATCTACCCCCCTTGTCACAAGACATTACACATGCACAGTGCTTTATGTATCCCAGGAATTTCCTTTAAATCTGCGTACATTTCTTCAAGAATGTGCTGCCGAATGCCATAATTATTTAATTTTTTTGCGTTAATTTTTTTTTTTGCGGACACACTGAAATCACCAGAATCCAGGCTGTGAATTAAATATTTTGCCAAAAATTCAAAGTTTGGCCGGTAATAGCAATAACATCTAGCAACATCCAGTAACATCCAATAACATCCAGTGCCCACTTCTTAGCAACATGTGTGCCCACTTCTGGGACTTGGGCAGCCACAAGCCTCTCGAACACTGAATGACACCCACTTTTGCAGCCACCACTGGGGGGAACATTTGTGATCTTTGCGAAAATCGCCCCAGGCACTCACTGAGATGCTTCACCTCCTGCCTGTAGAAAGGGGTCTGCGGCGCCGAAGCCCAGCATTCCACTACTGTGCGCCAGGAAACCACAAAATCCTCCATAGACAAGCTGTGCGCCCAGAACTACACATTGCATTGCAACACCCAAAACGCACATGCCACCCCCCACATGGCCAACCCTTGGGTGGTGGTCAACGACACAAGAGGTTCCCTTACTATGAGGGTCTGCAAATCACACATCGCCCCTTTTCAATTCCATACTGGCCCAAATGCCTTGTTCAGAATATCCCAAGCTACTACAAAAAAGCATCAGTGAGACAGCACGTGGGTGACTGTTTCCAACACCCCACAAAAAGCACAGCGGGGACGATGATACGCATGACCAGTCCTGGTTCCCCAGTCATTCGCTGCCACAATGCCGTTCGCATAGATTCTTGCTACAACCCTGGCATACACAACTTAGCAAATTGATCCCACACTTCCGGTGCCTTCCTACTTGGCGGCTGCTTCAAAGGCTTCGTGTAGTCCAACATTTGAATGACGGCGGGTTACGCCAAACACGGGGCAAGTCTTGCAGCGGCAGCTGCATCACAACTAGCAAATCTCTATCATAAATCACCCACCATGTCCGCGTTAGGTGCAGGGGGCAGAATTCAGGTCCCTGGGACATATGGACTACATCAGACAAAAAAAAAATTCCTAGACAAAAAAAAATTCCTGGTATACCAGCAGGGCTTGCAGGGGGCAGAATTCATGTCCCTGGGACATATGGAATGCATCAGACGAAAAAAAAATTTCCTGGTGCACCAGCAGGTGTTCAGGACAATTGTCCCGAAAACGGCCCAAAACCAGCCATTTTTGGACACTAAATTGGCCATAAAGCGGGCTAGACGGCTCGAAATGGCACCAAACTTGTAGCACGTGATGCGTATTTGCTCTGCATTCGTTTTGAGCTACTTGGACGCCGGTTTGGAGCCACGTGTCAAAATAAACCCTTTGACAGCGCCTACGTGCTGCTGGTGGTGGTCTTGAGAAACGGCTCAAAAGCGGCTCATTTTCACCTCAAAATGGACCACTGCATGGCACCACAGCGTGGCAGACACCTTATTGGACACCCATTTGCATTCATTTGATAGCCATGGAATCCATCGCCATGGAAGAAGAACGGCCCTCATTGGAGAAGCCCACTTAACACACTGGCGATCGTTCTCAACTTTCACGACAATCGTCTTGAAAACAGGCTGAAAATCTTGCCACTGCTTGCTACTTGCTGCTTCTTGCTGCTTAAATGTGTTGCTCACACTTGGAGCCTAAGAAGGGTTGTAAAACCTCGACTCGGTAAACCCAGCTGGGCAAAAATGCCCCCTATGGAGAGCAGCCTCTTGGGGACAAGACCTGTGTAAACGTCCCTCCTTCCCACAAACATTCCGCAAGCAAAAGGGCAACTCAATAAATTCACCCGCTATGTTTCTACAATCGATCCCCACATGTGTGGGTGTGAAAACAATCACCGCAATAATGGAGATGACAAATATTGCACTCGAAAAAAAGAGATGCTTTCTTCATGCAACTAAGAACACACACTTCACCACCATCCCCTTCATTGTCGACATTAATCTCCTCTCGTACGTCTGCCCACACTTGCTGCGGGGGGAACATTTGCCCGGTGCGCGCCCAGCACGCTACTTTTCCATTAACTATCCCAACTTCAGCCCCATATTTACCCTCTCGTGGAGAAGCCCCCCAAGTAGACCACATTGGACTGCACACCTTCCCTACAAAGCACGTTGCATAATAAAGCAATAGCTGTGAATTCAACAACTCCAAAAAAAATTGTCATTTGTATTGCACTTAACAAACAAGATTGGTCCCACAAGTGTGGGTGTCAATACATTCAGCACAATGGTGCTCTTCACACTCACCACAAACTGTGATGGTGGAACGCTTCTGACGACACAACACACACACTTCTGCCTCATCCTCTGCCTCATCTTGCGTGATGGCCGAGTTGCTTTTGTTAGTCCAAACCTGAGGCGGGACATGCTCCCATGGTCCATAGCAGGGGGGGTGACGCGGGGTCCCTATGGTGGGGAGAAATCAATATGGCTACATCACCCGTGCCTTCTCGGGGTCCCCATGGTGGGGAGAGATCAATATGGCTACATCACCCCTGCCTTCTCGGGGTTCCCGTGGTGGGGAGAAATCAACCTAGTAAGGAGTGGATGTGGTGGAAACGAGCAAAAAAATAGATGAAAATGGGTGAAGCTGGGTGAGAATCTAAGGGGGAATCCTTGCACTGCGCGCTACTTTTAGTGCCAAGGCTGTGAATGGCAACCGTAACTTTATGTACGCACCCGGCATATTTAGGATTAAATAGGACATCACAAAGCCTCCTATGGAAGCAATGGGCATGCTATCCACATAATGCGTCACAAAATAAGGAAAGTGTGGGACGTGGTTCCACTCCGACAATCTTTCCGCCCATCGAATTTCAGCGACAACACCATGCAAGTAAGAACGAACACAATGCACACTTGCCCACCAAGCCTCCTCAGAGCACCCTGTTGCTCCAGAGAGGAGATGAGCACACCTATGAGGTGGAGTGTGCTTAAGGAAGAAAAAGAAGCGGAACAAGTGTTCGCGTGGAAGTATCTCATCATGCCCATACTTACGCTCCCTCCTAGAAAAGAGTGGATGTGGTGGAGATGAGCAAAAAGGTGTGAAAAAGGGTGGAAATGGGTGAAAATGGGTGAAAATCCAAAAATGCCATATCCCCAATGTGGAAAAAGCATCAAAACCTACGCCACGGGGCAACAATGATGCCCCTAGTATCTCAAAGCATGGGTTTCCAGTATGGCCAGACGCCCAAATAGTTGCACTGTGCGCGCACTGCGCTTAAGGCGCCCCCTAAATATACATCAAAATGCCCGTTTTCAAACAACAATAATGCCCATAGTATCACAAAGTATGGGGTTCTAGGACGGCTAAACGTCCAAATAGTTGCACTGCACGCGCACTGCACTTAGTGCACCCCATAAAACGTCACCCGTGGGGGAGGGGTCAAAAAAGATGGCCGGCGGGAGCCCCGCGCGCTAATGCTTCCCCAAATACAAAATTCGGTTAGGTGCATCAAGATTGCCATTGCCATCCAAATATTGCGCCATAAACCCAATGCCACAAGCTACCGAACACTGTGCACCACAAATGTTCCACCTTAGCCCAATAACGCAAGTTTGTGGAAAGCGGGTTCGTATCCCCAACTCAAGGGGCCACTCAATTTGTGAATTGTGAGGTCTATATCCCCAACTCAAGGGGCCACACAATTTTGTTCCTGGAGCAGTAACGGATAGTGCTTGGTCGGGCCAGACCGCCTCACTCTGTGCGGTGCACACACTGTGCGCGCCACATCGGGGGAATGTTTGCCCGGCGCGCGCCCGGCGCGCTACCTTTCTATTAACTATCCCGACTTCAGCCCGAGATTTACCCTCTGATGGAGAAGGGCCCCCAAATAGACCATGATGGACTGTGCACCTTCCCTGCAAAGCATGTTGCATGATAAAGCAATATCCGTGAATTCAGCAACTCCAACTGTCATCTGTATTGTACTTAACAAACAACATTGGTCCCACAAGTGTGGGTGTCAATACATTCAGTACAATAGTGCTCCTTAAACTCATCACAAACTGCAACGGTGGAGCGCTTCTGGCAACACAACACACACACTTCTGCCTCATCCTCTGCCTCATCTTGCATGCCACAACCGAAAAAAAAGCTGCTCAATGTGTGCCCTATACCACCCGTGCACGTCATTATAACATTGTTGGCGGGCTGTCAAAGTGCCATTCTTTCTTCCAATGAATGCTTCCAATGACATGAATCCGGCCTTTATAAACACCATCATGGCCCCCAACTTCGAAATCAAAGAAATCACCTCGGGTACGAGAAGGTCCATACCCATCCCAAATCAAAACATCTGCTGATGTCCCGGGGGCCAAGGGGCAAATCCATATGATGTTGCCCAACATATCAACGGCAAGAGTCCACCGGTGGGGCACAGGTCACAAAAGATGCCTGGCGCGCGCCCGGCGCACTAACGTTCCCCCATCAGGTGCTCGCCCTAGGTACCACAGTCTCCATGTTCAATTGTCCAATCTTGAAAGGGAAGCTTCTAACCCGCTTTTGGGTTCCATTTGCTTGCTAATCGGCCACATCTATTCCCGTGTCAAATGTGGTTTGGTGAACAAGACAATATCGAATTCTCCGAACTACATGGTTGGTGAGGGAACCTGCAAACCCTCTTTCTTTTGTTCACCTTGTCCGACTAGTGATCCAAACTACAGCTTGTCCAGCCCGGGTAACGTCTAGACCTGATTTGTCCGGACGGCCAAATCTCCGTGCCACGCCGCATCCGGTGGTCCGCCCCTCATAGCATCACTCTACTGCCCTTCATGATGCCAATGCTGGAACGCCCTAAGGGGATTCGGCCTCACGACAACTACACATGCCTCCACTCCGTCCTTTGGGGCAAATTTTGCGCCATGCAATGGCTAAGGCAGCAAGGACGGGACCCAAAGCTCATTTAGCCTCATCCTGTCACAGCACCGCGCTCCTTTCCCACTTGTATGCAGAGTAGCCTCAATGTACCAGTGCAAAACACCTTGCCCTGCGCTGTCCAAATTACAGCAGCATCAAATCAGTATGCACAGTGTGCCTTGGACAAGGCCATATCTTGTGGGTTGTGTGCGCATTGGAACGGCCCTTTATAGTGGCATGGGGCACGTGCATGCTTTCCCCATCACCCTTGCCCATCACCCATTCAGCACAATTCTGTTCCAACTGGAACTGGAAACCAACCGTCATGAACCACGGTACACCTGGAGCAAATATGCCACCATTTGCAAATTGCTGTTCACCAAATCCTGCAGTGACATTTGGTGTCAAATTCAGAATGCCGTCCGCAAGCCTCCTCTGTGTTCAGCACCTGCACTTAGCCCACAAAAATGACACTCGTCAATACCCTACGGAATCACTCCACAAAACATCTCAGTACGTAGAAGTCAAAGGCAGCGTTCCTGGGATGAATCCCGCACGTTGGACAAGTGGGAGCGGGTATTGCCAGCCATCGTTGATGCCATCAACACAACGAAAGGGAGACAGCATATAGACAATTACAATGCTCACACCTCTGGGTGTGGGGGCATCTCGGGTGGATGGGGGGTGGCAAATGATCTAAGGCAAAGGATCATGGCCATCTTGTACTGCCTCCTACCAGCACACCAAAGCAACCTTTCTGGCTCAACAGCCACTGTCCCGGGACGCTCCACAGTATTTACATTCCTCATCACATCGCTTTGGTTCAGGTGGCCATGTTTGTGGGGCTGTGTCCCAGCACCATGCCACATGGGTCCTGCCAAGGAGTGCTTGCCCTCCTGGCTCAACGCAAACATCACTCATTGAATGGAGCAGAAGCTCTATGGAATGGAGAGCCATCATCCACTGCTTGCCTCCACAATCCTGAAAGACGTTGTTGCACTCTGTGGGCATGGTCTGCATGCAAATCTGGTCGTGCCCTCCCCCCCAGGAAAGGCGCCCCCCCCCCACCCCCAACACCCCCAGGGGGCGGTTGCCAAGTGACAGTTCCCCCCGCCATCCCCTGGGGAACCGTACTACCTGGTGGTCCTGCTGAACTCTTAAACATGGTTACCACTTTCCACAGGAATGCTTCGGGCAGCACCCTTGGGTGGTGGTTTGGCCCTTTTGGCAGGAGGCTTGGCAGAAACAGGTGCTAGCAAATCTTTGGGAATCATCACCGCGAACACCTGGAACTACCCGATGGATGTGATTTGGCACATGTCAAATGGTTCTATTATTTTACACAAGAAATGCACAAAGCGGACGGCCATGTTAGCGTTTACGCCAACAATGACAGAATCGTTTTAGGCGTTAATTATCTATCAAGACTCACAGCAAAAGGGGACCTGGATATACAGCATAACATACCAACAAAACTTGACTTGGGTAAAACTTTTGAGCAATCAACACACTCATGCACACCAACAGAGCAACCCCTCACCCTTGTGGGACAATGATCCAAGATACTCACCAGCTGCAAGGGTTTCTATTCCTCAGCTCACGATGCCCTGATGGCAATTGAAGATAGCCATACCCTGAGATTTGCCTGCAAGTTGCTTCTGTAGTGCCCTCTTGTGATTGAGTGAGGCTTAGGTGGGTTTTTGTTGCTCCCCTTTCTTGCCGCTCAGCCTTGTCTGAGCATGGAATCCCCATTTGGACCGTTGTTTTGCCGACCTTCGTCTGTGCTGGGGCAATTTTTTGGGGGGGCGGGTGTTGTGTGAGCATGCCTGTGACTGAGTCAGTGGCCTCAGATTGTGACATAGATGGAGATGGGCTGTGGATGCGGTGAAATGGGGCATCATGTTCCCATTGCGCACACTGCAAATGAATGCATTGGTCCTACAATCGAGTGACCAACACAAGTGAATGCATTGGTCCCAAAGCAGAGTGACCAACACACTTCCAATGAATGTGTTGATCCCACAACAGAGCAACACATCAGGCGCACATGGATGTGTGCGAGTGTCATGCTAGAAATGGCCATGTCAAAAATAGCCATGGCTGAAATAACAACATTAGCCGTGGCTGAAAAATCACGTGAACTCAGCACAGGGTTGCAGTCTCAAGTGGGCATGACGCAGCCACTCGCTCCCTCTACAACCGGGTGACAAATACATGACCTTCCATTCTTGATCACCAAAATTGCAGTCAGAAAACAATGGTCAGAAGAGGCCACTATGCAGAAGATACAACGCTGTGCTCGCACACGGAGGTGGGGTGACATTTTGCCTTGTAGCATTACTGCTCAACGAGTGTGTGTATGCCAGTAGTCACAGTCACACAAAACAGAGACATGTTGGGCCTGCATATGGCATTGATGACAGGCCCTCTGGGGTTGCACCAGAGGTTCCATCAATTTGCATGTTGCAGCATACTGACCAAGCGCATCACAGGACTCCCCATGGGGCGTTGAAAAACACCGTGTCAACTGGGAAGGCCTGCACAGCATGCGCTTGCAGGCCTCTGCATGGCCCGTTCTGGACGGCATGGCTCCAGTGCGCCAACATTCTTCTGTGATAAAGTGATTCGCATGTCTGTTTGGGTGGTGGTTTGTGGGGGGGGGGGGGGGTATTGTGCGAGTTGGCTGGGGCTCAGGCTTGGGCTCAGGGTGGGCGGCCTCTAAAACATATCCAAGGGCATAGTAGTGAATGCAAACAAAAAAAACCATGTGGCGCGGGCGCAGGATCACGGAAGGTGTGCCCATGGTCCTCACGCCGGCCTTTCCTGCACCCGTGAAGATCCACCCAAATGAAAACAAGCAACGCCCCCCCCCCCCACAACCCCCAATGTGCACTTCAAAAAAAAAAGGTACGATAAGAGGGTTCCGGAAGGCGCTGTTGCTGCCATGACAACCCGCCCCGGCTGGTGACAAATTGTGCTGTCGTGCGTGTGTTGGTGCCAGCAAGAGCAACAGCACAGACACGTGAGGCAAGAGAAGAGTTGGCTTGTCAACGCGTCAATGGTCCGGCTGACCTGAGGTGCCCTTCGTGCACGGGTCTGTGGGAAAAGAGCAGCAGGAGGCCCCGGTATGCCTAGCCCCACCACGTGCACACCGAATGTGGAGCGCCAACGGAGGCCGCTCCAAAGCGCTTATCAGGTAATGGGATTGTATGGTACACTCTAACAAATGGGTAAAGCGAGGAGAGGGGAGAGAGATGGGGCGGGCGAGGGGGGGGGGGGTCAAATACGGGGGAGAGGGGGCGTTTCTGCACAGCGCAGGCCCAGCGCCCAATAGTAAGTCAGCTTTCCCATGAACACCCTGAAAACCACCCACGACTGGGGCAGCTACGGCCACGGCAAAAGCAGCAAATTCAGACAGCACTCTGGCATTTTCAGGGTGAAATATATTTTGTTTTAACTCATTCCCTGGGCTTTGGGACTAAGTAAGAATGTGAGCAGTCCCGTGGGAACACAGTAGTTACTGCGGTCACCTTGGCCATCGGGGGAGATGGGTCCGAAATAGCCTACTATTCTCGCACGGCGCACGGTGCGCTCCCGCAGAAGAGAAACAGGATGAAAGGTGAACAGAAGGGACGGGAGGAGCCGCATGAACAATCAAGGAAACAGAGGCAAACATTTGGACAATCCGGCGATGACTGCCATTTGAAAGCGGTCAATGCGTGAAGAGGTTACAAAGAGCCCCCCCCCGGAAAAGAAAACGTGCAGGCGGGATGGGCAGCTTGAACACATCATGGTGTGGGAACTCTCAGCGCTGCAGTAGAAAACAGCAGAAGCATAAGGGTGCCTTCCTCTGTAAAAAGGTATTACCAGGAAGTTGGCAACCGGGCAGGAATGCATTGGAAGGGGGGGAGGCACCCCCTCCAGGGCGCCCAGCCTATGCCTTGCCACACTCTCCCTGACGGCCAGTGCCAGGCTCAATGGCATTTGTAACCTCCTCGGCAACCTCCTCCAACCGCCTGTGTAACCGCTTCTGGGGCCGCCTCTGAGGTCCCTTCCCTTCCAATGAATCACTGTGAGCGGGGGGTCGAGGACCCCCCCTCCTGCCGCCCCCCCCCGGGCCGCAGTCCTTGGTAGAGTCCAGCCCCACCTGCTGGTCAGCTCACTAGGGCCCAGCCGCAGCCATTAGACCACTGAGTGGGGTGCCCCATTTTCAGGGCTCTGCATCCCCCAGCCCCCTCCCCCCCAGCCCCTGGCAAAGGCCGGAGCATCACAGATGGCCAACAAAACGGCGGAACGGCCTGCAGAGCACAACCCCTTGCCCCAACAGGCGTCCAAGCGATTGGCTGCCACGCAGGCATCGTTGAGGACAGCCCCAGCCCGGCACCCAAGCACCCAAAACAGTCGGGTAAATGTCTTTTTTTCTGACAACCTTTGAGACCTGAGCCTGGCTCCTTGAGAAAAGGGAAGGGAGGGAGGGAGGCAACAAGGAATCGGCAGCGAAGCCGGTGCGTTGCAGTACTGAAAACCCCATGTGCAAATGTACACACACACACACACACACACACACACACACACACACACACACACACACACACGCACACGCACACGCACACGCACACGCACACGCACACGCACACACACACACACACACACACACACACACACACACACACACACATACCGACCGCGGACCCCGCCCCGTCACTGCTCGGACATGCCCTTTGTTGAATCACTGCCAATGGTGACACCCCCCCCACCCCACCCCACCCCACCCCACCCCACCCCACCCAACCCGGGGCATAATGATTGGGAGGAATCAACTTCGCTCGAATTCTCCTTCGCCTGTGTGTCTCCACTTGCGGGGGGAGGGGGGGGGGGGGTAGGTATGACGCCTTTGGTGTGTTTTGGCCGGCTGCCGGCGGCGCCCATTGGCCGATCGCCACTTACTGCCCTTCCCTTGGCCCCTTTCCCTCCATCGGCGGTGGTGCCCTCACCGCCCTCTCCCTCCTTGGCTTATCTATTCCTCTCTACTTCCCTTCCCTTTCCTTTCCCTCCGAAGGAGGTGCCAACGGAGCCCGCGGACTTTCCCTGTTTCACTGCTCCGTGTCGGGTCCACACAGACACGGGGTGGGGGGGAGGAGGGGGCTGAACTACACTAACCCCAAGTGGCTTTGCTCCTCCAGTGGGACCTCTGCAGACACACACTTGGGCCCCCGTCTCCAGAGAGAACAGGGGCCTGCCAATGGACATCGTCTCTTTGTCATGGCGGTCCCCTGGCATTGGGTCCCTTGTCGCGGCGCACGTCGCAGGTCACCGCGGGTCTACCGGGGCACCCGGAACGCCTTGTACAAGGAGTCGGTCGGGGGGGTGTGCGAGGCCGCGGTCGGCGTCCCAATCCGCGAGGCATGTTTGGCGCGGCGCTGCGTGGGGGCGTAGGGGCTGCGGCCCGTCGGGCCCGTGGCCTTGCAGGACAGCGGGGGCCGCAGCAGCGGCGGCGCGTCGGCCGCGGGCTCGTGGGCGGGGTCGTGCCCGGCGTCCCAGGCGCTGGGGTGTTCCGTGAAGCGCAGCACCTGCGACACCCGCGGGGCAGTGATGGGCAAGTGGCAGAGATGTATCAGAAGTGCGGAGGGAGGGGGGGGGGGGGCGAGGGGATCTGGAACCCAAAAGTTTATGTCCCAAAAATCAAGATTTTCTTTTGTAAATTCCAGTTTTACGCACTGTGAATTCTGGGCCCAGCCCCCCCCCCCCCCACTCCTCCTTCGGTTGTCAGCCGTTGTAATAGATCCCTCTGCTGTGGGCTGCGACGGGGACGTGGGGGTGAAGGGGAATCGCGGGGTTTGTGGATGGTGGAGGGGGGGGGGAGGGATGGCACCTCCTGTGCCCCCGTTGCGCACGGCCAAAGTCAGGGAAAACGATGGCCAGACGGGGATCCCGTGGGGCGGGAAGGGGGGGGGGGGATTCGGGTTGGGAGGGGACGGGGAGACGTGCAGGACCTGAGACACGTGCGTCGCATTGGAGGCCTCGCACAGCGGCGGGGACAGGGAGGGGTCGTCCTCGGGGTGGCCGGGGGACGTCTCCGTGGGGCTGTTGGTTGCCGGCCGGCCGTCGCCCTCCCGCAGCGCCGTGGGCGTGTGATGGGCCACGCGGGGTGGGCCCGGCGCCGGGGGGCTGCAGTGGGTGTCGAGGGGGAGCATGGGGCTGTACCCCTCCGCGGCGTCGGCGCAGCGGTCGCGGTAGGGCGTCGCGAGCGCGCCGTGCCCCAGCCCCGGGCAGTGAGGCGCGGTGGGGGACCCCCGGAAGGCCGGGGACTGGGGGTACAGGGGCCGGCAGGGCTCCGGGTGGCCGCAGAGGCCGCACGCCCCGGCCTTCTCCCGCTCCTGCACCTGCCGCTCCCGCGCCGCCACCTCCTCCGTGCGCTTGCGGAGCTCCTCCTCGCGCCGCTTGAGCTCCTCCTCCCGCTTCTTCAGGACGCTGAGGGCGTCGTGGATCTTGCGCTCCTTCAGCCGCAGACTGATGGCGGGGAGCCCCAGCAGCGTCTCGATGGAAGGCCTGAGGCAATCGAGTTTGGGAATCGGGAGCGGGCTGCCAGCAACGAGGAGGAGGGGGGGGGGGGGGCTTAGGGGCACCGGGGAGGGGGGGGGGGAGGTGAGCTGCGAAAATGAGTTGGGTCTGCCGGTGGTTACTTCCAGCTGAACGCACGTGCGTGCTTTGTGGAGGCGTGCCTCCGAGGCTGTGTGCGGGGATTTGTATGTGGGGGGGGAGACCGGGCCGATGTCACAAGGTGGGCACGAGATGGGGCATGCGGAGCGGGGGACTTGCAAAGTGTGCCAGCCACCTGGCCCATGCAGCACCTGGGCTCTGCATGACTGGTGGTAGAGGCGCTGCATGTTGCTCGCTTGCTGGACGAAAGGTGGTCCACCGCTGAGGACACCCGTCCGTGGCGGCCATCGCTGAGTTTCTTGCTGAACCTTCGCAGGGCTGTACTTGACACTCGAATGCAGCATCCACGCAAACTGGGCTGAGGCATGGGCATTCGGAGTCCTTGTCCCTGTGCCCATCCAGCCCCTGGTCCCATTCAACTTGTCTGTCTCTCTGGACCCCTTCACCGATGGCGGGGTCCTGGTCGCTGTCTCCAGGTACCCCGGATTGGCCCCCCTTGTGGGACCCAGCGATGAGGACTTTGGCACCGTTCGGCTGGTGTGGGGTGGGGTATAGCATGGCATTTGGCGGCAGACCCGAGCCCCGGCTCCTTGAGAAAAGGGAAGGGAGGGAGGGAGGCAACAAGGGATCGGCAGCATGACCCACCCGGTCCGTCCTTTTGGTGCTTGCAAGGTGCAGAGTGCATTACGCCGCCTGCCGGACTTTTGACAGGGCACTTGGTTCTCTGTCTCGGATGTGGCCATCAGGCTTCTTGATCTGCGAGGATTCTGCCGTGATTGAGGGGAGGAAGATGCATGAGCTGGAACGAGGTACTGCTCAGAGCTGTAACCCAAACCCCATCCCCCCCTATTCATTGGGGAAGCTTCAAAAGCTTCCTGGGCACGCCTTGTCATGGGTGTGGCAGAGCGACATGTCGTCGGCGCTGATGACGCATTGCAAGGCAGATGCAGCAGATGTGCTGCAAGGTCGACTGCTTTACTAAGAATGTGTGGCAGATTCTGTATTCGTCTGCAGAGAGCCGCCAGCCCGAGTACACTGCCAAGCCATGCGTACCTCAAAGCTGCTGTGTCTCTTGGCCGCTGTTCGTTGGCCCTGATGGCCCTTGCTTCTGTTGCGGCATGAAGAGACATGCCTCAGCCCACACATGTGGCAAAACTAAAGCCAGTTGCGTGACCCTGAATTTGATACCATTTCACAAACTTCAAATACACACACCACAGCCCTTGTTCTCCCCCCCCCCCATGGCTCAATCATCCCTCTTCCTCCCTCTTTGCGCAAGAGCGGTCTGGACCTTAACAGTCGCTTGCCCTCCCCCCACCCCGCCACAAAAGTTCCGCTGCACTGACCACATGTCCACCATACCAAAACCGGGCCTCTCCCACACCTCCACCATGCCTCTGCAGGGTATTGGCCGTGCCTCCCACAATCTCTTGAAAGTGGTGTGGTAAAGGTGGTGGCCATTTGGTAAAGCTCATCCAAACACATGACATGGGGGCAGCAAGCATGGGTTTCAGAAGCACTACTTGTGAGCACAAGCACTGTTCCTCATGAAACTGATTTTCAGGAAATATAAGGGTTTGCAGGCCGAAATTGCCCAACAGTCATTTTCTACTGTGAACGTTGAATTTGCCCCTAAGGGATTCTCTGTCCGGCCAAACAGTGGTGTGGTGGACCCTGCAGATCAGTATCGTAATCGTATAGCAGTCATAACCTCATTGCCATCGAGGAGTCAGGGGGGCACCCCCTTTGTCATATCCACCGCTGCCTGGTCTCCTCCTATGGCTTTTGAATGGAAATTTGCGGGGGAAGGAGCCCCCGCCCTCAGGCCACAACACAAGTGGCCGTTGCTGCACCCTGTCTGAGGGATGAATATCAGCTTGACCCAATTATTTTTTTTGCGGGGAGGGGGGGTTGGAAAGCCATACAGGCGAGCAAAGCGAGGCACATACGCAGATTCGGCACTGAGCAAAATATGTGAATTCTTCTATGTATCGACAGAGCTTTTCCGTCATCGGGCTGCAGCTAGATGTGGTGACTGTTCCTCCCTTCGTAGGAGCAGCACAGCATGCCCTGCTATTTGCCCGTCGTCCCTCCTACTTGTTGGACACACGAAAACTCCTCTTGGCAGGGATTCTCACCCATCCGTCATTGGTTTGCTAATTCCTATCCGTGATTTCCCGTCATTTCCCATAACTCCCGTAATTTCTAGGTGGCCTCCGGAGGGACGCTACTATTTCTTGGAGGTCTTCGGATGCACAATGTTCTTTGTTGGAGGTCTGTGGATGGATGCTGCCATTTCTTGGAGCTCTGGGGACGAACAATATTATTTCTTGCAGTTTTCTGGATAGACCCTGTTCTTTCTTGGAGCTTTGTGGATGAACAGTGTCATTTCTTGCAGCTGTCTGGATGGACGTTGTTATTTCTGTTGTTTTTGGGTGGCACACGCATTAAATGCAACGTGGCAGTCGACCACAAAACCATAGCACTGGGCACACCTGAGGCTGGGGTCCTTGACCAGGCAGCGGTCCACAATGTCCATCAGCTCGGCACTGTACCCCGCACAAGGGCTGTGCGCGTGCTGCCGGATCTTCATGGCGAGGCTGAGCTGATTGAGGGCCTCAAAGGGCGGGTGCAGCGTGCACAACTCATATACCACACAACCCAGGGCCCAGATATCGCTCTTCTCGTCATACGGGTGTTCGTCAATCTGCTCCGGGGACATGTAGAATGGCGTGCCCACGTTTGTTGTGGCGAAACGTGAGTTCTCGGAGAGCATGCGGGCCAGCCCGAAGTCCCCCAACTTGACACTCTGCCCTGCCCCCAGCAGAATGTTGGCGGGTTTGATGTCGCGGTGCAGCACCTGTTGCAAGAACACCAGGAGATGAGGCAAACAGGCCCTCACTGGAATGGAAGGTGGGGCCTGGAGGACGATGTTGGGGCCTACTGTTTGGCTCTGATGACTGAATGCCGCCGCCAGAGACAGTTTCAGCCTTCCGGCCTTTTAGCCACACCACAGCACATGTGGGACTCACGGGTTCCACAGAAGTGAAATGGATGGACCCTGTGCTCTGAACTGTTGTCACCGCTGAACTGCGAGCTGAAGCAGCTGCCATGCAGGTGGATGCGCAACTCACTGCACCTTGTCTCCAGTGCTGACGTAGCCATCCTTGGGGAGGACAGGCTTGCTGATGGTTTCAAGCATTTTCACAGATATTGGGAGGGAAGAGGCAGTATCGGAGATGCCTCAACATAAAAAATTCAAGTGCCTTTGGCAAGGCACCTCGAAGAGGTTCCGATTTTGAGCTGTTCAGGCTGAAAACTGCATTGGTGGGCTGTGCACCAGTCCCTGGGAACCCTCCCTCCCGGCACCCCATGGCCAAATGGGGTGAAAAACACACAACGAAGGTAATACATGCTGTATAATGTTGCTATGCCCACACACACAACCCTTACAACCATCAAAGCCCCTCTTGTCCACTACAATCACCTCAGGATGACGTCCACTGGTACTTGGGACCACGAAAACAGCGGTCCCCAAATGAGCCCCCGGAAGGCCCCCCAAACAACGGTAAGCTCCAGCGGGGCAGCCCACAGTCCACCCATCCACACACTTTGGCGAGGGGCAATTGCACAACATTTCTTGATGGCAAATTTTTTTCGTCCCATCGCGAACCTCTCCCCAGCGAATCTCCTCCTCCCCAATGCCAACGCTTATAATCGTGGAAAGAACAGCAACCACAACCACAACCACAACCACAACCACAACCACAACCACAACCACAACCACAACCACAGGCCGGGACAACCACAACCACAGGAGGGGACAACCACAACCATGACAGCACGGCAACAGCACCCACAGCCACAGCCACAGCCACAGCCACAGCCAGAGCCACGGCCAGGAAGTGGGGCCCCATTTGTTGTTTACGGCAGGACACCCATTTCACGTGCCCCGAGCACGCAGGCCACAGCATGTTGCCCCAACAGATAGGTTATCCGGGAGGGCGGGGAGGGGGGGTTGCCCTCCACCCCCCCCCCAAACGGAGGAAATCTTTGTCAAGGCCCAGCGGCACAGACAGCCACAGCCACAGCCAGCACCACACTTCCCAAATGGTGAACAACGCAGGTGGCTGATGAACACCTTGCCCTCCTTCCGGGTATGGCACTCCCGCAGGGCCAAGCAGATTTGTAGAAGATAGTTCCATATCTGGTCCTCTTCAATTTTAGCTCCAGACTTTTTCCGGGACTTGATGAGTTGTGCCAGATCTCCCGCCTCACAATATTCCATGATGATGTAGATCTTGCGCTTCTCCCGGTCAATGATCCGGTCGTGGTAGCGCACGATGTTGGGGTGCCGGAATTCCCGTAGAATATTGACCTCGCTGACGATCAATTGCTTCTCCTTGTCGCTCATTGCGCCATAGTGCATCTCCTTCCAGACCATGATGCGCCGGTCGGACTTGCGCTGGATCTTAAGCACTTTCCCAAAACTGCCGCTGCCGATGATGGACAGGGGCTCATAGGCATCAAGTGAGGCCTCGCGGTCCCGATTGCCCTTTTCCATTGGGGTAAAGGGCAACAACAAATCCTGTAGGGGCAGCGAAACCTGCATGCTGAATGCCTTATCCTCACACCCTTCCCAGGATGAGCCGCACCAAAGCCACTCCCAGTGCGTGCAACAGGAAAAATTCCCAGTACACTGTGTGTGTTCATTGGGCAAGAGAATCATTGTGCTGTGTACTGCATGCGAGCGATTGTCTTGTGGCTGATGCGGATTTGCCAAACTTCAAATGCCACCACACAAGGGGCGGTGAGCCATGCACCATTCTAAATGCTAGGAACACTGCTATCAAGCGCACATCTGCGCACTTGCATCTCCCCTGCTGTGCTGCTGCGTGTACATCTCCGTGCTCACTGACATTGGTTGGCTTGCCAGCAGCCTCATCCTACTTTTGTGTCCGTTTGACATCTGAGCTAAACCCCTGTACAGGGGAGGTGGCGGGGGTTCGCCTGGGGACAATGTTGATGGACAAAATTTCGTCAGGGGAAAATTTTGTCACACCACCAATTTTGGTGCAGGGCTATCGGACACAGGAAAGCCTTTTTTCCACTCAAACCAAGCTCACAAACATTCTCGACGACCAATTTCTCACTCCCAAGCAAGCAAGATGAACAGACGTGACAAACACACTGACTGCCCACAATAGCGCAACAATACCTGACTACCGACGCCACGGAGGATACACAAAGAGCAGGAGGTGCCCCCAATTGCGCAAGGAAATTACGCGTGGAAAATTTTGTCCCCGATCTGAAATGCGAAATTTTCCACGCGAAATTGTCCCCAGGCCAACCCCCCCCCCCTTGCATCACTCTCACTCCCTTCGGGGCTGTGAGTTCCAGCAGTTCCAGCAGCAGGGTTCTCCTGCGCTCTTGCATACGAATGTTTGCACAGTGCATCAACTTCTTTGTGCTTTTAGATGTATGAAATGCTGTATGGGCTTGTCATTGGTTTGGAAGTGTTGTGTTTTTGGGGAGACTCATACTGCACAGGAAAATTTGATTTTGCATTTCTGTTTTGTTTTTGGTCCAGACCAAGATGAGCTGGCACAGCCTGCTCACGATATGGTGCTCAAGACAACCTCTCGGAATCAAGGTTTAGAGCTGTCCAGTTCTATAATGATCCCACAAACAACTGCGGCAACAGATCTGACACGCGGTGAGGAGTAGCTGAGTCGGAAACCAGGGGAGTTTGATTTGGATTTCATCCTTGAAGAAGGGCAGTGAGCCCCACTGTATGGGGTGTCTGTGTATGGCCGGTAGCATCCTCCTTTTCTGAGGTGTGATGCGGCAAAGAGAATCCGATGAATTTTGCCCAATGCCCAGAAAATTCCGCAATAGTGGACTGTACAGCACATGTTTGAGTAAGAATGCCTTAACAGGGCGCGCGAAAAATTCATTCCGGAAGGGAGGGGTGAGCCCACTTTCGGGGAGCACTGTCCCCCAAAAGGGCTCCCGTGACCAGGGCAATCCCAAAGCCCAACAAGGGGCCCAGCCCCCACCCACTCTGGAGGCTCCAGGGCCAGCCCTCTCCTCGTCACATTCCCATGGAGCACCAGGCACTTCTGACAACGGGGGCATCAAACACTCTTGGAAGCCACCCACGGTGGGGCCACATGCAACAGTGCATGGAGGGAGGGTGCCTCAGTCGCACCGCGTGCCGCACCCCACGTACCGCACGCTGAGGCAGGCAGTTCACTTACCAGTGTACTGTCCAAGCTTTTCAGGCAGGGAGTTGGTGGCCTAAGGGGTTGGCATGCAACAACGGTCCACTCCACTCTAAGGACCTCATCCCTAGGGAATTGATGGATGCAGCTGCCCACACCCCCTGCCAGGAGGGCCGTTCTGCAACGGCCCCACACTCAAAGGAAGCAGCACATGGTGGGAAGACACAGTGTTCGGAGGCGGGAGAATCCAGGAAGGGTGAGATCCTCCACTGGGCATTCAGCCTGATAAAGTTGGCTATGGCCCATGCGCTCATATCTGATGGCTACACACTCGGGGAAGGATGAGAGGCCCACAACAGTGGCAGGCACGCACCCCCCTGTGGTGTGTTTCAGGTAAAAGACATCACTGCCCGGCGCCAAAACGCCAGCATTCGGTGCCATACATCCTGTGGAAAACAAGGAGGCAAAGCATAGAAACACCGATAATTTTGAATGCACAAGGTGCTGTGCAGCCCACTCTTGGATCCCAACACTGGGGACATGACGCCATTAGACAGATAGCAATCATTCACCATGTGCAGAGTTTGGGTTCTGGGAGAGCGGAAGAGTATCCCCCCCCCCCCCCCCAAACACCCCTCTGGGAGGATGAAAATTGATGGGGTGTGGCTCGAGTGCGGGGGTTTGAGCCAAAAAAAAATGGCTGGTGGGCTCATGTTGTGAACTTTTCTTTACCCAGGCCACCGATTGTTTTCTCCCTGTTCTTGTGCAGCAAGAGTGGCAGGTGCAAACACTAATAGGGCAGGTACACGACCACACCGTCATGTACGGTGCGTGCTGGGGTGCGACTGAGGTCCGGTTGGCGTAGAACGTCGGTACTAATGAATGTAGCCCAAAAGCAGTCATAGGGGACTTAGCATCAGAAATGGGCGGTCAATTGTTGTTTGGGTTAAAAAAAACAATCCAAGAAAAAGCATCCCTACTTGCTCTTCAAGAAGCTCCCCTCTCACCAACAAGCACCTTCCCCCCACCCCATCCTCCCCAAAATGACCTTGATCAACGAAAGCAGGTCACACAGAAGGCATTGCACTGGAAACTGGTCGTACTACACTGGAACCCCCCCCCCCACACGCTCCTGCCCCATCATCCCACACAACCGAAGCTCAAAAAGGATTATGTACTCCGTGCAGGACCCATGGTCCAGTGCCAGTCAAAATTGTGGGGATGTTGGGACCTCTGCAGTGCTCTTGGTTTCTCCCATTCTTTTGGTACAATCCCCTGCTCCCGCAGTGGGGGCGATAGGGATGGTGTGGGCAGTGGTGATGGTGCGGGGAATCATGGACTGGTAGCAATGGTGTGCCAGCCACAAGTAACCCAAAACTACAAGTGTTTCATTTCCTATGACTTGGGGGCTGAAACCAGCCATCAACTGCCGTTGATGTCATCCTCAAAGGCCATCCTGACCAGTGTTGTATGCTGACTTCCCAAAATGACCCGATTCAAGACTAGTGTCGTGATGCTGAATGGACCCCGATATCGCAGACGGTTCCCTTCATTACCCTCGTCCACCGGGTGCGCCGATTACCCAGCAGGTCAAAGACCTGCAGTTCATATGACCCACCTTACCCACCTCTCTCCTCTTGTCCCCGCAACCCGCCGTCCCTCGTACCACAGGCAGCAACAGCAGCTCCTGATGTGCGCCTGTTCCAGGGCCTCCCACAAGTCAGAGGGCATGAACAGGGGCCTCAAATGTGCCACATGTGCAATGTTCAGGCTCATGCCTCTGGAGGTGCATTTTTGCCAGCACTCTGGACAGCCATGCAGCACTGTGCTGGGGAGGCGTCCAGAAGAAATAGTATAAGAGGTGGAGTGCAAATAAATGCCGGTGGGGTACCCACACTGAATGGGGCAATGATCCTTGGTAAAGGATAGCCATTCGCAACTGATCAGACCCATGCAATCTGCTGCTGCAGACGCTGATGCAAGAGCGGAAGGTTGGGCATGGGCACAGCAAAGAAGGGCTGTCTGCAACAAGTTGGTCATGCGGAGTTATGTCTAATATACTTGCTGACCACGCTCCCTCGCTGCAATGACGCACTGCGGGAAGCAGGAAATGCACGGCAATGCTGCCGTTGTGAAGGGAATTCTGCGGCAGCCATTGCCCAGCCCTTGCTTGTGGTGTCGGACCGAGACGGAAAGCAGGACCGCTACACCGGGCCTGAGGGTCATCAAAAATACATTCGACAGGGCTTTGTCCAAGTGCCCCGGGGCCAGACGCCAGTCGGGTGAACCTGACCATTTCGCATTACTTGGGAGGAGGTCGCGTGCGCCCCTCCCAAAACGAACGTGAACGCAGCCGGTGAGTGGGAGGGCGGCACTGCCCCCCTGAGGAACCCACAGAAAAGCTTTCACCGCCCCATGCAGCCCGGAAAAGGCGCAATGACCCATGTTGAATATCCCTGAAACTACCGTGTGGTACGCGGAGTCTAATCATCACGCCGCAACGGGTCACGGGGATGCAGACCTTGCAGTGAAACAAAAGCTCTACTTTGTGCAGCCCATCCTTTTCCCGATGCAGACTACCCACACACGACACAAACCCCATCCACCCCACACCCCCCACAGGCACTCAGTCAGAAGCAGGGGTACTCGCACAGGTGCATGGATGCATGCATGCGTGCACCTTGACCCACCCACTCCACACCACTCAGGGAACAGCGAGACGACAAAGTGCACAGGCACACAACTCTGTCAAGCCTCTCGCCACAGTGCCCAATTCTTCATAAAATGCGCGAACCTGGTCAGCCAAAGAGCGAAATCACGGAGAACCATCAACGCACCTGGAGCGCACAGCGATGCATACGCCCACACACACACACACGCACACAATATACGTAACAAACGGGCAACAGCCAAGACGCAGGCAGCGATCAAGAAGGCTTGTTTGCACAGATTCTCGTCAGGCACAGTCAGAACAAAAGCATTGTCATTGTCTGGCTGCGCTGGGCGCCTTTCGAAAAAAAAATAGACACTCAGAAAGGCATATAGACACACACACACACACACACACACACGCACATTTTGAGAACCGCGAAACAAAAACAGAGCAAGAAAAGCGGTGAAAGAAAATTCCTCACATACACACAGATAGAGAAAGAGCGCCTTTGACTCTCACAGAGTGCATTTCGCACTGACAACACACACCCCCGAACTCCGGGGAGCCAGAGGCACACGCTGACAGTAGCTGGCCTGCCGAAGGGGCTTGCCTCGCAGCGGAAGGGCAAAGGGGTCGCTGAAGAAGGGGATGACCGCTACAATCCGCTTGTCGAGGCTCCACTACCGCAAGCCCAACGACTCCGTCTAGGGTGTCCGACAAAGGGGGGGGGGGGCACACATCGGCGAAGATCGGCAAAACGGGCTCCGCGCCACCCACTCGATGGGCATGGACCGTGCGGGGGCCAGGGCCCACCCGCGGCCGATGACCCCCTCCGCATCCAAATCCTCCACAGGCCGTTCCATACAACTGCAGCACCCACGACGTGCCTGCCCCTGACCACCGACGGATCCAATCAAAAACCATTCCGAAGCAGTCGTCTCTCTGCGGTGGCCACTCAGGGGCATCTTTTGCAAGTGCCCACGCCCCTGGGGGTGCAGCCCCCGGAGCATCACGGTGTGATATATGATGCAGCCTGCGCATCGCAGTTGTCCACAGAGTACCTTCAGGTGCGGACTGCAAAATGTGGCACACGCATCCCTGCCCCCGCATTTCCCATGTGCACACATGTTGAGGCGTGGCCATAGGGGAAGTTCGCGCACCATCGGCGCACCGCGTCAGTTATTTGAACAACTTCTCCAGGAAATGGTCCACGTTTGAAGCCCTTGTAAATACTGTCCCTTGGAGGAGGTTACCAGGGGAAGCATTATGGCAGGGTGTGAGGGCCCCCTTGGGCTGAGCTCACATGCAAACAGTGCAGCAACAGGCTGAAAGAAGACAAATTACAGGCCTGCCAGCAAGAGGACGTTACAAAGGACATGGCACTGGCAAACACAAGGCGTCCATGCATATCGTGAACGTTTTTGGGCCCGCAACTGGACGCCGTGGCCTCTGAATTAGCTGAAACAGTCTACAGAACAACCCCGGTATACGCACCGTGCGTGCACTGCGCGTGCACCGCGTCCGATACTCCCCCATACTCAGCAACAAGCGCACACATTGGAATGGACACGTGGCATCCACGCGCACGTGCTGTGTCTTCCGACGCCTGTGGGTGGGTGTGGGGGCTGGGGTCCGGGGGGGGGGGGGGGGACACCACCTCCCAACCCCCCAACACCCCCGGCATCCCAAAGCGTGCTACGAAACCAAACGGAGATGGTGCACGGCCCGGCCCCTTCGCATACCCCCGAGAGAGTGTCCGGGGTATGCTCCGCCGAGGTCCAGCGCCGCGGCGGCTTAGGGCTTCTTCTTCTTCTTCTCCGCCCCCGAGATGACCTCGGGCTTGATCCCGAAGTACTTCAGCATCTTCGGGGACGAAGAGGCGCACCAGGCCATGATGCAGTACTTCGCGATGCGGCCGAGCAGCACAGCCAAGAGCAGGGTCTCGTGGTGCATTTCGGTCAGGATCCCGAAGAGGACGATAGGCTGCAGGACGATGGGCATGGCGGAGACCGCAACGACGCCCGCGAAGCCGTAGGTCTGGATGAGGTACTTGGTGCGCTCCCAGGCCTGTGGGACATGGGGGGAGAGGAGACGGACGGCGGAAATGGCTCATGCAGACCCAGGGCTGTCCTTAAGGGGGGGGGGGGAGACCTTCGCAACGCCAACAGAAACGACCGTTCACGGGAACACTCTCTGCTACATGGTCATGGGACCTTCTCTACTTCAAAGGTTGGCGGTTGGCAGTTGGTGGTTGGTGGCAGGTGGCGGGTGGCGGTTGGTGGTCGATGGGAGCTGGCAGTGTTGGTGATTGGCGGTTCGTGGTTGGTGGGCGTTGGCGGCCGGCGGTTGGCGGTTGGCGGCAGTTGGCGGTTGGCGGTTGGTGGTCCCTGGGGGCTGTCTTTAAAGGCTGTCCTAAGCAAAAAAAGAATCTGGCCTCTTAAAGACAGCCCTATGCGGACCAGACCATAGCATAGCCAGCATGATCCTGACCTTGTGCCAGACTGACTCACTTCGATTCAAATCTGTTGTCCTTTGCTCACAAATTGCGCGGGGGAGGAGATGATTTGGGGCCCTGGACAGCCACGGCCGACCCATCCACATCAGACAAATTTTCCTCAGAGAAAACTTGGGATTTTACTCACGAGGCCCGAAATTGGAGCCCAATTTTAGGTCCAAAAACTGTTTTGGGCCTCTTATTCCCCCCGCCTGGGGGGACGGGGGGCATTGTGCCCACTAAGCTACGGCCTGATGTGGACAAATGAAATGACCCTGAGCGTGGGGAGCCACAGCTTGGAACATGGCTTATTCTTTGCTGGTCCGGCTTCCTTTTTTTGCCCGATCATTGTGGAAAGAACACACCTCTGTGGAGAGGCACCAGCGTGGTGGACTAGCAATGGTGCAAAACTTGTGGGACAACATGCAAACGGGCCAGTAGAGGGGGGACTGATGGCCTCCTGGTCCCAAGCCTAAGGCCAAAACCCAGACCAAGGCCCAGCCACAGCCCACATGCCCCCACAACAGTACTGTGTCCCCGCAGCACTATGCCCCCGGAACCGAACATCCCATACAACTGGGCCCCCGCCCCAAAGCAGGCGGCCACCCTGGCCCAAACTCGAGGCAAGAGTGCTGGAGTGCGGGCACACCCCTCGCCCCCCCATCTCACAAGCCTCCTCGGAGGCCTTCATAAAGGCGCGGAGGGACTGGGCAGCCGGCTCTTGCAGGACAGGCCTGCAAAGCAACTGCTGCACCCGGGGGCAGGATACACTCCATGAAGGCCCCCATGGATTCGCCCAAAAGGGCTCACGGCAGGGCTCCTTTTAGGGGGGAGGGGGGTCCACCCCGTGCAGTGACACGTGGGTGTGTCAAGCGTTGATTGCGCTCAAGCGAATTGCGCAAGCAACAACATGCACAGCCAAAAAGAGATCAAGGCTGATCACGAAGCGGCAAATCCGGTCCCAGGCGCCTTTTGCCAAAGTCTGTGCGAAACCAGAGCACAACGGGTGACCTCCTGGACATGCATCCGCACACCCGCTCAGACTGGGCTAGCCAAACAGGTTGCCTCCCATCCCAGGCCTTGAACGTTGCACTGTGGACTTCTGTGAGCCTTGGCTTCCCTTACACAGACATCAGCACAACAAGCAATCAAAAGCCCCCTCCCCCCCCATAAAGGGGGCCCCTCCGTAGAATGGAGGATGTGGCCACATGGCAACCAATCGCTGCACCAAGAACTATGCTCCCCACAGTGTGGGATATGCCAGGAGGCATAGTTCAAGCCGTCCCATATTCGTTCGCAGTGCGAATTTACTGCGAATTTGGTGAAAGTCACGCCGGCGGCGGCACTGCAGCATCGGCGATTTCCAGACTTTTGCTTCGGTGATTTCTCGAAATTGCTGCTGAAAACTGGAAGCTGAAACTTCAGAGATCGTGAATTTATGATGAAATCTACCTGTCTATTATCTCAGTATCAGTTGCAGTGCGATTTTTCAGTGCCAGATCTGAAGGAAAAAATCGCACCGGAACGGAAACTGAAACGATACATAGGTAGATCTTATCCTGAATTGACGATACCCCAAATCTCAGCTTCCAACTCTTCAGGAGTTTTGAGAAATCGTCAGAACAAAAATCTGAAAATCGCCGGTGCGGCAGTGGCGGTGGTGGCGGCGGCAGCGTGGTCATGAATCAAACCTTCAAATTCAGCCAAACAATTCAACTTCGAATTCGAATCCAAGGGGCTTTCTGGATTCGGCGAATTTGCAGCGAATTCAATATCGCCGAATTTGTGCGAATTCACACCTGCATTCCTCCCCAAAACCCTCCTCCCCCAGTTTTGGCGGCCTCCATTGAACCTGCCCCCCCCTCCCCTAGTTTGAAACCCGACTTCCCGTTCGGACCCGATAAAAACCAGTTTGGAGCCCCTGTGTCAGCATTTCAATCCCAGACGACCAGCCGTGGGCAGCGGGACAGAAATTCAGGGTCTGGGCAAGGGAGAGTATGGCCGTACCTCCGCGGCGAAGAGCTGCGGGAAGGCCTCCGTGAGGTAGTCGGTACCCTTCAGCCGGACCAGGTACACGAGGGCGCTGGCCCCGATGAACGTGCCGAGGGCGTTGACGACGGCGGCGTAGTACTTGCGCGAGGGCCGCGCCAGGACGGCGGAGACGAACAGCGCGGCGATGGGGCCGGAGAAGACGATCAGGAAGGTGTTGATGCCGGAGCAAGTGGCCACCAGCCACGGGAACCACCAGTTGCCGGCGAAGGCCTGGAGGGAGCTGACGAGGCCGCCCCCGCTGCTCTTCTTCTTCTCCGCAAGGGTCTCAGTGGGCTTGGTGTAGACATCGATGAACAGGAAGAGCGCCATGAGCAGATCCAGACCTCCGGCAAGACCAATAGGCCAGTACACAACCTGGACAATCACGGTGCGGTGTACTGCATATCCAGCAGTATGTCGCCAGGGATGTGCTCATCCACCGGGGCGCAAGCAGGTGCTCATGCACCGGGGGGGGGGGGGTCTGGTGGACCCAACCACCCAAGCCAAACCACCCACCCACCCAAAATCCAAAAAAGAGTTCCTCGGGGGGGGGGGGGGGATGAAATTTTGAATAGAGAGCCAAGAATGAGAGGCCCATTTTAGTTCCACAAACTTTTTTTTATCCTCATACCCACCCACCCACCCATCCCCCCCGTCCTGTAGCCAAACACTAAACACAACTCTGTATATCGCAATGCAACAACATTCGCCTTCAGGCCCTCCCTTCCTTCCTCCTTCACAACCTTTTTTGCCCCTCGCTGTCCCTTCAGGGCCTCCCTCTGTCCCCCTCGTCAGCACCTCTTCAAAGTACGCTTTCAACAGAAAGGCGGCAACTGCCAGCTTCTGCACCACCCCCACGTACACAAAAGGGATCTTGCCCTGTCGGTACAAATGGATGTACAGGTATCCGGCAGCAAACATCAACTGAGAGGACCAGAACATGGTGGCCCACATCCGTGCGATGGGGCAGTCCCGCTGGCATTCCTCACTCTCCTGCGGAACCCACTTGCGGGCCCAAGGGCTGGTAGTGTTCTTGAGCAGCTTCACCACATTCAGAGGGGCCAAGATGCCCCACTGCAGCGCAGCAATCAGATAGATAGGCAGGCCCATGGCAGATACCAGAATGCAGCAAAGACTGGAGAGGGGGGCATGGAGGGTGATCATGGTTGTGGAGGGCAGTAAGAGGTTGCAGGTGGGGGTCAGACAGCGAATAGGGCTCACTGATTGTTCGGTTAAGCCCTACCTCTCAATAAAACCAAGGGCTTGTAAGATGAGATATGTAAGGCATCCGGAATGAATTGCCATCCACTTGGACATGGGGGCCGCGGTGGCCATGAGCAACGGATACAGAGCTCGCATATACCCCGTGACACAGGCATATGGTCATCGCCAACATTCTCAGTTCATTGTATTGTCTCACTGCAGCGCAAGCTAGATCAGCTCTGAATGTTTCCTTGAGGTCACCGCACAGGGCGGTTATCGAATGTTTCATGGGTCATGTGGGTCAGCTCATCCCCCTCCCATAGGTGCCGGTTAGTCACAGACCATGCACACATGAGCATACGGTATGGCCCACCCAGTCTATTCCTTTCACCACTTACAACCTATACCGCGCGTCTTCATGCAGATGCCAGAACACAATATCCCGACCCTCAACCAGTCCTGTCAAAACTTGGTGGATACAATCCACTGCTGGACCCCATCCCTAAGCCCACAGCCACATGTCTCCACTGGCTTCACTCCTTGTACCACTCGCTTTGACCGTTTTGACACCAACGCGGGTAGGTATCTGGCCAGACCACACCCTGTAGCAGGCATGCACATTTTCTTTGTGTTCCACTTGCAGTGCCAAGTCTGGGAAATGCACCTTCAACACCCTGAAAACCGACGCAAGCAGTCGGTGCTGCCTCTGCTCAGCTTCCGGCTGTCGCAGTCTGATCCACACATAGTTGGGGGCTCGTAACTCAAGTGCCAATGGGACGAGGTCCACGATAAAACTCACCAACACAGCAAATGCATCGCGTTCCTCATCAAGTATTGTGCACCGTGTCTTGTGCTCTTGCTTCTTAAGTTCGCGGGGACGCATTCGGGCACTTGCTACCCGTTGACAGTGACTCGCACTGCTGGAGGTCTCGCCTCACAATAATACCGTCGCAGCAAATAAGCACGAGTCTTACAACAATAAAAAACGACCTCTATGCCGGTTGGGAGCGGAAGATTTGTCCGAAGAGGAAGCCATGTATTCCTTGATGATACCACTATGTTGACCATCTACGTGCCTCCGCCGGGGTTCGAACCCCCCCCCCGGCGGCGCACGGGTCATGGATGATACCAGTACAGTACGCTGGCTATACGTGTTAAATACCATTCCAGAGACCTTTCGGACTTCCTTTCACAAACAATGTGCAGAGACACGGTGGAGTAACTGGGGGATTTGGGGCGTTCGGTGCATCCCCCTCATCCACTGGACCTGTGTTTTGGGCCACCAGAGTCCCGGCCCGGAGACCAAAAGACTGAAAAAGGGCATTCCTTTGGGGTTGTTGGGGTTTGCTGTGTTCGCCCACACCCTACCCTGCCCTGCCCTACACACAGTCACATGCACCAACAACACATGACCAGCATATGAACAAATTGGCCCCCTCCGGTCTCCCTTTTGCATCCTGGGGGCTGGTCCCCATGATGTGGCCATGCATATGGCTGTGCCATGCTGGCGAATCAAAAGCTTGCTGGGCCAGTTCACATTCATAAATAATGCATAGCATGGAACATTACAATAAATATCCAAAAAGTTGGCAAGCTGGGGCTCTGCACTGAAAAATACGGACAACGATTTGCCATACACGCACAGTGCAAAACAAGATGTTGCATAAGATTGAGACTCTTTGAGAGTTGCTTCTGGCGGGGGGAAGACAAGTTTCCTAAAATCCACCGAAAACCTCTGGTTTGTGGCCGGGTAAATTTTCATGCCATCCCCACCCCACCAAGCCCTTTGTCCGGAGTGCCTCGTGGGTGGTCGGCCACCCTGTAGTAGTGCCTTGCCGGCCATCAGCAAGAGGGGCAGGCTGTTCAAATTCATGCCGACCGGGTGCGAAGACTTTTGGGGGTCTGGAGGGCGGGGGGGAGGGGTAGGTGGGTTGGCCAGTCAGCCGCCGGGGTCCCCAGGTGGGGGTCGGTGGATACCCCAACATACATACCTCAAAATGATCCCCATGCCGCGCTGATCATTTTGCACATACACAAATGGGGTTAAAAAAATTTCAGAACGACTTTGCCTGTTAGCTAAGCTCCCATCAGCCAAGGCCCGACCTGGAGGTCAGGTCAGGGGTCCAAATTGTTTCTGTGTTTTTCACCCATTTTTGAATTCTCCACAAAATTCTGAGTATTTTGAGTATAGACATATACGGTAAAAAAAAATACCCCCTCAGGAGGGCAAAATACCCCCCTCAGGAGGGCCTTTGGCGCCAACACTTTCCCCCAAAATCTCAAATTGGAGAAAGACAGGTTCGAAAACTTTGGGTGGTCTGGAGGGGGAAGGGGGGGGGGGTGTGGAACGGGAACAGGCCGCCCCCCTTGGCCATCGGATCCCTCGCTTGGTCTTCACTGACATCACCGTTGTACCCTATCCCTTGCCCTTCTGGGAGTGCCTCACGGCGCATGTGGAAGTGCCATATTGCAGTGTTGCCTCGGGCTAAGTGTTTGCACTGCGTGCGCACTGCGTGTGCACTGCGCACGCAGCGGCTAGGATACTCACCCAAGAATACCTGTCACCTGTTTACTAGGGGGAAGACTGAAAGGTGTCAATTAACACCATATCGTTGGCCAAGTGTCCATCGATACTTCTGGTTGTAGTTATAACCAACATCATCGTCGAAGAAGAACTGTCCGGTCTTGGTGTCGACTCGCCACCATCGAGTATCGGCAATCGAGAGCCTTCAAGCGACGATGACCACGTTGACTTCTCTGCAGTTGTGGACGTGGCCATACCGATCGATGATCTTGAGCATCTCGGTTCGAGAATCACCTTGAAGTCGACCAAGGTTTTGGTGCACGTACTATCTGTCGGGAAGAGTACTCTGAAGGGCGAATTGAACCGCCTCTACGGATACGAGGCTCGCTGCAGTGTCGACAATGACGACGTCGAGATCCGGGTCGTGTCGACTGTGTACACTTTGTCGATGGGCCTCTTCTAGGGGGAAATGGTTGACAATTCAAATATGCCACATCCTAAATGCTTGGGAAGCCAGAAAAAAACCTTGGTACGGAACCAAAAACTTGTGAAAAGGGGCCAAAACTAGGGTTCGAGTATTTGCCGACATCCAAAACTTCGCACTGCGTGCATGGCATTCCCTCGTAGCGCACTAACCACCTGCTGTACTAGAACTCTGTCACTTGCTAGTTGTTAGCTTGCTAGCCCTGTCTGCAACCACCCCCCATGCTGTGATCTATGCCATGGCTAGGAACACCACCTGCTTAGCTCCGGCCTAGCTCTATCGGGACATACACAGTTTGTAGATAGGACCCGCCAACACAACCTATGTCCAATTCTTCGCAAAATGCACCATTGCTTGGGCAACACTGCAGATACACAGGGACACAAGGCCCCACAACAGCTAGGCATCCCACATTATCCATGTACAATCGGGTGCACTGCACTCCCATGCGCCACATCTCATCAAGGGTCATGAGGCAACCCCAGAGATCAATGTCGTGCTGCATGGTAAACCAAACAGGGCACCTGTGGATCGTAGCCCAATGCGACCCCAACGTGCCGACAACAAAATTGCCCCATGGTTGCGTCCATGAATATGCGGGGCGTCTGCTACACCTCTTGGGGTATCGCACACAGCTCCCAGCCCTGTTATGCATAGATTCAACCCTCCAGGACTCCACAGACCTTATTCCTAGGAATATGAGGTGACACATGTGCCGCCCTTGCCGCTCAGCCGGTGCCAGTTTGTGATCTAATACACAGGTTCGCCAAGCCACCTACACCTAGTGCATGCCCTGTGAAGCCAGGCCCTGGCCCTCGCCCAAAACACACACGCCGTGTGTTCCAAGTCGGCCGCACCATGTCAGGTTCTGCTCTAACGACGGATTTGAGCACATTGTCATTATGTGTCCCCAATCCAATGGAGGTATCCAACTTTGGAGTTTATTGATGGGGGGTCAATTCTAAACACAATTCCCTTAAACAATGACATTATGTGTGCCCAATCCTACGGAGGTATCCAATTTTGGATTTCATTGATGTTGGGGGGGCTGTGACCATGACTTGTAACCATTAACCTTCACCTAGAGCCTGCAACTTGTGACCCGAACGTGGACTTTGACCCATAGGGTGCTGAAACGCACCGCGCACATCAGAGGACACAACGCTTTAGTGCAGAATACACCCTGTCTGGAAGTTGTGCATGCGCAGAAATACACCAATTGGATTGAGTTTCAACAAACATAAGAGAAGTACACATGAGCTGATTAGTCTCTCACACATAGATGGCAACGAAGAGAGAGAACAAACAACGGCGGGGGAGGCCGTTCATACACGAAATGGGCCACGGCACTCACAGCCCAATGGGGTGTCCACAAAACTACTCACCATCACTTTCGATGGCATCACTTTCGATGGCATCATCAGAGCAGGACATCTCATCGTCACTGCCGGACTCATCAGAGGAAGTGGCCACCGCGTCGGAAGAATCGGTCTCAAGTGCAACGGCAGGCTTGTCAAACATTGCCTTGGGGAAATGTTTCCAAGGCCCAAATGGTTGGAAGCGGAGGTTCCTCTTGTTAACAAATTGCTGAATATGGACAACCACATGCCCCCAAAGTGTGTTTTACCCATACACACCAATAGCATCACCCAACCATTGCAGTCAGTGCACACTGGCCACGTTTCAGCAACTTTTAGTGTGAGCATATATTGTGTGCGCGCCAGGCTGACATCACACCTCGCGCCGCACCGCGCGGTCAGCACCCTCTCAGAACACACAGAAGATTGACAGAAATTGCACACAAATAAGGACTACACCGGGGAGAATAGGCATGATATGGAAGTATTGCTGTGCTCATACGGTACCAAGGCATCAAAGGTTGGTAGAACCCCCCCCCCCCCCATTTCTGCACAAATACTCAAGCATTCATTCAACAAGTTGCTCAAATGGTGCTCAAATAAGTTGCTGAAAAGGGGGACAAAGAAGTCAAGATTTTTCTATTTTTTCAACCAAAGCTGCAGAAACCCTCACATGGCTTGGTCCAGTTACACACGATCCTTCAACCGCGAGCAGCAGGGAATGGATCTGCAGTTAACAATAGGCAGAGCCCACACATAGGGAATGCATTGCACAATAACAATCTGCGGGTTCAAACAACAGGAGCTTTGTGGCTAGTTGTTCGCTAGTGTGGGTGTGCTCGCCTATGCGTGCGTGCTTGTGTGTGTTTGTGCGTGTGTGTGTGTGTCGGGTCAGGTCAGGGCAGGCAGATGGGGCGGGCGGTCACAGGGGCTCTTGTGCTGGGAGGGGCTGCAAAGGGCTGGGGGGGGGGGGGTGTTGCCCATGACCGTTTCAGCATTTGCTGCACTCCACACTACTTAGCGGTGTGTCCGGAAGCGGGCTAACTACCTGGGTGCGTGAAGAGGGGAGCAGCGGGTGCAGCCAGGTGGGGTTCGCAGCGGGAAGTCCTCAATGCGCACCATAGGCGGCGAGTATACCGAGGAGTCCGATGACCTGCCCTAGATGACGGTCGACGCCTCGCTTTCGCCGAGTGGGGACTCTAAGTCTAGTCCCCCCTGAGATGATGACCTTACCCTGGCCGGGGACACTGGTCCTGTGGGCTGCGGGGGTGGGGACGATGGCACCGGGGGAGGGTGGGTTGGTTGGGCCCCGTTCCGCCGTTATACTGACCGCTTGTAAAAAGGAAACAAGGTCACCTGCTCAATGTAAGGGCCGGTGGACCATCTCACTTCTGCTTCCCTAGAGTCGCACTGCTGTTGGATGTGTAAAAGGAGGAGCCAAGCGTCTCGCAACCTCTTGTACCACGCGAAAAATATTCCCTGTTTGACTTTGGCTGGAACATCCAATTGCAGGTCATCGTGAAAACATGAAAACAATAGGTGCACATCTGTTGTATGGAAGAGCAGACTCCCAAGATCCAGTCCCACCTCTGCGGAATGAACGTGGCGGTGTTCCTGCCTGATGCAATCAATTACTCACTGCTGCCTGGGATACAGCACAGCCCAACAAAGCCAGCCCTGGAGGGTAGCAATAGAGAAGAAGGAGTTCTCAAGACACACTTGTGATGGCTCAACACCCCGACCCTTGTCTATCGCCGCCCAAACTCGTTACGATACGCTTTCGCGTTGAGAGGATCGGTTACCGAACCTCTGCGGAATGCATCAGCAGAACACTGGAATTTGTGTATTGCGGGCACTTAGCTATGAAGAGGGTCAGAGACAGCCACAGGGCACAATGGGTGTCCAGATGAATGCTCTCATATCTAATGACACACCACTGATACATTCTATTGTGCACTCTGACACCTAGCCCTTCTCTTACGATATCTGATAACCTCCCCACCCCTTATTGCAAGGGATGGTAAGGAAGACCGGGGCCGGCTCAGCATTGAGAATGTGAGGTCGGATAACCTGACCGATCGCTAGCAGTAGCTCGGTACGGCGAATAGACATTTGCCCCCCCCCCGCCCTCACCATAGGGTTTTTCCATCGAAGAGAGGTGCCTTACATCGATTCACCCAATACTTCTGGGTCTGCAGGCGGTTGCAGCCGATGTGCAAGAGCACCCACTGACCGTGAAGATGCTCAAGGATGGCCCAGTAGACCAGTCCCGTTGTGAAGGTTGAAGGCGGAAACTGGCAAGGACCCCAGGAGAAGGAAAGACAGCCTGCCGCCTGGGCGATCTCCCAGGCACCAGCAATCCTTTCCAAGGCCCGTCCGGCTCGCGGGGTCGCCGAGGACACCACTGTGCCCCGGACAGCAAAGCGGTATTTGGTATGCCCCATCGATTCGAACTCGCCACCTCTTGATCAGGCGCCTTGTGCTCTGACGGCTGAGCCACGTGGCCTTGTGCTGCGCGCATAGGGCGCCTGCAGGCGCCATGGGCACCACCTGCGTCCGTACCAAACACGATTGCTCTTCTGCCTCTTTTGGCAGCACCTTGGCCCAGGGGCCCACCTTGGCCCAGGGGCCCACCAGCAAGACATGTAAGGAGCCCGGAAATGGGTCCCGGGCCCTGAAACACACTCCGGGAGGGTGCCATCTCCGGTTCACACAGGTCATGCTGCTCCAGTTTGGGTGCCTGCGTCGGTCTATGCCAGAAAGCCGGCCATCGCCCAGATGCGGCTTTGTGGGAAGCAGGCTCGACAGTGTGAGGGCACTGCAAAGTGACTGGCAACGCCTTCAACAGCAGCCATCCTTGGGCTCCGCAGTATTGCACGGGCATTGCGTGATGCAGCCAGCGCCGGCCATCACAACCGCGTCAGCCGCCGACCGCCCCTCTGGATCCGCACAAAACCCGCCAGCGGCGGCATGGAAGGCTTCGCCGCAACGGCGTTGTCTGCGACCAGGAGGGCGTGCCGGCCCCTGCGCGCGGGCGACAGCAGCAGTCATCCTCGGTGTCAGAGTTGGGGGGCTGGTCGGGTTTCCTGGTTTGTCTGCCTCAGATGCGTGAGTTTGAGGTCAGAAATGCGCTCTGTGGGGCCCATTAGTCCTTTGCATGGCGGGTGTTGTCGGGCCAAAGCGGATACCGCTGCGACGGCCCCGTGTCCGCACGTGCGCCCTGCGCTCTGCTGCTTCAGGACCGCGTCACCGCTCTCTGCGCGTGCCGGTGGAGAACCCAAATGGCATGCCCCGTGCCCCCTCAGCCCTGCGGCTGCAGCGCCGCAAGTCGCCCCTGCAGGAACGCCTTCAGCCCCTTCCGCACGGGCCCGGCGGACGGCAGCAGGTGCCCGCCGTCGTGCGTGACCACGACGGGGTCTGTGAACAGCCCCGCGCAGGCGGCGCTGCGCTCCGGCACCACGATGTTGTCCCCCGTGCCCCAGCAGTGGAACGAGGGGGTGTGCAGGGGCGCCGCCGTCAGGGCGGCCTTCAAGTTGACGTCACGCGGCACCAGCCCACTGAAGAGGCAGGCGAAGCCGAAGGCGATGTGCGGGTAGTGGCCGGGGTCCAGGCCGTTGCCGGGCGGGGCCAGGGGGAGCTCGCCAGGAGGGTGTGCGGGGCTGGGGGTCACGGGGCTGGGGTCAGCACTCGGGGTGGCGTTCAGTGTCGGCTCATCAGCATCGGCCCCGGGGGCAGCAGGGGCAGGGGCAGAGTCGGGGCTCTGCAGCGCGCGCTGCTGCGCGATGTGGCACAGCGCGGCCACGATGGTGGAACCCATGGAAAAGCCCAGCACTCCGTCAAAGGGGCCCTTGTCCCGGAAGACGGTGTCCAAGAACCGCAACGAGTCCACGTATCCGTCGTACGTCACCGGGCGGTCCGTGGGGGCGGTCTGATGGGGAGGCAGGAAGAGGGTTGTTGAGGGCAAAGAAGTGTTGGGGAGCACCGTCAAAAGGAGACGAGACATGGCATGGGCGCGTGTATGTGTGTGTATGTGTGTGTGTGCGCTGTACTACTAACGAGGGTTGATGGCTATTTATGTCCTGGCCGCTCTTGCGACGGGAGTGGCCGCTCTTGCGACGGGGGTGGCCGCTCTTGCGACGGGAGTTGGCCGCTCTTGCGACGGGAGTGGCCGCTCTTGCGACGGGAGCGTACTACTAACGAGGGTTGAAGGCTTTTAATGTCCTGGCCGCTCTTGCGATGTACTACTAACGAGGGTTGAAGGCTTTTAATGTCCTGGCCGCTCTTTGTACTATTAACGAGGGAGACCCATATGTGGCTGTGAGCTGGACGTGCACCAGTAACCCGGCATGTGGGCGGGGCTGGCTGCTGTGCACCCTTCCTACTCTTCCACAGAGTCAGAACCTCTGTGTGTGGGCTTTGTTTATGTTATTTCCTGTGTTGCCCTTCCGTGCCCTTGTCCAAACAGGGGGCGAGCCACGCCCATTCCATTGTTGTCCGACACTTCTTGTGGCAGGGCGGCCGTAGGCGATGGGGGGGGAGGGGTCGTGGGTCTCCGTCGCTTGGTGACTGGCGGTGTAAGTGAGATGTGTGGTGAGCGCATTAGTGGGTAGTGTGAGGGGCCTGGAGAGCGTAGGCATTGACGTTTGCGGGGGCCTTCAGGTGGTGCCGCTAGCGTGGTGCGTGTTGGTGCCGGCGTGCACACTTTGTGGTGCCCGCGGGCGCAGCAGTGCCGTACGCCTCTCTGCATGAGTGTGCAGCGAGGGCAGGGCGGAAGCCCATGCAGGGCGCATACTTTCGAAAGCGGCCGCCGGTCTATGTGCCCTGGGGTGTGGTGTCCTTTGCTGCAGCTCACTGCCGCTGGGATTCTCAGCCTCTTGCACGTGGAACATGCCGGCAAACAGTGCGCTGGGCACAGTGAGCGCACTGGTGGCGCGCGTGTGACTGGTGTCGGCACGTTGGTCACTGCCTTGCGGCGTGTTGTGACTGAATATGGCGCTTGCGGTACACGGCCGGACCCAATGACCGGAAACAGGTCACTTGCAAATGTGGTGGACCCCCCCCACCTTGGCGCACAGCGAAGAGGACGGCATAAGGCCCGTGTTCAAGCTGCCTGCCAATGCATGTTGCAGGCGTGCCTCTTCCACCTCCTCGGCTGTACGCCGCACACGGTAGACATACGGGCGTTGCGCGTGTGTGCGTGCATGCTTGTGCAGGGTCCACGTGGACTCACAGTAACGTGCCAGCTGCTCCATGTGGGATATCATGGCTGAGCGGCAGGCGAGGTATGGCCGTTTGTTAAGTCCTGCCAGCGCCGGACCCCCCATTGGGACAAGCGTTGCTGAGCGCGTGATGACTTTGGCTGGGTGCAGTGTGCATGACTTGACCAGCCGTTGCAATGTGCATAGTGCCAACCTGAGGACCCGGGCTTTCTCTTGCAGGGGTAACGTGTGTCCCCTGAATTTTGCCTGAGGGGCTGCCGGCAGTATTCGCTCAGCGAACTCCTCAAAATCCAGAGCCAACTCAATAAAGGTGACAGCCCCTATCTCGTCTGCCCACTGCAGGGCTCTCAGCCAGCGCAACAGGTCCGTGATGAAACTCACCTCCCACGGCCAGGTGCGATTGGTGGGATTATGCAGTGAGACAATTGGTGTCTCTGGGGGGCGGGGAAGGGGTCCGACCAGTTGCTGGCATGGGTATTCTCTGGCTGAATCCGCCCGTACCTTTGGGAAAAGTTTTGGGGAGTTCTGATCATGTATTTTTCGTGCCGCTAGCACTGAAACGAACATGGTGTGTAGTGCCAAAATGAACGGCAAATCATGCCGCTCCACCTTCCTGTTGATGGGGGCTGGGAGGTCCGGGGCTAAGCCACTGATTTTGAGGCAAGGGGGGCCACGCCGCGAAAGGGGGGAGCTCCGGGATTTTGGTAGCGAGTGTGTGCACTTGTTGTATGTGTGCGTCCCGTGCCTGGGCCCAGGCCGTGCAATGCCATAGTATGTGCTCTTCAATTTCATCTGTGGCTTTGCAGTAAGGACAGAGTGGCGACATGATGAGTCCTCGCTGGTATGCTCGGACTGCTGTCCAGAGCGCCCCCGGCAGGAGTGTACGTAGGAGCGCGCGCTCTAGCTCTGAAGTAAAGGAAGCAATGTTGGCATTGATGAGCCGCCTGTTTGTGTGGTAATGCATGCCTGCGAACTGTCCGGGTTTGCGTGCAATGAGTGCCGTAATCGGCTGAGAGCGTAGTTGTTCCCTTATGTTGTGCTTGACGAGTTTGTAGTCCCCGGTGAGGTGTAGTGTGTCGGTAGAGCCTAGAACTGACCACTCCCACCAGCCTGCTTGCGGCTTCCAACCCCAGGCATGCAATGATTGCAGCGCCCGCCCGAAGGGTCCTGACCGTCGTGTGTCTGGTCTCGTTCCCAAATGCACTGCGCTGTGACGAGGGAGGGGCCCCGTGTTTTGCATAGCCTGGCAAGCCAGGCGGCCCTGCTGTAAGGAATCAGTAAGGTGGGAGAGATCCTGTGACCCGCACACAGGATGCTAAAGACAATTTCTTTCGCCCTGCCTGGTCTGGAGTTTCCCCAGATAGTGCACATGATTTTGGTTTCAAAAGGCTGGACACTTTTCAAATCCGTGGGCACTATCTCAGATGCATGCAGTCCTGTGGCATTGACCATGGTGGATACGACTTTGCACCGGTCCTCAAAGTTTCCCCGGGTGCCGTGCACGCGCTCGAGGAGCGTAGAGGCTTTGCTGATCCGTTTAAGAATCAGCGGTCCCAAAAAAACTTCGCTGGTGGTTCGGACCCCGGCTCCCAGTGAGCGGAACTCTGTTTCTTTGGGGAAGGGTGTGCCCCGCATTTGGACTTTCTGTGGGCCGTCCTGTGTGTGTGTGTGTGTGTGTGTGTGTGTGTGTGTGTGTGATCTGTACTTTTAGAGGTGGATCCTTGTGCAGCGTTGGGCTGGACGCCCCATTTGGCTCAGGTCTGCTGAGGCCTCTTTGTGACGTTGTTTCCCTCCCTTCTGCGGAATCAGAACCTCTGTATTTTACTGGCTAAGTATCCAGAGTGTTTGCTCTCCCGTGCCTCGTCACGAAAAGCGGGCGGGCGACATCCTCGGCCACGGTCTCCTCCAGCCCCCGTGGAACTGGGGCAGGTGGGGACGGAGGGGGGGGTGTTTTCGGCCTCCTGCGCTTGGGGGCTGGAGGGGTGGGGGGTTGGTGTGGGGACCTCAGCAGACCCGTTGAGATACGTGCAGGCCCTTGCAGGCGTGGTCGTTTGTTGGGCAGTTGTGCATGTGCAGCAAGTGGGCGTTTCCGGCGCGCAGGCACTGGGGTGCACACTTTATGGTGTCCCCGCTGACAGCAGTGGCGCACTCCCCTTTGCTTGAGTGTGCACCTCGGGCACGGTGGCAGGCCATGCAGTGGGCACAGTTGCAGTTGCGGTCTGCGTGCTATGTGGTCATCAGCGTGATGTCCCAGCGCACAGCACGCTTCAGCTGTGCGCCGAAATCTCTTGCAGGTCGTGCACGCGTCAGCCGAGTGCTGGGCACACTTTGACGGATCAGCCGGCGGCGCCGGTGGTGGCCCCCTGTGTGTGTTTGCGCGCCTGCGTGTCCCGGTGTAGGGGCGCTGTGGGAGCTTCCCATCCCCTATCACAGGGAAGAAATCAGCTGCAAAGGAGGAGCAGCCCCCCCCCCCTTTGGCAAAAGTGGTCTGCTCCGAGGGCGGGGCCAGCCCCAACTGCAGATTCCCCTGGAGTGCACGCTGTAGCCGATGCTCCTCCACTTCCTGCGCTGTTCTGCGTGGCCTGTGTGTGTGCGGGCGCAGTTTGTGTATCCTGTTGAGACCAACCTTGGTGGCCCATGTGCGCTCACAGTATGCCGCTAACTGCTGAACGTGCATGTTCATGGCACTGCGGCAAGTGAAATAAGGGCGGCAGTTCAGGCCGCAGAGTGCCGGCCCCCCCAAAGGAACTAAAGAGCTGCAGCGTGTGACCACACGCGCCGGATGCAAATGGCCTTTGGTGACCAGGCGCTGCGCATTTGCCATTGCCAGTCGTAAGACCCGGCCTCTCTCTTGCAGCGAAAGGGTGGTGCCCTTAAATTTTGCCTGTGGAGCGTGTGGGAGGGTGCGTAGCGCAAATTCCTCAAAGTCCAGTGCAAGTTCCAAGAACGTCACCGTGCCTGGTTCAGGGGCCCAGTGCAGTTCCCTCAGCCAGCGCAGCAGGTCCGCCAAAAAGGGCATTTCCCACTGCCATTCCACCTTCTTAGGGGTACGCAAAAGAAGTAACCCTTTGTCTTCCGGTCTGGGGAGGGGTCCCACCAGTTGGTGGTACGGGTATTGCCGAAGCTGCTGTGAGAGGCTCGACCCCATGAAAAGCATGGGGGATTGTGTGTCTCGTAACTTGCGGGCCTGCAAGACGGCTACTAACATATTGTGCAGAGCTGTCATGAATGCGAGCGCTGTGTGTGTGTGTGTGCACTGTAAGGGGGAGTCTTTGCACTGCGCGCGCACTGCGCGCTACTTTTAGACTATGTTCCCCCCGAAGAGCCCCCAAGCAAACCCCTTGGAAACGCCCTTAGAATTAGGTGACCCAAACTGCCCCAGCTCAAGAAAGTTGCAAACTACCTTCCCTGAACATAACACACATCATGCACAACTGGAAAAGCCATGAACAGCGCATTGGTCGCCACACTCAAGAACACAAAACTGTCTCTCTGTTCCATTGTCAACTAAGCACACATTGAGAATACGCAACTTGTGTGCACAACATGACACAGTTGCAGAATCAAAGAAAAGTCACATTGTCACATGTGTGTGTGTGTCAATGCAATCCGTACAATATTGCAGTTCACACTTGTCACACATGGACATCTTCTCAGGGTCACACTTGGTGCAACAAAGGGCACAAACATCATCATCACCCACAACATCCTCATCATCATTGTCCTCCTGTGTAGGTGCAGTCCATACATGTGCAGGTACATGTTCCAACGGACCATATGGAGGGTACCGTACCTGTCTTCGAATCAAAAATTGCTGCAAATGCAAGAGTATACGCACGTACCACGCAACAAAGCGTGGATTCAAAGATTGTCCCGGTTTCCTCAATAGCACCGGAACATTGGAGCCCAAAAGAGGGCGGAAATGCTACGTCACCCTTGCATTCTCGGGGGTCCCCAACAAAGGGGGACAAAATCAGAACTCAAAACCTCCGCTACGGGTCACCATGATGCCCCTAGGGGCCCCTAGTATCTCAAAGTATGGGTCTCTAGTACGGCCAGACGCCCAAATAGCCCCCTAATATTAACGAGGGTTGAAGGCTTTTAATGTCCTGAACCCTCGTTAATAGTACAGTACTATTAACGAGGGAGACCCATATGTGGCGGTAGTGCAATCGGCATATTTAACCTGGCACGTGGGCGGGGCTGTGCATATGCTCGTGTTTGCGTTTATCCACGGAGTCAGATGCTCTGTGGTGCGGCGGGCTTAAGTAACTTCTGATGACGCGCCGTGCGCGTGTGTGTGTGACGCCCAATCATTTGCAACTAAAGCACTAGCGTTCACTATGATACACAACCTCTCTACAGCTCTGTCCACTGTAGCAATGTTTGGTATCCCCGCCCAGCGCGCCGGCGCATCGTGCGCATCACACTTGCGCAGTGCGGGGCGTCGCTGCCAGACCGTCCCCAACACCCAGCAACCGCGCTGGAGGGCGCAGATGGGGAGGCCTACAGCCTGTGGTCTGGGCATAATCGCTCCTTGGAGGACCCCATGTGAGACGGTGGCCCGGGTCCTTCCGCCGCCACACGGCAGGTGGGGCGGGGGGGGGGGAGGAGGGCAGGCCTCAGGATAGCTCTTACCTGCTAACCCCCTAATTAACCCCTTCGCACTAGCGTCAAGGACCGAAAAATGCCGATGCTCTCCTACGCACACACACTCTCTTGTAGTATACAATACAGTACAATACAAACAGTGGGTGCACACTTGGAGTATTTGCCAGAGCAATCTTCAGATCCTGCAGCGCAAACTGCAGCACAGACCAGGATCAGACACTAACACACCCAACACACAGCACCACACAGACAGGACACATTCAGCGACTGGTGCTCGGGGGTCACTGCAACCTGGGTTCAACCAAGTCATCCCTCTCCATCAGCGAGCACCTTGGTGTGACGTCTCACTGACATCGCTAACTTCTTGGAGGGGTAAGCCGCTGCACCAAGGGTCCAGTCACTCAGTACACGCAGCACAGAGGTACAAGCAGTACGATGCAGCAGTACGCAGCACACCTGTAACACACCGTAAGCGGTATATTGCCCTCCAAACTGGTGCGGACCCAATCGTCGTCAAGCCGGCGTGCTGCTTGCCATGGGCTTCCACGGGAATGGCACCTCAGCACCGACTCAGATATCAAAGTCACACACACGCAGACACACACATACACATGCCCAAGGGGGCCCCTGCCCAGGGAATGGGGCATGCATATGAGGGATGCAGGGCGTGGCATGGGCAAACCCTGTTCATAGTCTTGCTGTTGTGCTGCGAGGGAGGGAAGGCCTGGCCCTTCTATATCATATCCATGTCCTCAAGGCCCTTGATGGCTGTTCTATATCATATCCATGTCCTCAAGGCCCTTGATGGCTGTTCTATATCATATCCGTGTCCTCATGACCTTTGATGGCTGTTCTATATCAGAAGCGTGTCCCCAAGGCCTGATGGCTGTTCCATATCATAAACATGTCCTGGGGGCCCTTGATGGCTGTTCTATATCACATCTGTGTCCGGGTGGGCGTGAGGGTCAAGGTTGGTTTTAAGGATAGTGTTGGGGTGCAAAATGGACAAAATTTGCCCATGGAGCGTCGGGCGCCTTTGGCGCCCATGGACTCCTATGAGCAGCACCTTTGGCAACTAACTGTTGGCTGGAGGCCCCCTAGGGGGGGGGGGGGGGATTGGCGTCCTAGGACCCACGGAGTCGGCCCCCCCGTGGCCGCCCTCTTTGTTCTACATTCCTCCGTTTAGCGTCTAACATTCGGACATGCGTGGCCTCCTTCCCATTGCATCGAGCAGAGCAGCACACCTTGTCCCAATAATACCACGTCCAGCCCGGATCCAAATCGTTCTCCATTGAGTGGTCACAGGGGTTCACACGGTGCGGGCCCTGCACAAATTCAAAGTCTGCCAACTTTTTGCACTCCGACCGCAGGGCCCCCGACTTGGCCCTCAAGGCCTCAGAGGTCTGCGCGTGCCCATGGAGGGCAAGGATCCGGAGACGCCGTTGGGACATGGTGGGCGGGAAGGTGGGGCACGGAGAGATCTAGCAAAGAGAGTGGAGCAGGGGGGGTCCTTGAGAGGAAAAAAAAAGGTGTTCCTGAACGGCAGTTTTAAAAAAAGACCGCGTGTCATATGTTCAACAATGGTTGGTGGAGATTGGCGGTTTGCGGTTGGCGATTGGTGGCAATTGGCGGTTGGCGGCTGGCGGTTGGTGGCTGGCGGTTGGTGGTTGAAGGCGGTTGGTGGTTGGTGACTGGTGGTTGGCAGTGGTTGGTGGTTGGCGGTTGGTGCCGCTGGCGGTTGGCGATTGGTGGCGGTTGGTGGTTGGCGGTTGGTGGTCCCTTGGTGAAGTCCTTAAGGACGGTGCTTAAGAAGAAAAAAATCCAGTTCCCAAAGGACCCCCCTGGAGTGGACGATGCAGGGTGGGGTGGACCAGTACATGGCCACTCAGTGGATAGCAAAGGCAGCAACAAGTAGATGCTATGAGGGTGCCCACAGTGCGTCATGCACACCCCATGCTTGCGTCAGCACACTTCTACTTGTTTTGATGAGACTTTTCTTCACCCATGGCAATTATTGCTTGACCCAGTATGGCTGCCCTGTGCGTGCCATTCGTGTCGTACTCAGGTCGTATGTAAGATCGCAAGCCGATGTGTTCCAGTGCAACACGGTACTGAGCTTGAAAAAGACATGACCTATGCACAGCACTCGGCCCACGACATCTGCACAGTCGTTGCATCATTGCCATTGGCTCTGTGCAGGCGATGTCTGTCCCCCTTTGCGGAAAAGAGAAAAGAAAGGATGCCAATGGGGGCACAACACATAAAACAGACTAACATGTATGTCGTAGTCCCAGTACCAGCTACTGCATTGGCATAATAAGGGTAAACCACATACGCAACTATCATCTCAAATCCTGTCCAAAGAGACTACCCTTCCAAAACCACCACAGATCAGGTTGCATTGAAACACCCAAGGGGAATCCTTGCACTACTTGCGCTACTCTTAAGACATACCATCTGAGAGAAGGCGTCTACAAAGTTGTGATAAGCAGCTTTCACCCAAGCGGTTTTTTGCCTTGTTTGTGTAGTATTCTGTCGTATTTCTGCTAGAATGATGTTTTTTTCTGTCGCTATGAATGCTATCCTCCAACCCCATCCAACAGGCCAGGGAGCGAGTATGGCACAGGCCAAGTGTTTGCACTGCGTGCGCACTGCGTGTGCACTGCGTGGGCACTGCGTGCGCACTGCGTGCATACTGCGCACGCAGAGGCCGGGATACTCACCCAAGAATACCTGTCACCTGACTAGTTGCACAGCGAAGCAGCAAAGCCCACATGAGAACAACGAAACTGCCTTCAACTTGGTACTCCACTGTCCCTATGAACAAACCACTCAATCTTGTAAAGTCTGCTTGCTTCGAGTGTTTCGGTGCCCGTGGCTTCGCTCTTGGAGGCGGCGATGAGGTGTCCCTTGACTTGGAGCGCGGGGAATGTGTTGTCCATGGTCTCTTGGGTGATGGGGACCGCGAATAGGGTGAAGGGGAGGGCGGTGGTGATTCTGAGCGTGGATGCGACACACTTGTTGATGGCGAGCGAGATCAGTGATGTGGTGGGGATGAAGGCCGTACTACAAACTCCTCAAGGTCCGCAGGCTATGTATGGCTACATCACCCCTGCCTTTTCAGGGTCCCCATAGTGGGGAGAGTTCAATATGGGGGATGCAAAATGGGTAAAAATGGTTGACATTGGGCAACAAAGGGTGACAATTCAAATGTGCCACATCCCAAATGCATAGGAAGCTAAAAAAACCCCAGTATGGAACCAAAAACTTGTCAAAAGGGGCCAAAAGTAGGGTCTAAGTATTGGCCGACATTCAAAACTTCGCACTGCGTGCGCACTGCGTGTGCACTGCGTGCGCACTGCGTGCATGGCATTCCCACAAGGGGCTTAGCACTGGGTTTGGTAGAGGCTTTGGCAAGGGGCTTCGCGTTACTTGGGTCCATGGAGCACCATTGAGCACCGTCAACCATTGGAACTACCAGTGTGCCGGATGTATGTTTGGATCTGAGTGTCATACAGTTTCACACCCAGCTTCGCCAAGAAGTGTTTTGCTGCTACGATGGTACCCCCTCCCTTGCAAGAACAACACTAAGGGGGAATGTTTGCCCGGCGCGCGCCCGGCGCGCTACTTTTCTATTAACTATCCCGACTTCAGCCCCAGAATTACCCCTTGGAAACGCCCTTAGAATTAGGTGACCCAAACTGCCCCAGCTCAAGAAAGTTGCAAACTGGGGTACACAGTACCACTCTCGTTCCTTTAAGGGCGATCTTGGTCAACACCTTAGCAAGTTGGGAGAATGGGGGGTTAGCATAGCACAACCCCATCGATCTCCAGTAGAAGCGATAGGCGTTATTGAGGTATCGCGAACAGTAGAGCTGCATCATGTGCTGCTCCTTACTCGCGAACAACTCCACCTGAACTTCATTCAGGTCTACCACCCCTGCATTCTCGGGGGTCCCCAACAAAGGGGGACAAAATCAGAACTCAAAATGTATGCTAGGGGTCACCATGATGCCCCTAGGGGCCCCTAGTATCTCAAAGTATGGGTCTCTAGTACGGCCAAACGCCCAAATAGTTGCACTACGCGCGCACTGCGCTTAAGGCTCCCCCAATGACATGAATCCGGCCTTTATAAGCACCATCATGGCCCCCAACTTCGAAATCAAAGAAATCACCTCGGGTACGAGAAGGTCCATACCCATCCCAAATCAAAACATCTGCTGATGTCCCGGGGGCTAAGGGGTAAATCCATATAATGTTGCCCAACATATCAACAGCAACAGTCCACCGTTCGGGCACGGGTCACAAAAGATGCCCGGCGCTAACGTTCCCCCTAAAGTCCCAAATTTTAACGGAAACAAAACCTAATGCTTTTCTAACAAGTGTGGGTGTTTATACAAGGCAAATTAGGACATGGTTCCAAAGTTGCGGAAACAACACCTACTGTTATTCTGACAAGGGTGTTTTTCTCACCATGGAGGTCGGGGGTGGGGGGACATGAGACGCCAATGCTGCACCCTCAACCCCTTCTTCCTACCCCTCCCCCCCTTGCACAAGCACAAAGAAAGTCAGGAAAACGACGGTCAAACCGGGTCCCGGTCCTTGGACAAGGCGGTGCTTGCGCACGACGCGCGGTACCAAAAGAACGTATGTCACCAAAAACCTGCCCATACCTCACCCTCAGCACAATTGTTGCAACGGGGTACCAGAACACAAAGTGCAGGCAAATTTCAGCAAGTTCTGGAGGTCCTTACTGCCCATAGGGGCATCAGGAGCTGTGGAATAGAACCCTTTCTAACCTTGCGCCGCATCTTACACAATTGCACATGCTTGCCCTTTGGGGCAGGCTTTGAAGCAGGCTTGGCTTCAGGTTTTGGAATGGGTTTGTGCTTCCTATTCGTTGGGACAAAACTGTCATCAACAATATCTGTGGTGAAGTAAAGCTTGCCACGCTTCGGAAACCCACTTCCCAGACTGTGCAAGTGAAGGGTGGACCGGATGTACGTGACACCTAAGCCAGGAGTAGTAACATGAGTCATGGCTGAAAATCACATCAAAACAAACAGTAGTGGGTTGCAGTACGAAGCATAATTTTGTTATGAGCGGGAGGACTCATCCCAAACATGACACAGCCCCTGTTTCCCTCTACAATGGGCACACAATCGGGTTCTGCGAAGTTTCTGACCATAAAAACTGTGGTCAGAAAAACGACGGTCAGACCTGGTCCCAGTGCTTAGGGGGAACCCTTGCACTGCGCGCTGCTTTTAGACTAGATTCCGCTGTAAAGAACCCCCATACCGACCCCTTCCAAACACCCTCGAAATTAGGCCACCCTAGCTACCCAAATGCCCCTAAATTTAAGTCACTCAAACTACCCTAGCTCAAGACAAATGCAAGCTACCTTCCCTTTATATAAGACATCATGCAAAATGTGGAAAGCCACGCACATATCCTCTGTTTTGTTCAACTGAAAGCTTACTCACCCTACCAGCTAGTCCCAAAGCCGCGTATGTGTCCAACCCATCCTCAACTGGACCGGGGGACAAAGTTTCTTGCAGGAGGGAATCCACGTCAACCTCTGTTTTCAACTTGTGGCACAACCATGCTTCCTCATCAGCAAGGATGCGGCCTCGCATAGGGCATTCGACTGTGGTTAGGCAAAAATTGGGCAGTCCGTCACGTCAACTCGAGGGGCCACGCCAAAGCCTGGGAGTCCATCACCCCAACTCAAGGGCCCACACCAAAGTGTGGGAGTCCATGATGAAGATGAGCCAAAAAAAATGTGAAAAGGGGTGGAAATGGGTGAAAGTGGGTGAAATCCAAAAATGCCATACCCCCAATGTGGAAGAAGCATCAAAACCTATGCCAGGGGCCAATGATGCCCCTAGTATCACAAAGTATGGGTCTCCACTACGGCTAGATGCCCAAATAGTTGCACTGCGCCCACACTGCGCGCGCACTGTGCTAAGGGCGCCACCTTAGACAAGGCGGTGCTTCCGCAACGGGGAGGGGAGAGTATGCCCCTTGCTGGTACAGGGCATTGCAAAGAGGTGGGTACACTGCATGCATGCACAAGGCTGCTGGGCAATGAGGTGGTGCTGAGTGGACACTTGCCATGTGTTGTATTGGTGTACAGTCAGTTCACTGCCAGTTCTTCAGTATACAAAGTGGCAAGTGTTGTGGCATGTGCTTGGCAACCAACCATTCGTCTAACAGGTTCCATTTAATCAATGTTCCAACACTGTAGTGTGTTTGCACGGCTCGTTCTCACTGCTGTCCTTTGCCCAACGCATCGTTTTGCCTGATGTGCACTCTGAAGAATCCGCATTTTGTCACATGCCCATTGTGCTTCTCATGCTTGTCACGAGCATAATTCATGCAATATGTAACATGGGCAGGCCATTGCTAAGGAACCCCGGGAGGGGGGGGATTGTTTGGGGCCCTGGCCAGCCCCGGCCGACCCACCCACCCACCCACCCACCCACATCAGAAAAATTTTCCTCAGGCAAAAAATTGAAATTTATTAAAAGGGCCGGGAGTTTGTGGCCCATTTTAGGTAGACCAACTTTTTGGGGGGCTCTGACCCACCCCCACCTCCCGGGGGGGGGGGGGGGCACAAGGCCTTGGTGGTTGGCTCTGTTAGCCTGTGGCGGTGCCTATTGGCCTCTCGCCTTTGAACCTTCTGATATGACAAGCAGGCATCCGTACTACTGCGGGCATCCGCACTGCCGCGGGCATCCATATTCCTGGGTGGGAATCCAGAATGCAACTTCTGCCCATGGCGTTCTCCCCTGACGGCCTGATCAGTGCCCGGTATACGGTCATCACGAAGACCCAGGCTGGGAGGTGCTCACCACAACCAGCAACGTGAATGTCACACAAGGCCATGGGTGCTAGCTCACCAATGTGTGACTTGCTGGTAGTGCATTGCAGTAATATCTTCTGCACTCTGCATCATTCATGGCGAGCGCGTTGCAGAAATATGCAGAAATATCCCAGGGGGGGGCGGGGGGATGTTTGGCCACTAAGCAATGGCCTGAACATGGGACCTATGGGCAGCCCACTGGTCCATGCTACCACGAACATACAAATATATATGTATGCAAAGACGTAAACACCATGGGTGAGCCAATGCTCCGGATCCTCACAGTAGTTTCAATGCAATGGCTGCGATGGATGTGCCTTGGACCCTGCCAAGAGAATTAAAGGAGGTCCCCCGCCCAGAAACACCCCTGCTGTAGACAAGGGGCGCTGCCGAAACAAAAGCAGACAACGTGGCCCACCTAGGGCGCCAAGGAGCCGCTCAGGGCTGAGCCGAGATGGTCACCAACGTAGCCAACCCATGCCAAAGCTTCAAAGGCATGCCTTGACTAGTGAATATAGATGAAGGTTAACCGTGCCTAGTGATGCCTGCGCAAAGGCAGGTCTGCATGAAGCACTGTTGAGTATCAAAGATGCAAGGTTTCTTTGGGGTTGGCCACTTATTTCCATTATAAAGGCCTTCGTCCCTGCAACACCAGCTCAGCGTGGTGCTGATAGTTGCATGTGGGGAATAATCTTGGCTTGAGCTTACATATGGCACGGAACAACCTTTGTTGGCTGTTTCCAAAGACAACACCCTGGGGGGCACAAAGTAACCCCCCTGCACAAAGCCCGGCGAACACAACAGAGAACAGCACAACAACAACGCCAGCTCTCAGGGATTGGTGCCGTCCCACCCGCAACGGCCTCTGCGGGTGCGCACTGCCCAGCTATTGGTACGGGGGGGACAATGCAGACCGGTGCTCTGGGTTATTGCAGTTCATCACCCCACTCCCAAGAGAACCTTCTTGGGCCGGCTAGGGCTGGTGCTGAGGCTCCACGACCAGAGAAAACAGCTCAGCGGGATAAACCCGACATGGGTCTCGGCAGACATATTGGCTCAGTGGACATCGGCTCGTCGCACATCCGGCGATCAGGCTATGCGTCCAGTGTTCCTCACAGGGGGTCCCAAAGGAGGAAAACCCAGCGTTCCCAAACACCAGACCCCACCAGCCCGAAAAAAGTTTGCAGGAGTGTTGGGGTCCTAGATTCCATCAGGCCGCCCCCCTTGTGCGGTGAGAGCATCTTAGATGTTGCAGGCATGTGCTGGTTAAATCTAGCACAGTGTGTACGGGCTGGATACTATTTAGTGTGTGCTGGATGGATTTATAGCCAGTGTAGAGATTGCGCGGGGGGGGGGGGGGGTCAAGAATCTTAAGGGGGGGGGGGGAGGCTTCTGAAGGACCCTCCCCTGTCTCCCCCTTCCCCTGCCCCTATTCCCCCATTCAACACTATTTCCACCTATCAACAGCTCCTGGCGCGCGGCGTTCTCTGCCCAACGGCACTGCCACAGGCGGGTAGTGCCTGAAATCCAGCCTCTCGTGGTTACGCATCGGCCCCACTGGCAGGCCTGCCTGGTGCAGCACCCGCTGCGGCACCTGGAGGTATCGATTGGGGTTGTACGCAAAGGTGTACTCCTCGACGCCACGAGTGCGTGGCAGGCCCACACACAGAAAGCACTTGACGTACGCATCCCGACTCACGTTGCCTGCGCCCGTTCGCCCACATACTTCACAAACCGGTGGCTCGTAATAGAACTGGTCCTCGGTCCAGTCTGACGCGAGGGGCTGGGGACCGTCGGCCCTTTGTATGTCTCCAAGCGTTACGAACCCGTGGTCCCGCACTGCAGTAGAGGGCTGCACGGAGGAGGCAAGGGCGGCTGTGTCAGTGGCTGCAGATGCAGAGCGCTTCTCGGCCATGGCGTGGGGATGACCAAAAGCTCCGGATGTCTGCCGGTGCAACGGTTAATGTGCTGGCCGGCCCTGCCGGACCGTGGGTTGCAGACGATAGAACTGTCAAAGGCCCATGCACAGCAGGTGGAACACAAGGTAGTGTCCTTGTCAGCGTCCAGTCGACATACGCTGTCACCGACCAGTTGGTGTAGTGCGGCGGAAAAAAAAAGCAAGAACTCTGGCAAGAAAAGGGTTGCAGACACAAAAATGGCAAACCTAGGACCGAGGCAATTGAGCAAACAGGGCCCAAGCATCGCAAAAATGTGCAGCCATGCGCAACGGGACCGAAGGTTGAGCTGCATGTTGGTGCGGAATATTGGGGGGAAAACACGACCCGCAACCCCTCAAGCTGGGTGAGTCGCAATATTGCAGAGCATTTGTCTTGACACAATTGGGGTGGGCTCAGAGCCATGGAAGTTTTCAATACTGGTCAAAATGAAGACGTTTAAAAGGAGTGCCCTCCTCACCCCTATCCCAGTGCATGACCATCTGCCTTGGCTTTTCCACCAGCAGAACCCCCTATCCAAACAAACTGGAACAACGTCCACCACCGCATTACCATGCCCCTGTGGGACACCTCAGCCTTGGCTGCTGCTTCCACACCGCTGTCTGCTAAACATGCACCCCAACCGGAAAGCGTTGCAGTATGCCAGTCGTGTACGTGCAATGGCCACAAAAAAAGCAGAAACTACGGGTGAACCCAGGCGCTTCTTTTTTGCCACCATCACATTTTTGAATGATCTCCTAATTTGGCAAAACTTGTTGCCTTGGCCGGGTTGCTTATCTCAATGGTCCCAAGGTTGATTCCTGGTACCACACCTTTCCTCTACTCAGGTTCAACCTGCGATTGGGCACAGATCCCCACCACGTTCCCAACACAAGTAGCACCTTCAAAGGGAACCGCTCTAGGCATAATAGCTTGAAAGGGAATCGCCTTAGGGGCAATTGTCTGCATTGCAGAAGTCACGGGAGGCACACATAAAATTTCCACATTCCAACGCCTTACACCCCCCATCCTCACTGGCCGATTCTCCGGTCCCCACTTATGGTCGTGAATGCGTCCATTGCGAAACAGAGTTTCCAGGACACAGAGTCACAATGGTTCTACTGTCAGCATGCGAGCAGTGGGTAGCGTATTAGTGTAAGTTGATGGGACCCGAATGGGGGCCTTGAAGGGACAGTGGGTAACAACAGGCGATGCCACAGAGTGCTGAACTGAACCGTGACAGTGGCCATGTCTCTTTTTTGACAGAGAGCAATACTGCCAACAGATCAACAAGCACAGATTTTAGTTGCTTTCTCGTTTCCTGGCACGATACAACTAATTCCCCTAATTCCCCTCACCCTACGGCGCCGACGATGCTCAATAAGTATTCTTTACAGTCATTGTGTCCATACATTGAGCATTCCCTGTGGTCATTGTGTTTTCCAATAGAGTTGGGCACCAATTTACTTCTGGGGGCCAAAGCTTGAAGCCCTTGTGGGGCATGCAGTGCTATTGATGGGGGTATGGGAGGTGTTACCAACTTTTTGTGGCAAGGGCGCACTGACTTGGGGTGTCCAGTAACAATTGTTCTCCCACAACGTTCCAAGCAGAGACAAACTCACCAAACCTTGCCACGCACCATCGGCATTAGGTGTCCGGGCAACGTCTTTGACACACACAATAGCCTGCGGCAGTGGGTATTATCACGTTTCAACACAATCTGTCCCCCACAAAGACAGATGCATGGGACAACACATCACCAGTGCAGCAATGGGCGTCTATTGCACATGAAACGGTGCACGTGGATGTGCTGCCGCAGCGGGAGGAAGGAGGATGAGTGCTGTAGATCCCAGTGGAAGACTTGAGGGCATTGAATGCAGTTGGGCCTGAGTTGAAACCCTACCTTTTCCTCCACAAATGATGTGTTGCCTGTGCTGTACATGACTGTTGTTGCTTGGTTTTGGTCAACTGATAGAATCCCAGTTTGTCTGGGAAGCTGATCAGGTGCATGGGATATCCAATGGTGTAATTCTGTGTCCTCCCTGAGTGGCTCTTAACTCGATAGAATCCCGGTTTGGTGGACACTGTTCGGAACTTGGCACTTGCTGGATTACTGTACTTGCCTGTGGTCTATCACTCCCTTCTTGTGCTGCTGGTGTGCAGGTCCTCAGCTGCCACCAACATGCCTAAAAGGAGCTCCACCTGGTGCTACAAGAAAATGCGCGTTATTCCGAGAAAAGGTCCTCACTTCACACTCTCATTGTGTATCCCCATCTTTCCCCCATTGCCAATTCAATCTTTCCCATCCCTCTTCCTCCCTGTCCCTGATGTTTGCTTTTACCTCACAATCTGGATCTCTAGCTCAAACGATTTCGTTTATCTTTCCGCTCCGTTGCCGCGTGACGGTCGGCAAACATTGGTGTATCCTGATTGACGGCGTTCAACACTTTCGGGGCTGGTGACAAGGTGTCTTCAGAGTAGCCTGCATATGTGCGAAAATGTGGGTCCGTGTGCGTTGACTCTGTGCCTGTGCACGCGCAAATTGTGTGTTTCGCTTCTCTCTGTGTTTTGCTCCATCTCACTGTAGTTCCCCCTCGAAAGCCCCGTGTTATACCCAAATGGGGGGGCTGCAGGATACCACAGTGCAGCATGAGGGGACTGATCAAGACCTGCGAATCCAGGCAATGGAAGGCGAAGCAGACGCCTGCACAACTGCACGGGAAATTCACTCTGCATGTCCAAAGGTCCAGTGTCACCTGACCATATTCACAAACCAAACCCAACCGGCTCCTGTTACAGAAAGCAAAGTTCTCAGTGCCATCTGACTACAAGTAGCCGCCCTTTGCGTACTGATGGGGCTTTTGTACGGACATATGGGGGGCGTGTGGCGCCAGACTGTACGGGCCTACAATTCACACCTCGTGGAACACAGCCTCTGGCCCGACATGCGCTGCGTGTGACGCTGCGGCGTGTGCTGACAGCTCCCTTGTTTTACGCTGTACCATCCTCTTTGTGGGGCGAGAAAGCTTTGGTACAGCCCTGAGTAAGGGAACGGAAACTCCTGTTTAAGGCTTTGGGCACAGAGCCCCCTGTCGACGATATTGGCACCACTAACCCCATATATAACTGCCTCTACAGCACAAGAGAGGTTGGCGTCTCAACCAACTTCTTAAACGCCTGCAGCCACATGGCCCCCACGGCCCCATCCACCACTCGGTGGTCACAGGACAGAGTCACGCTCATCATGCCATTCTCCTGCGTGGCCCCCACCGCCAGAATGCAGGCCTGAGGGGGGTTGATGATCGCGGTGAACTGCTTGATGCCGAAGGACCCCAAGTTGCTGATCGTGAAAGTGCCCCCGATGTACTGCTCTGGCGTGAGGCCTCCCTCTCGGGCCAGCCTGGCCAGCTCTTTGATGTCGCTGCTGATCTCCTTCAGCCCCTTGGCATCGGCGTTGTACACCACGGGTGTGAGCAGCCCCGTGGGGGTGGCCACGGCGACACTCACATCCACGACCTTGTACTCCCGGATCTGGTCCCCATGCCACTGGCTGTTGACCGCAGGCACCTGGGGAGATGGGGCAGTGCAACGTATGAAGGCCGGACAAATGCATGGAGCACTGCACACACTCAGCACTCATGCAAACAGCAGACGGTCGCCGCGCTCAGACAAAGCGGTTGAGCGCAAAGGGAGAGGGGGAGAATACTGAAGGACAGCCCACAAAATCAGGTACTCAAACTCCGACACAATGGCCAGTTGGGACCCGTTGGTTGCCCTTTGGCCATTTCTCATAACACCCCGTACGAAATGATCCGTGTTGAAGACACTCCTCTGGGACATCTGACTGGGGCGGGAGGCGGATCAGATGCGAAATGACGGGTAGCGCGCCAGTGGTTGGCACACGCTAGGCCCCCTGGCTGACTTCCGCCTACTTCGCCTAGCAATCAATTTGTTGGGCCCAAGCACGGAGTTTTGCTGAGAGGGGGGGGGGGGGTCCAAAGGGGGGGAGGGGGGGCTGCGGGGGGGACCGCCCCCCTCAGAGACCCTGAGTTGTTCGAGGCGCCGAAGAAAACTTTTGGCCTAAACTGACTTGCGCCGAAGTCGCCAGAGAAGATTTTTGACGGCCCGGAGAAAAATTTGGCCCAATCACTTGAGGGGGGGGTACAGGGCATTGACCGTGCCTCTACCACAATGTCTTGAACATAGTGTGGTAGAGGTGGTGGTCATCTCGTAAAACTCATCAATACACATGGCATGGGGGCAGCAAACATAGGTTTCAGTCCACCAGTTTTGTGCACGAGCAGTGTTTGTCAAAAATGCTTTTCAGAAAATACATAATGCCCCACCAATCCGGGGAAAGGACAAGGGCGGTGTGGGGAAGGAGGTACTTCGGCCAGATTTCCCTTAGCCCATGTTCCTGGTGAAAGGGTCCATGTTGCAGGGAGCCAACGCGTAGCATCAGGGCGATTTACTCATATGGGGGAGTTGTCGCACGGTGCGCACACGGTTCAATGTTTTTGGAATATGCACCCAGCTTCTGACCCGTTGATCAGCCCCCACAGAACCACACCCAGGGTCCCAATTTCTGCACCCTGCAGCCCTTGCTGGCATACCAGGAGTTTTTATTTTTTGTTCTGATGCTTGTCCCAAGTCCCAGGGTCCTAATTTCTGCACCTTGCAGCTCTTGCTAGTGTACCAGAATTGAACTGAAATTCTCCACCTGGCGTTCCAAAGGTCAGGTTGCAAGCATTTTAAGTTTATCTGGTTGTACAGAAACAGGGAAATTATGCCTGGCCTGATGCATAAAAGCCTTCCCCCGCACAGTGAAGGGTTGTGCCCCAGCGGGAGGGGACAAGACACACAGAGAGGGGTTTATTTTCAGTGCAGTCACCACCACGCTCTCTCAGACCCTATGAGTGCCACGGCGTCGTCTCGCACCCCCCAGACCCTATGAGTGCCACGGCGTCGTCTTGCACCCCCCCTTCTGGGCGAAGAACCCCTCCCCTCTTACCGTAGCACTCAGTCAACAGAATGCACCGTTTAATGCACCGTTTCAAGAAAGAAAATTTTGGAAAAGGAATTTTTCAAAAAGGGGGCAACCAATGGTCAACCAACAGCTGAATAGCTGTCCTGCATCCACGACAACCATGAAGAACCCAATTTTGTGCAAAAAAAATCAGGCGTTCTGGATCTGGGTAATAAACAATACCCAAAAGTATGCACGGTGCGCGCACAGATCAAGCAACACCCCCTATAACTTCTGTTCACCACTTTGGTCTAACACATATTTCCATTGGAAAAAGCAACGTTTGATAACTATTGTCATACTATGCTGTCACCACTGGAGCTGGAAATCAATCTCACCTGCAGCCCAACCTTGTGCCAACCCCTTGCTGCTGCAGCAAATGCTATGGGTGGGGGGGTCCGGGGGGGGGGGGGGAGTGCCCCCCCCCCCCCCGCCTCCCCCACGAGATGCTGAGTTGTCAAGCAACACTCTGCCCAAGCACCAGCGATGGCACCTGTTGCCTTGGCTTCCTGTGGCTCAATCTTGTTCACTTGTCCAGTAGGGACGCGCGCTACCTAGGACTTTCGACTGCCCTAGTGCTTGGGTGTCAAAGGAGACTCAAGGTTTCCTTGTCAGTGGCTTTCATACACGTGAATCCCCCAGGGCCAGAGCTGCTGCTCCTTTGGGGTTGTGCTTCCAAATGTGCAGCCTGAGCAGATCACTGGTGTTCTGTGGGCGTTGGGCATGCTGCTGCCAGAAGTGGGCGGGTTTTCTCAACTCCGGGGGGGAGGGGGGGTCCATACAGCCCTCTGGCTGGACCCCTCAAAAGGGCTCAATTGACGCCCCCCCCCCCAAGTCCTACCGAGACTGACTCCTGGTCCCCGGAGGTGACCTGGACCCAAACCTCGGCAAAAAAATAAAAATGGGATTTTTGGAATCAGTGCGTCGAAGGGGTTCAGAAAAGTCATCATTTGCCATGTACTTGGTGGAACTTCGGCGCACGAGTTCATAATAACTGATTAATGGTCCCGTCAATTGGGCCCTTTTCTTAAACCCCAACCCCCCCTCCCGGAGTTGAAAATCCAATTTCCCCAGCCTTCCATTCCCGGGCGTGGGTGAGGCCCCGTCGCCCAAGCGGCCCCTGCTTGAGCTTTGTCCAGTCCCCCACCCCCCCCGTGCGGTGACACGTGGATGTGTCAAGTGATAATTGCGATCAAGGAGATTGCACAAGCACCAGCACAGCCAAAGAAGAGAGATCAAGCTGATCACAGACCGGAGCGACCGGCCCTAGGCGCCTTTCACCAAAGTCAGTAAGCCAGGAAGTGCTGCGGAGTAATCTGCACATGCACAGTGAAATGTTGCCCGCTCCAACTGGGCTAGCCACACATAGATGAAGCAATTGCAAAAAACCGGGGTGCACAGGACAGCAATCAACAATGGTGTCTCTTGGATGTTCACCAGGTCTCAAATGCAAATAGACCCCCGCCCCCCTCCCCCGCCCCCTACAGGGGGCGAGACAACCACAGGGGAACAGGTAGACCAGTCGCCACACCAATCTGTATGTGTGCCAAAGTGTGGTATGTGCCACAAAGCGTATCGGTTGTCTGTCCACGTCGCATGAACCTGCAACCACTGCCACAGTTTCTGTTGCACAGTTAACCCCCCCCCCCCCCTCGCGTGGGATTAGAGCGCAGCATGCCGTGGCTGTAGACGGGGTGCTCAGATGACGCGCCCCCAGAATGGGGACCATGGCACGGGCCCGTGTGGGCCCAAACCAGAACACTGCACCAGCGCAGAGCCCGCTGAAATGGGATTGTTGACCTATTTATGTCAATTCTGTCTCTGTTTTTTTTGTTTTTGTTCTTTTAAAGTTCTTTCTATATTGTAAAATGTTTGTACCAAGCTCACTGCATTTATGAAACACAACGCATGCCAGCACCAGTGCTGAGCCTGGTTCATGAGTGCACACCGCCACTGTCGTCCATAGCTGGCCGCCCCATGCCCAGCGCCAGGGGTCAGCGACAGCCACTCCATTCCACTCCACTCCACTCCCCTGCACTCTCAAGTGATTGGGCACTTTGCTCAAGCAGCCCCTCTCAGCTCCCAGGAGAGCAGGCGCCCCGTGCACTGCAGCAAACACTACAACAGTCACTGTTCTCTCAACGAGCGCTGATGCCAAATCCGTCCACAATGAGGAACAAAACCCATGACTTATCTAGGTACTCCCTGACATGCCGGCCATACCAATCTCATTCCCACTGCAACACAGAGCAGGGAGCTACACAAGCCGCACAGCAACCCCTCACCCCATCACAAAGCACACAGCACCTGTTTGCACGCCAACGCAGCTGCTTTCACGATGAAATCGTTGATACTGATCTTGTATTCACCGTCCTTTGCAGCGGCGTTCAACGCCTTGACCATGTCCTTCATGTTGCCGGTGGCGCAGTCGATGGTCAAGTAGAAGTGAGGGATCTCCACTTTGCTTGCAGTCAGCTTGCTGGCGATGACCTGAGAGCAATTGGCAGCTGAGCCAGTGCGGCAATTTTCCGGGTTGTTCCCTCTCGGTAGCACCCCTTCAGGCATCAATGACTTCTGCACTACAGCCATGGCCACAGTAACCTCCGGAATATCCCCTCGCACGTAACTGACATATGGGCTGCAATCATTGTTGCTGTCCCATGTTGGGTGACGGAAATCTGTGTAATAGACATTGTCATGAACCTCTTCCCCGCCTGGGCCGAGAGTGGACTTCCGCCCGTCCCCCAACTATCAGTCCAAAAAAAATGAGGGGGAAGGTACCCCAAATATGTGACTCAAAATGATCCTGATGAGCCATGTATCATACAGGGAAAAAATGATGGTGGGCCCAGTCTGGGAATTGGCTTGGCGGCAACACTGATGTTCAAAAACCCGCAGGCCCGGAGAGCCACAAAGGCTCAGGTCTGTCTCTGCAATTGGCTCCAACCGCGCCTGCCACCACGGTCTTCATTGCCCAATCTTCCATTTCTCTGAGTTCATCCAGCAGATAGTCCTGATGTGTTCTCTCTGGGCTTCGTCTGGGGTTCGAGACGAGGTCCCCTGTCCCTTCCCCTGCCCTGTGGTACTGCTTGGGCCTGGTGCTGGCTGCAAACATTCGTGATCCCGCCATCTGGATCGGCTTTACTGGGCCGTCCTCTACTGGGTTAGGGGCGTCAATGCTGGTCAGTGCGGCCACTGACGTGTGATTCGCTGCTGGTACAATCCCTGGTTCAAATTGTCTTTCCTTCCCCAGCCTCCATGGCTACAGTCTCCAAATGCAGCACAGACGGATCATGCTGTGTCACTATTGCTCAAGTAAAGTACCCGCACCCCGCACGCAATGTATGTTGTGTATTGACTATCAACTTACCTCCGAAAATCCAGTACCTACTGGGCCTTTAGGCCCAAGCGACTGCGCCCTGGAGCACCATTGGGAGGGAGAGGTGCCACTTCCTCCAGAAAAAGAAGGCTGTCAGGAGGCTGGGTACAATCCTGATTGTCCTGTAGGGGGGTATCAAAGAGCGAAATCTGGTGGGGGGGGGGGGAATGCAGGCTCACGTTCCTTCAATGTCTCTTGGGGAGGTGTGTGGGGTGACTTTCTGTAGGCAAGAAGGTGCCACCGCTGCTCTGAGCCCCATGGGTGTCCGTGGGGATGGAGACCTACGTCCCGTGACAGCAGTGCGCGACACGGAGTCAAGTATGGCTCCAGCCTGGGTGTGCAGGCCTCTTACTGGTGCCCTGACTATGCTGATGAGGGGTCTCCGTCGTCGTGGAGACCTCTATGGTCCCCCACCCCTGCATGGTCCCACAAGGGGATGGCGGATTCCGCCTCCGACCCCTCCTCTTGTTCTGCGACACGTGCCATTACCACCATACCTTTCCTCAGCGGGGAGCGCCTGCAGCCCATATCAGCCGGCGTGTCCGCTGCGGTGCGGTCCCCGCCGACGTGCGGAGGGACATGGAGCCACTGAATCGCTGGCCCCTGTGCCTCCAGCAAGAAGCCCACCCAAAAGTCCTGGGGTCCCACCGCCCCTGCCAAGCTTTCCCAATTACCGAGGGGGGGGGGGGGGTTGGCACAAGGCCTCGGTATCTGATTGTTTGCCTTTGGCGGCGCCTATTGGCCTCTCGCCACTGCTCATTCTGACCCCCTGTGGGTCCGAACGTCTTTTGGTTGTGTCAACGGAGCCCCTGGATGACTTTTCCTGTTTGACTACTCCGGGTTGGCTGTCCCCAAGACGGGCTTTTGCCCGTGCCGTTGACCAGGTGCATCCAGATGCACACTCCGAGTCCATGCTGGGTTTGACGACTCCAGCACTGACTTGTGCGCGCTGGGGTGTGCATCTGCAGGATAATTTTCCTGACAGGGGCTTCTAACAACCACAATGATTCTTTCCATGGCAAAATTTGGTACAAAATCACCTCGAAGAGAGGTTGTTAGATACCCCAAGGCATGATATTGGATGTCCAACCCCTTGTAAAATTGTTATTTTGCCCAATAAGACCATCCCCCAATGGATTTTTTGATTCTGAGGCCTCTATCCCCTAAAACTGGATATCACTTTTTTGAGGGGGGGGGGGGGGGGCTGGGGGTGGGTGTGGGGGGTCAAAAGTTTGCGCTCAGAAGGCTCCAAGCAGTGGGAAAGCTTAGTGCTGTCACGCAACCACCAGTCAAATGGTAACGCAGCCGACGCACTGTTTTCGGTCGGCGGTTCGAATCCTGGTCGGCCGACTGTTGGCGGCGGCGGCGGCGCCATGTTGGACCGACCGGGGTTCGAACCGCCGACTAAAAGACTCAGGTCTGCTGCATTACCATTCGGCCACTGCTTGGTCTGAGGCGACAGGTCTCCCCACTGTTTGGGGCCGTGTCTGCCACTGACAAAAAACCCAAACTGTGTGTTTCTGTCTGACTGACTGCTGGCCTGGCTAAGGGACTGATTGGCTGACTGTCAACCTCTCTTCCAGGTGCACTGCCAAAGGCAATAGAATTTCCAGATTGTGGCATAAGAACAAGCATACACCGCAAACGTACCCACCATGACACTTAAAGAAAGAGCTTCGGTCCCTAAACGACATGGCAAAATTTGGCACAATTTTGTTGTGCCATATTTCGCCTATTCCAACCCCCCCCCAAAATGTCTGCGCCATTTTGCACCCTCCCCCTGACCCCCTGCACCACCAACAAGGAGCCTGAGCAGATCAATGTGCGTTTGAGGGGCTGCACTTTCTGACAGCCACCAGGGCTGCTCTCAGCTCTGCCATGTCATTGGTCTGCCGCTCAGCAACAGGCAGACTGTCTGCCGTGTCCCTGCTGTCCCCAAAGTATACCCCCAGCCCACCACCCACCCCACTCCCGGATAATTCTCTGATGCCCTGTCAGTATAGACTATCACCCAGCCATTTGCTCTGTACCTGTCCACTATGGCCTGATGCCCCGCGACCAGTTCAACTGCATAGATTTCCTTTTTACGTGTCTTCCGCTGTGGGAGGTACAGTTTGGCCCGTGACTTTGGCAGCAGTGCCTGTAACCTGAGGTGGATCACTAAACCCGTGTCCTCTGGTGCCCTTATGGCAGATTTCAACATGCCTGATTCTGTGGCCGGGAGAGTACATGCTGGGAAGTCTGCCCAATCGCTCATCACCTGTGCCCATTGGAGAAAAAAAAACTCCCAGCCAGATGGGCTGGACCCCCGCGAAATTTGATGAGACAGCGCAGTTCCAGGAACTCCTGACTGTTGCACAGAGGTGGGGGCGGGGGAGGGGCATCACCAGCGTTCTTGCCCTTCTTACCATACCTTGTAAGGGCAGTAGTTCTGAGGTCACCATCAAGACAGCGCCGGGGGGCGGGGGGGAAGGAGGTGGATGAGGAGCTGCGACTCTCAGTCAGGAGACCAAGGGAGCTGCGCTGCTTGCAGGTCCCAAGTCCGTCTCCCGTGCTCTCCACCTCAGAGATGTCACAGGACTCCACAGGGGGGGGGTGACCTAATTAAAAAACAGACAAATGCAAACCAGAGCACTCCACAGGGGCGGGGGGGGGGTATGGCACATTGTTGCGTCTGGTGTGCAATTGGCAAACCATCGCCCCTGGCTTTGGAGAGGGATTTGGGCCGTAGCTGGCGGTGGCCCGCCACCTGCGTGCCCGTGTCGAATGGGCGGGGGGCTATACCGGAAAGCTACACATGTATCGGCCAAAGCATCAGGCGCGGCGTTGTTTTCACAGAGACCGAACCACTGGTTTGCCGAGGTGGCTGGGGATTGGTGGGTTGCTTTGAAAAGGGCTGAGGAACCCCCGTGCCCTCCGGGGGCCACGAGTGTAACCCAGCTTTCCCCAAGTGCCGACCACTAACGGCGTTGGTAACGGATGGCACCCGCTCCATTTGCCAACCGCCACCAACAGTGTTCCCAACCGCTGCGACACAGCTCTCTGCCCCCTTCCCAACTTCCCAAAGGGGAGGGGGGCCGCAACCAGATCAAAGCAGAACGACACACAGAGGATCCCGTGATCAATACCTTGCGCATCATACTGGTGGCTGTCTCCTCGTATTGTGCAGGGATACCCGCAGCACCAGCAGCACCAGCTTCAGCGGCTGCTGGGGCGATGCCCTTGCTCTTCATGAACTCATCCACATCCTCCTGAGTGATACGACCGCCGGGTCCACTTCCACTGATGTACTTGGCAACCATGGCCATGGCCGCAGGGGAAGCACGCACCCTTGCGGCAGTGTATGGCTCAACACCAGAAAGTGAGCTTGCAGTGGCCGGGGCTGCGGCCGGGGCTGCCGCAGGGGCAGCTGCCGGGGCGGCTTCAGGGGCTGCGGCAGGGGCTGCGGCAGGGGCTGCAGCAGGAGCGTCAGCGAGTGACATGGCCTTGGCAGCCGCCATGTCGTCCTCATCCTCTGCCAGCACAGCGATTGGGGTGCCAACTGGAACAGGTTCGTGTCCAGGCTCGAATCCAAGCTGAGCAATGATTCCGGAGTCACCCACCCACTCGAAGTCGAGGGTGGCCTTGTCTGTCTCCACTTGGCACAGAACTTCACCGGAATTCAGCGTCTCACCGACCTGGTTTGGCAGGGGGTTCATGGAGACAGAGCCAGGCAATGCGCAGGACTGCAGCGGGGCACAATCATTCCTGCACTGCAGATCCCAAAAAAATTAATGGCAGTCCTGCACAGGCCTCTGCTTGACAAAGGGGCTCTAAAGGGGCTCTGAGGCACAGTGACTGGCAATCGTAAAAAAGGTTGGTTGGGCGGTTACAAAACGGTTGAAAGCGGGTCCAGGTAGCGGAAGAGGTTTAGTCAGCCCGGACACTTAGTCCCAAACAGTGGGGTGTGTGCATCCCCTCCTTTAAGCATAGGCCTGGGCTCATGCATAGAACAGAACCGGTGGTCTGCGCAGGAGGTCAGAAAGAGTGTTTGCAGTAATTTCAGGTGGACATATTGGGGGGTCTGTACAGGGGACGAGAGGTACGACTTGTCAGACCAGCGTCAAATACGCGACAATAGAGGGCACCGCCCGCGCACCGCGCACACTGTGTCAATCAAGTATCCTGGGTTTTATATCATGCTGCAGAACATAACCCCAGGTCTTGACACACATTGACGTAGTGACTTGCAGCGCCACATGTGCATCAGGGCTCATGGATGCAGCCAAACGCACATGCCCTGGTGCACTGTGTGCACCGCGCACACCGAGCAGGCGACACCCTCACAGTCGACCCCAGTACGGGGTTCCTCCAACACAGTTGAGGGCCCTACTGCACATTACCCCCTCTGGGGGCCAATTACATGAGAGGTTGGGGGTCAGCATTCAGTGAATTGGGCACGTGGAAGCAAAATGGCGGCAAAGAGGTCACCTTCTTCTTCCAGTTGGCGATGGTGCCGGCCTCCATTGTGGGCGATAGTGCAGGCATCACGATCTTTTCTGCATAAGTCCGGCACCGGTTCACCGTCCGGACAGAAGTAACAGCACGCCGAAAAAACATCCCAGACACTGGCCCTATATGCAGAGCATGAAAACGCAATAGTAGGCCACTTGGGAGAGACTTGACATGGACAAGGCATGCTGGAAATCTCACCACAAATCCCAGGATACCAGAGGGAACGTTTGCCCGGTGCACCCGCCGCGCCCGGCATCCAAATCAATGTTCCGGCCATTCATCCCAATGCTGTACCTCCTTCATACCGAGCTTGAGATGCCCTTTTCACAATTGCAAAAGCACAAGTCATTCATGCATGATTGGAAGAAGTGGTGGCGAGAGAGTGTAATGACAATATTAACCTCTCTTGGAATCATTGCTTGCTCTCTTGGGCACTAAATGAGCGCCCAAATCCCATTGTGCTAGGCTAGGTCAGAAAATCCCATGCACACACATGCCCCCAAACGGTTGGAGGTGGAAAGGTGACCGTTGAAAGTTTGCCTGGCACGCCCGGCGTAGCACATCCTGATTGCAGCACCAACCAAAACAACTGGCATGGCTGAAAAACGGTGCCTCATACACCAGGAGCTCCGGAATCACTTCCCACAGGCTTCAGTAATCGGAAGGGGGTCTCAGTGGGTGCCTCAGTTCTGGGTGGGTGCGTTCACCAAACCCATCAGGGGGGCAAAAAATATGCATTCCAAAAAAAATAGCACTCTAGCCCCACCTCCCCCAAGGTGATGCTACCATGCCTGCCAAAGCATGGTCCTACCAGGCAGGGCCACACCAGCTTACTGCTGCTGTTTGAACAGCTACTTGGGCTATCGCTTCTGCTGCTGCTGCTGCTGCTGCGGCGGCGGCGGCAGCGGCGGCGGCTCTTGGTGGGACTCCTACTACGCTTCTTGCACTTCTTTTGGGAGTTGCCCCTTGGGAATGTTGTTCCCTCTTCTTCACATGCCATGTCAACAGTACCATTACCATGTGTGGAAATCAGCAACACAAAGGACCCCTCAAATGCGCACGCTGATGCTGAGCCCACACCCTCAACAGCCCAACAACCCAACAGCCCACCACACCCATCCGCAATCCTTTGCAAACACAACCCTCGAAATTGCAGAGCTAGGGCCATGGCAGCAGAGGATGACACAGTGCCCAGCGGCCACATGCGCCCTTGCGGCTACAAGATCTAATGGACAGCCGGTGCAAGCAATGAAAACAGAAGCACTGGGTGCAGAAAAGGGGCAATGGAGAACAAGCTTTGAAGGCTGGTCCAGGGTGTGAAGCGGCGCGTCCAAACAGCTGAGGGACTGGCTAGAAGTGGGATACACTGCAAACCCTGTTGTGCCTGTAGGTTCCAGCATTTGCCCCTTTATTTTATTGTTCCAGGTGCCTGTTGTTCCCGTAAATACTTGCCAGTAGGCTCAGCGGGGTCATAGCCAAAAGGCTCTTCTAGCATCCTGGATTTCAGCATGTCTGCACACCTTTGGTGTGGTGCACTTTTGTCTCTTGTTGTCTACGTTGGGCTGTGTTGAAGCGGACTCTCTCTCTCTCTCTCTCTCTCTCTCTCTCTCTCTCTCTCTCTCTCTCTCTCTCTCTCTCTCTCTCCACACAATCAATGACATGCCCCCTCGTAGTTATGGATGGAATTGGGCCTTGTTCTGGCGCAGGCCTGCAGGCAGACATTCTGGCGCGGCATTGGTGCCCAGCGTTAGGTGGTTGGTACGGAGTCTTCAGGTGGAGACCAGCATGTGAGCCTGCCAGGCCAACTATATGTCAATTGGTTTCAAATGTCAGTGGCCAAACAATTGCCCATTGGGGCTGGAGCAAGGGTTTTGCACGTCTGTCTGTATCGGTATATTCTGTGCACCATGTTTGCTGTCTGTAGTCTGAAATGCCATTTTGTTAAGGTGGGGTAACTATGGCCCAAGAAACATCACCCCCTTTTTACCTGCGCCAAATTTGTTGACCCCCCCTCCCGCCTTGCAATAGCTACCCCCTTGTCCAAGCTACAGCGGGCGTAGGGACCATATTAATTTGGGACCTAATTTGATGCGGTAAATGCTCGGCTGCTTTTCGGTCGATGTCTCTTGAACTGCCTCCATGTGGCCAAACTGAAATGAAATGTCGGTGCCATCAAATGCCCCATGGGATTGTGCGCATCATTTGTTGAAAGGAAGGGACGCGTTGGCACGTCTCAGCAGGAGAGAGGCCAGTCAATTCTACTCAGGCCCACAGCAAGAAACGTTTGAGATTTTGGACGGCCTCTTTGCCACAAAAAGGCCAAAAGGAGGGGAGGGGGGGTGCCATCCAGGCTGAGTAAGTGTGCGGAGTCCTGGAGCGTGCCCATTTTCCAGACAAACACCCCATCCCCGACTGAACATGCATTTTTTCAACTCAGTGTGTCAACGGAGACAGAAAATAGTGATTTACCCACTCTCCCCCTCCACTGCAATCCCTGCCCCCTCCTCAGGACTACAATTTTCCAGTCGCCAGACACTCAATACAGTGTTTTTGGTGATTACAGATTCCGAACGTTTGTAGTGACCGCAATTTGTATCTCTTTGTACATTTCCACAAGGCTTCTGTCCATCTTCAAAAACGTCCTCTGCCTGCAACCCCCCGGCCTCTTCCTTGTGCTTTTAGATGTACTTTGTCCTTGCATCTCATTGGGGTACTGCACCCCTTTTTTTCGGGGGTTTGGTCTGAACCTCAATGGTGTTGCCCTTCATTGCCAGCACCTCCAGAAGCGGTTACAGTGCTGAAATTGAGCAGAAGGCTGCAGGAAATCGGGGGAATTTGGGGAGCCGGAACCGGAGCAGCCGACCCCCGCCCCAACCTTTGCCCACACTCTACCTGTTACCGAAATCACGCAAAGAGGAACAACAAGACTGATGGCGGTGATGGCGGAACTGCGGCCGCAAACGGCAGCACTGTAAATACCGTACGGTACTGTGTAAAGGGATATGCGGATGACTCCTGCAACGCATATGAGGTAGTGCAGACCACTTCAATGTACAGCCATGCTATTCAAACCCCCTCTGACAGGCCCCTTCTGCCAGCATGATTCATGCACAGACCTAAATCCGTGCACACCCCATCCCCTCCCACCACCCCATCCCACCTCTTGTGCACACAGTCAGCAACATCAAGCACAAGGCGGGCTTAGGCCCTTGGTCTCGCCTGTCGCGCGGATTCCCGTTGTCTGTTTGCCTGCTCGGGAACCCACTGCACCCACCACCACGACCACCACTGTTACCGTCGTCTGGACACCCAGACTCATGGACTGTGAAACCTCCATATATAACTGCCTCTTGCGGCCTCTACAGCACAAGAGAGGTTGGCGTCTCAACCAACTTCTTAAACGCCTGCAGCCACATGGCCCCCACGGCCCCATCCACCACTCGGTGGTCACAGGACAGAGTCACGCTCATCATGCCATTCTCCTGCGTGGCCCCCACCGCCAGAATGCAGGCCTGAGGGGGGTTGATGATCGCGGTGAACTGCTTGATGCCGAAGGACCCCAAGTTGCTGATCGTGAAAGTGCCCCCGATGTACTGCTCTGGCGTGAGGCCTCCCTCTCGGGCCAGCCTGGCCAGCTCTTTGATGTCGCTGCTGATCTCCTTCAGCCCCTTGGCATCGGCGTTGTACACCACGGGTGTGAGCAGCCCCGTGGGGGTGGCCACGGCGACACTCACATCCACGACCTTGTACTCCCGGATCTGGTCCCCATGCCACTGGCTGTTGACCGCAGGCACCTACACACGACATCATGCGAGAAACGGCGGAATTGGACAGAGACTGTACACCCGTCACATCGAAAACAATTGATTGCGTACACCCACAAGTATCAACTGGCGCACTTACTCAGCCGTTATGGCCACCCCCCCCCCCCCCCCCCGGCTGTGCTAGTCAATGTGGAAAAGGGTTTTGGGCTATGCGTAACTTTGTTTCCTCCTTGTCCTTTTTGCTTTCAGCGAACATAGTCCGACCGCTGCGAAGGTGAGTTCTCAGCAGGGGTATGCTACATTTTGGCACAAGGCCAGAGTCATATAGCATCTGTAAGACAGGCCTACCGCTCACAAAGAGAGGGAACACTGTCTTCTCCTGACGGCACCGCAGAGTATGCTGCCCAGTGCCAGCCACGCCTTCGATACGAAGGCAAAACCAGGAAAAAGCGAAAACATGTGTAGCTTTGTTTCGTTCTCTCTGCCTTTGCGTTGGAGGGTAAGCACAATGGAGTAGAACCGTTGTCATGAAATTGCAGCTGTGCACCTCATTTGTGAAACCCACTGCCCCTTGTTGTGCCAAATCCGCTCATAACAGCCAGTCTTTTGTTGTTGCACGATTGCTCCTGATCTCGCCACTCTTTTCCAATGGAATCATCATCCCAGTCACCATCACAAACGGATGACAAAATGGAAGAGGAGGCCCTTGGCGACACTGTCAACTGGAGGATCGGGAGGCTGCACAACCCGGCAGCCATGAAACACAAACAATCTTGAGGGTGCGCTGCAGTGCTGCGGGTGCAATATTCTCACTCACTCCACACACTTACTTGCTTACCAAACCCTTGATCCACCGACCAACTCACCACCCCCACGCACAAGTCGCAGACCCACAACATGCAAGACCTCCCCTGCATGCACATCAGTTGTTCATTGACCATCAAAGCACACAGCACCTGTTTGCACGCCAACGCAGCTGCTTTCACGATGAAATCGTTGATACTGATCTTGTATTCACCGTCCTTTGCAGCGGCGTTCAACGCCTTGACCATGTCCTTCATGTTGCCAGTGGCACAGTCGATGGTCAAGTAGAAGTGAGGGATCTCCACTTTGCTTGCAGTCAGCTTGCTGGCGATGACCTTACGCATCATGCTGGTGGATGTCTCCTCATACTGTGTATGGGGGTATTAATGAAAACAGATTTCGGGGAGCTGCGACTGAGGGCACAGAGCCCAAGCCCCCCGCCCCTCCCTGTCCAAGGTAACCCAAGTCCCACACAGGAGAGTACATGGCCCAAGGATATTGACAGGAGTACATGGCTCAGACACATTGACAGGGGGCGTGTGTGCACAGCGCGCGCACAGCGCGGGCACAGCGCGCACATGACAGGAAGAAATTGGGAGTTTTTGCTACAATTGGCCATATTCTTGCCTATACAAACCATACTACACCCCCACAACGTTGGACAGCCTGATATTTCCTTGTTTAGCTCTGGCACGGACAGGGGAGGGAGTGTCGGACCTTCCTTCACGGACGCCCGGGCGAGCTGCTCTCGTAGTTGCTGACTTTCTCTAGCTTGCTCCACGAGTCTGTCCTCGGCGGAAGCATGAGGCTGATGTGATTCTGAGGCTGGTTGCATTTCATGCCCGTCCATGGCACTTATTATGAAAAGAAGACAGAAAAAACTGCCTAAGTATGGATGTGCAAACAACAGTTGAGGCGAGGCTCAACTAGTGATTTCTGTGCTGCCGGCTGATGAGGAGGACGCATCAGAACTGTCTGCACTTACAGTAGAGCCACTGGATATGTATTGCGCAAATCTCGAAAAAGATACCACAAACTTATAGGAAAGGATGCACAACAACACATACCAATGCACTAGAAATGAGGGCAAAGCATGCATGCAACTCATATAAATGCATAACAAGGCTCATTGTTACGGGTACTAGGCACCACTATGCAGGTTGCGCGCAGCGCGGGCACAGCGCGCAAAACGCCCCCAGAGAGGAATATGCAGCTGAGAGTGATAAATAGACAGCGCAGAGAGTTCTGCATGTCAAGCGATGAACAAAACTTCGAGAGCAATACCAAACACCCTCCACAAAATGCGAACGGCAAATCATTCATTTGCAACCTGGCCATACAAACTGCACTGTTGAGGAGTTGGAACGCACATTGCAAAGGATCAATCACCAATGCTGGAGCACCATGTCTTTGTGTTGTGCTGTTTGTGCCTCTGCATGTGGGGCTCTTGTTATGCATGGGGGAAATGGGGCTGTTTGCCAGTGAATCGGTCTAAAAGGTGTGGGCACAGTGCAAATGCCCCCACTTCGTCTGACCGAAAGTGGTGCTGCAACTTTTTTCGGTCTTCAAACCGAGGCCATTGTCCCGACTGGCAAATGATATGTTATGTTGGTGGGTACGTTTGACGGGTTTTGGCACTTTGGTCCATTGGTGCTTTGGAGTGTCTGCTCTCTTGCACTGCCATCGTTTTGCACTCCATTGGTACTTGAGATTTCGTGTGCACGTTCCCAAGGGGTCCATTCAAGTCCTCAACATGTTTCCACTGCCAGGGCCGGAACGGATGGCGGCCTGGGGGCCATAATGTGAGATACCCCTCCACAACGGCCCTCAACACACTTCCACAGCCGTCTGCACTCCTTGAAGCCAATGGCTACCAATGGCGGCCCGGGGGCCACCACGCTTTGAACTCTGCACCGCCTGCGCACCACGTCTGGTGCTTCCCCTAAAGCTGCTCTTGTGGAAGGCAGCGTCCGCAAAACGACACTGTTGCCGCACCACTTTCGCATCTCTGCATCTTAACTTGACTGTCATGGGACATGGTAAGGCGACACCTGTGCAGGGATACCCGCAGCACCAGCAGCACCAGCTTCAGCAGCTGCCGGGGCGACGCCCTTGCTCTTCATGAACTCATCCACATCCTCCTGAGTGATACGACCGCCGGGTCCACTTCCACTGATGTACTTGGCAACCATGGCCATGGCCGCAGGGGAAGCACGCACCCTTGCGGCAGTGTATGGCTCAACACCAGAAAGTGAGCTTGCAGTGGCCGGGGCTGCGGCCGGGGCTGCCGCAGGGGCAGCTGCCGGGGCGGCTTCAGGGGCTGCGGCAGGGGCTGCGGCAGGGGCTGCAGCAGGAGCGTCAGCGAGTGACATGGCCTTGGCAGCTGCCATGTCGTCCTCATCCTCTGCCAGCACAGCGATTGGGGTGCCAACTGGAACAGGTTCGTGTCCAGGCTCGAATCCAAGCTGAGCAATGATTCCGGAGTCACCCACCCACTCGAAGTCGAGGGTGGCCTTGTCTGTCTCCACTTGGCACAGAACTTCACCGGAATTCAGCGTCTCACCGACCTGGTTTGGCAGGGGGTTCAGGGAGACAGAGCCAGGCAATGCGCAAGACTGCAGCGGGGCACAAGCATTCATGTACTGCAGATCCCAAAAAAATTAATGGCAGTCCTGCACAGGCCTCTGCTTGACAGAGGGGTTCTAGAGGGGCTCTGAGGCACAGTGGCAAAAAGTGGTGACTGGCGATTGGAAAAGCGGTTGGTTGGGCGGTTCCAAAACGGTTGAAAGTGGGTTGAGAGTAAGTGGTTTGGTTGAACCAGCGCCTTCACAGGAGCACTTGCGCGCATGCACCACGCAGTACTTTTGCGGCCGGTGCACCTGGACTGTCCTGATTTTAACACCTTCCCAGAATGGCCCTCCTTCCCAAAAACACAGCACAATCAAGAGCACAATGCAACCACTTACTCTGCCGCTTGTGCTACAAATGTTTCATCCCCACATGTGTGGGTGTTGAAACAGTTTGAACACCAGAACAAAGAGAATGCAATGCGCCTGCGACTCTACTTGGGTCTGACTGTGGAGTGCGTGGGATGGGGGGGGCCAAAAACCAGCACATAAAGGAGCAACTCCTTGCCAGGGCAACAACGAACTGTGGATCAAGAAAAGGGCTGGGATCTGTTGGCATGGATCAGATTGAGAGATTGGCAAAGCAAGGGTACACAGCACCTTCTTCTTCCAGTTGGCAATGGTACCAGCCTCCATTGTTGGTGACAGTGCAGGCATCACAATCTTCTCGGCATAGGTCCTGCACCGCGTTGCACACCGCACAGCAGCAACAGTAGGGCGAGAAAACATCCTGGACACTGAAGAAAATCTGTAAGCAAAAGAGCCAGTAGGTGGCGTAGAAGGGATTGAAGCCACCTCTACCTGCCCGTTACATGAGCACCCAAATGAGCTGGGTGGGAACAGTCTGAAACCATTTTGCAACCTCACCTCATCTGTCACTTGCATCTAAGTTGCTCTGCAAATGGTAGGAGCCCTTGGGGTACTTCTTTGTTTGGAGTTGGAGTTCTCCGCTTGCCCTCCATTAGCTCATCTTGAGTAGGTTCTCACCCCCCCTTTGGCTGGTGGCTGGTGTTTTTTTTGGCCATGCATAAGCATGGGATCCCTGACCATTATTTTCCATGTGTATGGTCATGATTTGCAAGGGGTCACCACCACAGCTGCAACTGACAGCAAGGTGTAGGTGGAACCTTTGGTAGATTGGCCTTGTTGAACACAGCCACCTACCATGAGCTACTGGGTTGCAACCACTCAAAGGCACATAACTTCAAAAGGAGCGGAAATCAAAGATGATCTAAAATGGTGTGAGAAAAAGAAAAAAGTGCAGTGAGTCAGGTTGGGGGTCTCTTGGTGGTTTCTACTTGTCTTGCTCTGTTTCATGAGCAAAGATGTCTGTTCCAGAACTGTTGTAAAATCACTACAGCTGGTGCCCTTTGCTTGTAGCGCTAGACCGTTTTGAGAAATGAATTCAAGAGAACCTTTTTTTGACGAAATTGCCATGCTTCATCAACAGTGTAAGCGTAGACTCAGAAGGAAGTATGCTCGTAAGATACAACAAAGCACCTTCCCCTGTCAATGCCAAGGATCACAAATAACATAGAAATCGCTCCTCATATCTCCTGAGAGAGCACATCAGCAATGCAACCGTAAGGAAGGATATCATATTCAGGAGCTTAGCCTATCGGCTGAGTGCCTTGCCCCTCCATCCGGACACCTCTTCATGAGTAGCCATGATGATCAGGGGCCTCAAAGCCATCTACCTCTTGGCTAATACGGCCAAACAAGACTGCCGCGTGCTCGTTTTCACCCAGCTGCATGTCCGCATCTGTGAACAACGGCTGCTAGATGCTTGGAACACCGCACAGAATAATACAGAAACATGCATACCTGCAGGCAAAAACCGAAACACGACACCAATACCACATGGCCAAACAATACATTGACCTTCACAAACACTATAGGGGTTTGGTACAAAGAGATTTTCTGCATGCGCACTATGACCGGGTACAGTACCTGGCAGGACAACAACAGGAGTGGGTACTGCTACAAAACACAATAACACACGTGTACCAACCCAAAGAAACAATATACCTGCGCACAACACAGACAGCATGACACACACTGTACCTCATCCACAAACGCGCACGGGAGAAATGGGCCCCAAACGACACAAAGCCCACTAGGATCCAACGGACTGGGAAATACCCATCAATATGCACACACCAACAACTATGGGAAACCATGGGGAACCAGCCAAGAGCTGACTTCTGTATCCTCACCCTTGCTTTGCCAAAACCTGTTCTTCGCACGAACCTTACCCACGCAACACTTGGCATAGAAAGTTTGGCCTATTTGAAAAAAAGCCGTCAGAGCAAGGGGAGCCTCTAGTCATACAGGCGTAGTGTCCGTCCAACCATGTGATGCATGGCGCGCTTGCATGCATGTGCGTACTGGTATGCTGTGCTGACCATGTGCATGTGGAGGTGCACATCTTCTTAGCGGTTTCTGTGTTGGTTCCATTTGCTGTCTCGCGGTGTTTTGTGCAGCCGCGGTCGCTTTGGGCGTGTGGCAGGGTTGTCTAGTAGTTGTTGTAAGATGGTTCTGGTGAACCATTGCACCGCTTCGGAGTTGTTGGCACAACGTGCCTCGTTGAGCCATGTCTTGGTGTCAATGGCAGGCGCTGGTCGGTTCTCATGCTTCCTTTTCTTTTTTTTTTTTGCTCAGACTCACAAGTTCTTCGTAAGTGCTCAGCCAGACAGGCCGGATCAGTAATGACAGTGTAAATACAACATATGTTGTCCCATGCGGTACCTGGGCCGCATACCACCCATGGTGGCGGGACGTATACTTGAAACTCACCTGTAACCTGCCATCTGCTCATGCAGTATCAGAAACTGCCACACCGCTGGGGCAACGAGAAATGAAGTCTGTTGATGTGAAAAAATTCTGCTATGAGAAAACAGAGAAAAACCTGCTGGGCGCCCCTGGCGGAAATATGTCCTTCATGTATGCGGGCGTTTGCTTGCCCATTGTGCCCTCTGGTCTGGTGGGTTCTCATGCTTCCTTTTCCATGCTGTCACGATGGGTGCTCCTACCTGCTTAGGTAGGTTTTTGACTGTCTCCGGGCCGTGAAGCTGGTGAGCCACAAAGGGGACGGTGCCTGCTCCGGAAATATTGTTCTTTAATTCTGAGCACGGTGAGTATAAACATGTGGGACAAAACCAAGAAAAGTACCCCTTCAACTGAACCCCCCTTCCAAGAGCAACACAGAAGTCCCAAAATTTGATTTTTTTTAAACATCCGCCAATCCAATGTATGCCCCCTTCCGGGGAGCGGAATCATGGCTATGCCACAGTCCGTGATGATCGCCTATGCCGGTTTGTCCGAGGCATTAACAAACACTCCCTCCAATTTCCACACTCCTCCAAATTCCAGCATTGGTACATTTGATCATCAGGGTATGCCAGATGGCTATCAGTCAGCTTGTGACACAGATCACAGCAATCCCTCGGTATTGTTTTCTGCTCTCACTTCCTATGCTCTCACTCCCCACGTGACCTGCTTCTAAATGTACCCTTTATCGCGCTCGCTTTCTTTTTTTCTTTTTTTTTCTTTTCCCTTGTCTCCTCTCTCTCCTTTCTGTAGTTTTTTCTTATAGAGATGTAGTTACTGTTTCAAGGCATTTCTCGTCCAAGCGTGTTGCCATGCTTGTGCCCACAGCGAACCTTCCTCCCACTCTGCTTCCACGGCACACTTGTGACTTTCCACCATGTCTATTATCCGCCCGATCCCTTGCGCTGTCCTTCTCATCTCTTGGTGTTGGCCCCGGAAGGTTTCCCATGGCATCTTGTTATATGCTTCACATTCCTTCACCCATGGTTGTGACACCCTAATGGCCCGCGGATCCTCGCCCTTCAAGGGGAGTAGCCCTTGTTGAAACTGTACTCCCCACAAAGCGTGTTTTGGGCCTCATCGGGCTGCTCTGTTGTCCCTTTTGACTCGATGATTCACTTCCACCATTTGTCGCTCATTGGTGCCCACTTGTCTACACCTCGTGTAGCCCTCCCAAGTCTTGGTCCTCCCGTGTCTTGCGGTATCCTATTGGGGAGGCATACTTGCTGCCGGAGGCGCCATGTTGTGGGATTCGGCTGAAACGGTCTCTGCCGTAGCTTCCCATACCATGGCCTATCTTTCCTCGGTCCCTCATATTGCAATGCCAGTGGCATGGGTAATTGTGCCCGTAATTGTGTCACGCCTAGGAACAAATGATATGACATCGAAGTCCCTAAATTTCACGGAAACACCATCTACTGTTGCTTTAATAAGAGTGTGTGTCGGGTGGGTATTTATAGACGGTAAAATGGGACATGGTTACAAAGATTGCACAAACAACATCTACCGTAACCATGAAAATAAGTTTCCATCACCATAGATGCCATGATCCTGTGATCACTATCTCTTGAAACCTAGGGGAGGGATTCGCATGCAAAGACTGGGCTCAGCAACGCCCCCTGCACCCTGCTGTCATCAAGTTTTGTAGCTCCCCTACCCACCAATCAGCATTCTAGGGTGTTTGTGTGTGTGTGTGTGTGTGTGTGTGCTCTGTACTATTACCGAGGGTTGATGGCTTTTAATGTCCTGGCCGCTCTTGCGACGGGAGGGTTAGGGGTTAGCGGGTTAGAGCCTGCCTGAAGCCTGCCCTATCCCACCCCCGGCCCCCCGGAATGTCGCGGCGCGGCGGAAGGACGCCGTCCTGAGGCTATGTGCCCTCCTCGGAGGCCCTCCCGTGGCCCTGACCTGGGCCCTGTGTGCCGCCCCGGGGCGACGCCGCCGTCCGCTGCCCTGCTGGGCCTCCCCCCTCCCCCCTGATCATGGGGGCTGGCACGACCGCCGACCCTCCGGAGGGCAAGACGCCCGCTTGTTGCTGCAGCTGCAGCCCCCCCCTCTGGACCGGCAGACACCGTTGTCCCCCCCCCAACACCCTGGGATGCCCTTCGTGGTGGCGGCTGCAGCAATGCCGCACCCCCCTGTGCCCTTTGCATGACTTGCACGCTGGGGCCCTGTGCTCATCGCACAAGGTCTGCATGGGGCGCCGCGGCTGCCCCACTCTTTTGCCCCCCGCCCGCTGCGCCCTCTTCTGTGGGGGGGAGGGGGGAAGGGACTCTGCCTGCTGTCCTGTGACTGCCCCTGGGGGGGGTTCCTGCTCCGCCCGTGTAGCGGATGCCGCCGCCGCCGCCCCCCCGGAGCTGTCCCCTGGGGGATGGCAGTCAATCGACATCTCCTGTCCCCCCCCTGAGGGGTCCCCCTCCGCCGCCTCCGCCCCCGGCGCGCCGCCCCCCGAAAGGCTTGGGTGAGGTTCGACCGAAGCCCCCTGGTCCTGCCCCCCCCCTCGGGGGGGGTTCGCGGCCCCCGGGGGGGGGTCGGCGCCCTCCCCTTTGGCTGATGACCCCGCCCGAGCCGCCGCCAGCCGGCGTGAGATGTCCCCGAAAATGTCCGCCAGCCCCCGGGAGGGGAGGGAGGGGGGGTGGGGACGCGGCTGAACCCCCCCCACCCGTGCGTGTCCGCCCGGGCGTCCGGCTGGCACGCGTGGCGCTTGGACTCCGCGTGCCCCCCCGTGCCCGGTGGCTCCCGCTGGGAGGGGCGGGGAGAGCGGGAAGGGCCTCCTGAGCTCTCCCTGCTGGTTTAACATACCGGAGCCGCTTAAGCTGTGTGCCCCCCCCCTGGAGACGCTTGGGGGGGGGGGGGGGAACTCCTCCTGGCGTCGCGCGTGCTCGTGCTCCGGGCGTGCTCGTCGCGTCTCGCGCCCTGGCGAGGATGATTGCGGGCGGGGTCGTTTGCGAGCGCTGGGCGAGCCCCGTGCGGCCTGGGACGCCGCCACGGGGCCGGCCCCGGCCGGCCGCGCGGGCTGCAGCCACGCCCGCAGTGCTCGCGCCGCCACGCGTGCTTGTGCCGCGTCCATGCGGTGCCCTTCGTGCGCCCGCTGGCAGCAGTGCTCGGCGCCCCGCTGCACGCAGGCGGCACAGGGCGGGGCCCGGTGTCGCGCACACAGGGCCACCTGCGGCGGCGGTGCTACGCGGTCCGCGTCCCCGCCTCCGGCCCCGCGCCGGTCGTGCTGCACCCGCCGGCGCGGCAAGCGTTGAAAGGGCCGCAGGGGCTGCTGTCCTGGTCCTGCCGGGGGGAGGTAATCCAAGAGGAACACGTCCTGCCGCCCCGCTCCCGGCCGCGCCAGGCGCCGCGCCCACAGCGCTCGGCAGTGTGCCTCCAGCTGGCGCATCTGGAACAGCATGGCTTCCGGGCGCGCGAACAGTGGGCGCGCCGACCGCCCCACACACCTGAAGCCCCCCAGCGGCAGCAGGGACTTCGCCATCCATACCTCCTTGCCATGCATGAGGTCCCCTGCCTGTAGATGTGGCTGCAATGCATCCAGGGCCATCTTCAGCACTTGGCCCCTGGTGCGTAGCGGCAGGGTGACCCCCCGCAGCCGGTGGTCGCTGGGGGCCGGGAGGGCCCGTTCCGCGTGTGCCTCGAAGTCCAGGGCCAGCTCCACGTATGTCACATGGCCCGGCCCTGGTAGCCACCGCAGCTGGCCTGCCCACTGCAGGAGCGCCACCGCGAAGGATGCCTCCCATGGCCATCCCGGCGGCGGGCCGGCGCGCAACGCCAGCGGCGCCGCTGGTGGCGCCGGGCGATGTGGGCCCGCGCCCAGTTGCCCCCATGGGTAGCCCCGGCGCGCATCGGGAGGGCGTCTGCGCGCGATCGCAAAGACCGAGGGGCCCGCGCCCGCGTCTCGGCGAGCCGCGACTTCCGCTCCCATGCGCGCCGATAGCACCGCCAGATACATGCCATAGAGACGGTACATGAGCCGCCCCGCCTGCTCCACCCCCTCTGGCTGGACCAATGCCGCCGGCAACAGGCCCGTCGCGCGCAGGCACACCGGCCACGCCTGCGGGAGGGCCAGTGCCGGTAGCGGCGCAGCCTCGGCCTGCACCAGCGGGAGCCAGGCGGCCCGTTGCGCTTGCCACTGCGGGCAGTCCCACAGGAGGTGGACCTCCGTCTCCGGTGGGCCCCCGCAATAGGGGCAGGTAGCTAAATCCGAAATTTGATGCTTCTGGACCCGCGCCCCGGTCCATGTCGCCCCGGCTTGCAGTGCTCGCAGCAGTGAGCGCTCCGTCTCCGAGCCGGCCACCGTCATGCCCTGGGAGCAGGCGGGCCTGCATACCTCCGCCCCCAGCCCCCCAAAGGTGGCTGGTCTGCGCCGTTCCAGCGCCGCCAACGCGGTGTATCGCTGCGACTCCCGCACCCGGTGGCATACTTCGCCCCAGTCCCCCAAGACCAGGTGTAGCTGTTCGCGCTGCCCTGGCACGCGCCACACCCACCAGCCGTGCACCGCCTCCCAGCGCAGCTGCCGGACCGACTGCAAGGCCCTGCCCACTGGTCCCGTGTCCGGCGGGCGGTCCGTTTCCTCCAATATTGCCTGGACTAGCACTTGCCCGGCCCCTGGCGTGCGTGCCTGGCGGGCTAGCCATAGTACTCTCGAGTACTGGAGGCGCCACATGGGGGAGACCCGGTGCCCCGGCACCAAGACCGCCCATAGCACCTCCTTTGCCCGCGAGGTGCGTGTGGGTCCCCACAGTGCGCGGACCGCGGCCAACTCCAGCCGCGCCACGTCCCGTGAGCCGACATCTGCTAGCTCCACCCCGTACATCGCCTTGGCGAGGGCCAGCGTCCCAATGGCTACTTCCCGCATGCGGAACGTAGGCAGGCACCCCACCCGCCGCAAAATGGTGGTCCCGCGCGCGAACCGCTCCTGGAGCACCGGTCCGGTGCCCTTCTCTGGATCCAGGCGCACTCCGATCCCGAGCTGCTTAAACTCCCGTGCCAGCGGGACCGGCACCCCGTGCAGGGTGACCGGCTGCGCCTGCTGGTCGCTCATCCGCCATGAGCTTGACTTCGCGGCGTTGGCGCTCTGCCCGGTGTCCGCCAGCCAAACGGCCGTGCGGTCCACGACCGCCTGCGAGTCGGGGACCCCTGGCGCGCCGGGCCGGGGCTCGAGCGTGATGGCCTGGGTGTCGTCCGCATATCCCAGGGGGCATAAGTCCGCGCGCCCCGGGCCCTGCGTCCGCAGGCGCGGTGAAGGCAGCGGCTGCCCCGGGGCTGCCCGTGGCTGTTCGAGCAGCGGCGGGAGTGCGGCGGTCGCCACCACGACGTGGCGTCGCATTGTGTCAATTTCCATCTTCCACACCGTGGTGAGGATATTGATCAAAATGACGCTGAGCGGGCACCCCTGCAGGATGCCGTTGGTGGCTTGCCACCACGCCCCCAGCGCCCCTGCCAGGCGGAACGCCCGCCGTAGCTGCCGATACATGGCCGCCAGGGCGCGCAGCACCCCGTCGTCCATGCCCAACTCGCGGGCGATCCGCAGCACTACCGCTTGCGGGATGAGGTCAAAGCACTTGACATAATCTAGGCTCAGCCCCTCCAGCCGCCATCCCTTGAGCCGGGCCAGCTCTAGGAGGGCCTGCGTGACCGTGGCCGCATCTACGGCCCCCCGCGCCAGGCGGAACCCAAAGGCCTGCGGATGGACCCAGGACTCCTGCCACCGCATTACTTCCCACAGACGGGTCCCCGCCCACAGTCTGTAGACCATGGACAGGACCGTCAGCGGGCGCGTGCCCAATGGCCCCTCCTCCCCTGGCTTGGGGATGAGGGAGGTGTATCCCTGGGCCAATAAGGTGGGCCACCGGCCCACCTCCTCAATCAGCGTGAGGAGCTGGGCCAGCCAATTCAGCACCCTGTCCGGGAGCGCCCGCAGGTCCTGCAGGCTCCACCCGTCCAGGCCCATGGCCGATGGGCGCATGGCCATGAGGCGGCGCCTGAGGTACGGCCCTGTCAGCTGCTTGGCCAACATGGGTACGCGATACAGCAGGTGCCCGTACTTCGCTACGAAGGCATCTGGGCAGGGCTCCGGCCCTTCCGCGTACTTGCGGTTGATGGGCCCCCACGCCGCCCGGACCAGCTCGTCCATCTCCTGGACGTTGGCCGTGGGGGTACCATCCGGCCGCGCAATAAACACCACCGGCGGTGAGAACCCCTCCTCCTTGAGCCATCGGTACACTGCACCTGGCTTGGTTCCCCACTCGGCCTGCAGCCAGGATCGCCACGCCTGCACTCGCTCCCGGTCCTCCCGCTGCACCAAGTACTATTACCGAGGGTTGATGGCTATTAATGTCCTGGCCGCTCTTGCGACGGGAGGGTTGGGGGTTAGCGGGTTGGAGCCTGCCTGAAGCCTGCCCTATCCCACCCCCGGCCCCCCAGAAAGTCGCAGCGCGGCGGAAGGACGCCGTCCTGTGGCTATGTACCCTCCTCGGAGGCCCTCCCGTGGCCCTTATCGGGCCCCGAGTGCCGCCGCGGGGCGACGCCGCCGTCCCGTGCCCTGCTGGGCCTCCCCCCTCCCCCCCGGTCACGGGGGCTGGCATGATCGCCGACCTTCCGGAGGGCAACACGCCCGCTCGCTGCTGTAGCCCCCCCCCTTGCACCGGCAGGCACCGTTGTCCTCCCCCCAACACCCTGGGGTGCCCCTCGTGATGGCGGCTGCAGCAATGCCGCACCCCCCTGTGCCCCTTGCATGACTTGCATGCTGGGGACCTGTGCTGTGTGGACATGCTTATGTTATTTCCGTGGAAGCTCTCCCGTGCTCTACGCCAAACAGAGGTCGGCTGACGCGTTCCGGCTCTCCCTCTCCCATCATCTCGCATGGCTGCGGGGCGGGGGGGGAAGGGGGGCATGGCGGCTTGGGTCTCCGTCGTTTTGGGGCGGGCGGCGTGGCTGGCATGTGCGGGGAGCGTGCATGCTCCATGTGTGTGCGTGCTGGGCTGCGAGCGGTGTGCAGCCGCTTAGCGGGTCGTGTGTCCAGTGCAGCTGGCCGCTTGCGTACAGGCGTATGCACTTTGTGGTGCCCTCTAGCACAGCAATTTCGGACCCCCCGTTGCATTCTTGTACACCTGGCGCAGGCCGGCAACCCATGCCGACGGCATGTGACTGATAGTGGCAGCCTGTCCACATACCCTGGCCGATGATGCCCTAGGGCACAACACGCGTCCCCTGACTTGCGCAAACGCTTGCGTGTGATGCATGGTGCGCGCTGGTGTGTGTTGCACAGGTCAAGAGCCCGTGTGCATGTATGTGGCGCCGGCACTGCCACACATGCTTGTGGCGCTGGCGGAGCTGCGAGCTTGCGCTGTCTTGTTGTCTGGTAGGGTGCTTGCGGGCTTTGCCCTGACCAATGACGGGGAAGAAATTTGCTGCGAATGACCCCCCCCCTTTGGCGGTCGCCGAAGAGGAGGGCATATGTCCTGTGTTTAACGCACCCACGAGGGCCCGTTGAATCCGGGCCTCCTCCACCTCCGCTGGACTGCGCCTGTGTCGGTATACATACGTGCGTGCCTTGTTCTGTCTGGAGTGCGCGCGCAGAGCCCAAGTTTCTTCGCAGTACTGGCTGAGCTTAGCAATGTGCCCTACCATGGCCTGTCTGGACACAAAATACGGGCGCCGGTTGAGGCCGCTTTGCTGAGGTCCCCCCAGCGGTACTAATGAATTCGCCCTGGTGATTACCTTAGCAGGGTGCAGGGCGCCCCGCGTAACCAATTTCTGCATTGTGCACAGCGCCAGCCTGAGAACCCGGGCTCGCTCTTGCAGCGGCAGCGCCGTCCCTCTGTATTTGGCCTTTGGTGTTGTGGGTAGGGTGCGTTGCGACGTTTCCTCGAAGTCTAGCGCAAGCTCTATGAATGTGACCGTGCCTGGCTCGTCGGCCCACACCAGCTGGCGTGTCCAAAACAAAAGAGGTGTGTGTGTGTGTGTCTAGGATTTGGTCGCTTTGCGTCATCTACATGTGTGTGTGTGTGTGTGTGTGTGTGTGTGTGTGTGACGCCCAATTCTTTCAAATCATGCTCAAACTGCGAGGTTCAACAAGGATGTGACAAACCATGAGTTCTTGTGTCCGGGTGCCCTGTCGCCGGGCTTCAGGAACTGGGTTGAGATGACACGCAACATGCAACAAGAGGGGGTGGGGCTCGTGCTCCTACCGCGTCCCGCATCCCTGGTCCGTTCTCCCGTGCTTCCCTGCGTGGAGGCCCCTCTGGGCAAGTCCGTTGTGCTGTTGGCGGACGCGGGGGGCGAAAAACCCACGGGTGCCGTTGTGCCGTTGTGCTGTTGGCGGACACGGGGGGCGAAAAACCCAGGGATGCCGCTAGAGCTCATGTGCTGGGAGGGGGTGGAAGGGGTGGAGTGGCGACTGGTTCTACGTGTCCTGCCCGTCTCCACTGTGTGTGTGTGTGTGTGTGCGTCGGGGTTTCACGATTTTTTACCAGGTCTCCCGGTTGAGCCTGTATGGCCACACTGGCGTCCTCAGGTCAGGTCGCCCCCCATTATAGCAGGCCCACGGTGCAGGCCAGGGGTGCGTCCCTGTATTGCCCCTTGGCCAGTGCGATATGCACTTAGGCCAGAACCTGGCTCGCTGCCCCAGGACCACCCTGGAAGTGGGTTGGTAGCTCCATGGCTTCTGCCGGGCCAGCTCCACGGTATTAGTGCAGCGAGCCTGTCATCGCCATGTTGCCCCGTGTGTTGTGTGTGTATTGGGGCTTTCACAGCTGGTGGTGCGCGCAGTAGCGAGGCGGCCTCCACGGCCTACTCAATTTGGTGATTTCCCCAGAAAGGATGCCCTTGACGCACGGCTGCCACTACCCGCCTCCAGACATGCCCAATCTGGGGATCGATGCCACAACCTTTCGTTTGCGAGACCTACGCTTAGCCCGGTTGAGTTACCCGGGGATCCTTGTGTGTGTGTCGGGGTTCTCAATAGTGGGGCCCCGGACTGTCTACCCTGCCTATTCCACAAGGCATGGCTGGGACGTGATTGGCCCCTGCTGTGTCGCTGTAAAAATAGTGGCTGCCTATGCCTATGCCTAGGCAGCTACTATTTTTACAACGACAGTGATGGGAACCGCAGACAAGAACAAAGCAAGAAAGCAGTGAAAGAAACTCCTGAGGAGCTGCCTGGCAGCCCTAGACGTCTCTCGGTCTGTTGGGAACAGCGCAATGTGCGGCACTGGTCCGTGCAGATGAAATGCAGTACTGAGTATCCCGATTCCTCCCTGACCCTGCTGCAGCAGCTACGCTGTCAACACACACACACACACACACACACACACCACACACACACACTCACACATTGGCAATGAAGCAATGAGCACTTATCCGCAAAAAAATCCCCTGTGTCATGCTGCAATGGAAGCAAGGGCGAATAGTCCACACTGCCATGCCTCTACCAACCACACCCCCACCACGCCTCTACAGGGCATTGACCGTGCCTCTACCACAATGTCTTGAACATAGTGTGGTAGAGGTGGTGGTCATCTCGTAAAACTCATCAATACACATGGCATGGGGGCAGCAAACATAGGTTTCAGTCCACCAGTTTTGTGCACGAGCAGTGTTCCTTGTCAAAAATGCTTTTCAGAAAATACATAATGCCCCACCAATCCGGGGAAAGGACAAGGGCGGTGTGGGGAAGGAGGTACTTCGGCCAGATTTCCCTTAGCCCATGGGGGAATGTTTGCCCGGCGCGCTACTTTTCTATTAACTATCCCGACTTCAGCCCGAGATTTACCCTGTGATGGAGAAGGCCCCCCAAATAGACCATGATGGACTGCGCACCTTCCCTGCAAAGCATGTTGCATAATAAAGCAATATCTGTGAATTCAGCAACTCCAACTGTCATCTGTATTGTACTTAACAAACAACATTGGTCCCACAAGTGTGGGTGTCAATACATTCAGTACAATAGTGCTCCTTACACTCATCACAAACTGCGACGGTGGAGCGCTTCTGGCAACACAACACACACACTTCTGCCTCATCCTCTGCCTCATCTTGCATGCCACAACCGAGCAAACAGCTGCTCAATGTGTGCCCTATACCACCCATGCACGTCATTATAACATTGTTGGCGGGCTGTCAAAGTGCCATTCTTTCTTCCCATGAATGGCACAATGACATGAATCCGGCCTTTATAAGCACCATCATGGCCCCCAACTTCGAAATCAAAGAAATCACCTCGGGTACGAGAAGGTCCATACCCATCCCAAATCAAAACATCTGCTGATGTCCCGGGGGCCAAGGGGCAAATCCATATAATGTTGCCGAACATATCAACAGCAACAGTCCACCGGTGGGGCACGGGTCACAAAAGGTGCCCGGCGCGCGCCCGGCGCACTAACGTTCCCCCCATGTGCCTGGTGAAAGGGTCCATGTTGCAGGGAGCCAACGCGTAGCATCAGGGCAATTTACTCATATGGGGGAGTTGTCGCACGGTGCGCACACGGTTCAATGTTTTTGGAATATGCACCCAGCTTCTGACCCGTTGATCAGCCCCCACAGAACCACACCCAGGGTCCCAATTTCTGTACCCTGCAGCCCTTGCTGGCATACCAGGAGTTTTTATTTTTTGTACTGATGCTTGTCCCGGGTACCAGGGCCCTAATTTCTGCACCTTGCAGCTCTTGCTAGTATACCAGAATTGAACTGAAATTCTCCACCTGGCGTTCCAAAGGTCAGGTTGCAAGCATTTTAAGGGGGAATCCTTGCACTGCGCGCGCACTGCGCGCTACTTTTAGACTATTTTCCCCCCAAAGAGCCCCTAGGCACGCCCCTTGAGAACACCCTTAGAATTAGGCGACCCAAACTGGACTGGAGGGGACCTTGATCGGGACCGACCTGGTTCTTGTGGCATGGTGAAGGACCAGGGGCCTTTGGGGGGGAATTTGACTGTGTGTTGGGCAGCGGAGATGGAGGGCAATCAGGTGGCAAGTCTGAACTTGGGATGGCAAAGGAGATGGAATCCGTCTTGCATTGCCGATTCACCACTTTCAACCCATCTTGGTAGTATTCCAAGTGGAGGAGTCCGTCTTCAGCCGTCCCAACCACTGTGGCAGGAGGTCGCAGGCCATTGGAGCGGGTGTAGAACACCCTATCCCCAATACTGAGATCCATGGAGAAAATGGGCCTGAGAAATGAGGAGGGAAGTATGATGTCCTGTAGCAAGCACCCTCAAAGTGTATCACCATATCAATCAACCGAGAAAAAGAGTAGATGTGGTGGAAATGGGCAAAAAATGTGTGCAAAAAACTAGAAATGGGTGAAACACGGTGAACATCCAAAAATGCCAGATCCCCATTGCATCAAAACCTACTACCAAACAACAATGATGCCCAAAGTACCACAAAGTATGGGTTTCTACTACGGCCAGATGCCCAAATAGTTGCACTGCGCGCGCACTGCGCTTAAGGCGCCCCCTAAGTTTATCTGGTTGTACAGAAACAGGGAAATTATGCCTGGCCTGATGCATAAAAGCCTTCCCCCGCACAGTGAAGGGTTGTGCCCTAGCGGGAGGGGACAAGACACACAGAGAGGGGTTTAGGTTATGCACCCTGCACTGAAACATGCACTGCACCACAAGTCCAACACACAGCCTGTCAATTGCTGACAACAACTCGGGGTTCAGGTCCATGCCCCTACCCGGGGGCAGGGCATGTGCAGCCAGGCAGGCTGCTTCCAGTAGACAGTGTTTGCATAGCGGTGGCGGCAGGGCTGACTGTACTGAGGCACAGGCGCTGGGTGCATTCAGCGACCCGGTGGGGGGGGTCGGGTGGGGGCAGGGCACTGGCCGGTGTGGTGGGTGGGGAAGCAGATCCAGGGCCAGTAAGGGTGGGTGGGTGGGGCCCCAACCATCAGTGCAAAGAACACACTAAGCAACACAGTCGGGGTCCTAAACTATAGTTTATATCCATAAACTAAGGTTTAGGTTATGCACCCTGCACTGAAACATGCACTGCACCACAAGTCCAACACACAGCCTGTCAATTGCTGACAACAACTCGGGGTTCAGGTCCATGCCCCTACCCGATGAATACGCTATGCGGCTCCCCCCCCCCCCTGTCTCAAGTAAGACTGTGGAGAGGGCACGGGGGGGTAGGGCAGGGTGGCGCTGGCTTACCTCGAAAACCGTGTGGCTCCCACGCGTTGCCCTTGCGGCCGCCGTGGGGTCTCCCTGCGCCTGTGCCCCCCCCCCCCCCCTCAGCCTCTGTATCGCACGGTCCCTACATGCAGGGGTGTGTGCACGCGTTCCTGGTCCAAACGTGCCTGTGTGCATAGTGCTGCTACAAGCATGTCGTCGGGAGAGTCATAAGATCTCCAGCGGGATGGAACATCCGCTGGGTTCAACTCTCCCTTGACCCACAGCAGTTCAACCACCGCCCCAGACCAACGCAGAGTGTGCTGCAGCTGGCGCAGCAGCCTGTTTTGTGCATCACAGGCCGTGGCTGCTCTGCCCTTCATGGCAGAAAACAATGATGACATGTTGTCACCATAGATTCACAGGAACTGCACCCATCTGTATGGCCCCGTGCGCACTGTCTCTACAATACCTGCCAGCTCCGCTGCTTGCTGTGTAGCTACCCAATCAGGCAGCCTCTTAATACGCATCCCCAGTGAATCCCCCGAGATGCCAACATAATAATTCTGGCCCTGTCGGGCCGCGTCGCAGTAGAACGTATTAGTTGATCCCAGGGTGCCGTGGGGCACCCATGGGACCAAAGCACATGCAATGCCTTCCAGGAGGCCCCGCAGGACCTTGGGTGGTGTACACTTCGCAGTACTGGGTCCCTGGTTGAGCCAACGGTACGCGCCAGCCAGGAAAGGCTGTGCCCCCCTCCCCGGCCGCAGTGCCCACTGTAGTTTCCCCAGCATGCGCCTCAGCGCTTTGTCCGAATATCCGGTGGTGGCTAGTCTAAGCCAGCAACAGACGAGGTGTGCCTGTAGCGCTGGGGCATTCTGCACCCCTCCCTGGTCTCCCCTGACCACCTTCCCCATCCACTTTACGCGGTCGCTAGGGTCCAGGGAGGACTTCGGGCTGACCACCCAACCGGCCTTTTCTAAATCCGCCTTCGTACGCAGTGCCTGCTGACGGACCGAGCTGGAGTGCCTGCCTGCCACCAACACACCATCTGCATATTGGATCACCACCACCGACCCTGGGAAATATTCTACCAGGAAAGCTGCCAAAATGGCTTGCGCCATGGAGGGACTGTGCTTCCAACCGAACGGCAGGGACTGCAGTGCGTACACCCGCCCCCCCCACCCCCACCCTGATGCTGTCGCGCTGCGGTGGGGGCAGTTGACAGCTCCAGAAGTGGTTGCTTATATCAAGGGTGCAGTAAAACAATTGCTCCCCACGTAGTGCGCACAATTGCAGCAGGTGTGCCAGCCCATCCAATGTGGGCAATTTAAATGGTAGGGGGTCCACACAGCGTGCATTCAGGTCCAGCATGGGTAAGATCAGGGAGCACTTGTGCTCATTCTTGTGCTGGACATACGCCCTTGCATTCGGCGGTTTTTGCGACGGGGAAACCGCAACAAGCTGTTGCCCCAACAGGGTGTGAACAAGTGCAACCAACGGCGGGTCCGATGAAAATGGTTGGGGGGGGGTGCCCTCAGAGGCCCACAGGAAATTAGCCGGAGCCATGGCATCCCAGACACTGTCCGGTATGCCAATGGCCCCCGTGTCCCCCAGGCCCTTCTCGGCCACCTCTACTGGCACCACCAACTTAGACCGGTGTCTCCGCGAGGATGACGTGCTGATGTCCGCTGGTGAGATGTCCGTGGCCGCTTCCACATTGGTGGCCAGCTCATGCAGAACCGCTCCCAGGTGACGGCTGACTGGCCCCGCCTCCTCGTTCCATCGGCACATAGTAGTCATCATGTAGTCCCTCAGCAGGTCCCTCACCGTTTGCTCCTTCACCCGGATCGTCTCCGCCACCTTCCTGGAGGCCTGTAGCCAGTGGTCCGTCACCAGAGCCTCGCATTCCGGACACTTCATCTGGGCCAGCGCGGTGCACCTGCACAGGTCTCCACAGCTGGTACTGTGGACCTCGCCGAGTCGCTGTGACCACATACCCAAAGTGTGGGGCTGTGTCGGATTCGGGTTCCCGCATAGGCGGCTCGCCTCCACCTTCACGTTCTCTCCTGCATGCCCGCTTGGCGCTGTCAGGCAGGTCGTCACCATCGCGTTGCCGCTTGTGTCGGGCTGGCGTGTCGTCTGTCGCCGCCGGCGTCGCAGCGTCTGTCCCCAAATCACTAACTGGGTCACCACCATCATCCGAGTCATCGACCACAACGTGTACCACATGCTCCTCAGCAGGTCTGCTGTCGCTTGCTGCAGTAGCAGGGTCATCAGGAGCTGGCTCCACCTCGGTGTTCTCAGCCTCAGCACCCACACCCTCCGTGATCTTCGGTCCCTCCGCTCCTTGAGCGACATCATCGAATTTCTCCAGCAGCACCACCGGCTCTGTCGTTGGCGTTTCCTCGTCTGCCGCATTTGGCCCCTCATCTGACGTGCAGGCGCTGGAGGTGTCAGAGTCGTCTCCCGGTGGTTCGGGGTCGTCCCTGTCCCCCCTAGTGAACATGGCTGCTGGGATCTTTGGCACTGGCGACCATGCATCCGCGGGCCAGAGTGACTTGGGTTGGACCAGTCGCCCCTCCACATCTCTGGCCAACCATCCGCTGTTCCCCACCGGCCATGGCACGTGGACTTCTGCTGGTAGTGACCATCCTGGCGGTGTCTTCCAGTAATGTCTGGGCTGGGCCTGTGACCACCAGCGGCCCCAGACATGCAACCCTTGCAACTTTCCACCTTGATGCCCCCAGGACACGGCCCCCAGCTTCTTGAGGCCGTGCCAGGCAGCTTTTGGGAGGTCCCGATGTTGCACCACTTGCTGGAGCACCGTTTGTAGCACCGACCTTCCTCCTGGGACCAGCGGTTGTCGTACTTGCACGTGTCCAGGTCTGTGTTTCCAGAGATATGCCCTCCATGCCTCAAGAAAAGGCGAGAGGGCGTATGTGGTGACTTTCTTGTTGCGCTTTTCGTCCCAGAATGTAACGAACCCCGGCACTGATATCCACTCCCACGTGACGCTGGCCGCGTCGCCCACCCTCCAGAGGTACACGATGCTGCAAATGGCCAGGAACACCAGCCGGCCCCAGGCCCAGTGGCCCCGGCTGGTGGTGATCGTCTCGACGTGGTCCCATGTGGCGACCGGCTTAGGCTGTGCCCTGCGCGCCCATCCTTTACCAATCGCCCTGGCTTGCATCCAGTGGACCTCGGCAACCACCGCTTGGATGATGCGTAGCTTTTCCAGTAGTCGCACCCCTGAGATGAGCGCTGTCGCGCTTGACCCGCTCTTTCGCTTGGCTGCCAAGGCATTGAGCCTCCTCTCCACGGCGTCCACCAGGAGCTCGTCTGGTGTGCTGGCCAGCAGTGCTTGTCGCAGCGCGCTGGTGTACGTGTCCACCGACCCGGGTTCCATGACCCGGATGGCTGTCGCTCCCGTGCTCGACCCTGAGTCGGTGTGCGTGAGCCTCCGGACATGCTGTAATGCCTCCCATGCATCGCGGACTGTGGGGGCCCCAGTGGGGACCTCCGGCCCCCCCCCGCCCCTTCACTGGCCCTCCCCTGCCGGGCAGGGGTCCTTGGACCAGTGCATATGGCCACATTTTATGCACGGCGTGGGGGGCGGCTTGCTGGTGTCGTACGCCACTCCTTTCGCCGACACCCAGAGCCTGGTGTCGCCGATCTGCTGGAAACCTCCAGTGGACCCCTTCTTGCCGCAGTCCGCGGCCCAGTGCCCGTCTTCGCCACACCGGAAGCACCTGCCCGGCTTGGCAGGCCGTCCTTCGCCATTAGCTCCCGTCTGTTGCTTGGGTGTCTGCGGGGTCTGCGCGTTGTGCTGCTGGACTGTCGCCCTACCATTTTGCTTCGCCAGGATTTCCTGGTGTAGCACGTTCCATACCGCCAACACGAACTTGTCCTCCCGCCAGTTTTCCGCATTCAAAGGTCTGGTCTGCAGCTCTGCCACCGCGGATGCCAGCGTGGTCATCCACTGGTATGGCAATGCCCTGCCCAGCATTTTCGCTATCTCCTCGTCGGTGAGCGCCGGGGCTGCCCGCGCTTTTGCCTTCTCCATCTCGAGGGTGGCCCTGGCCAGCTTCGCCTCCAGTTCCGCTATCCGTTGTTTGTCGGGCGTTTGATCTGCTTCCACGATGGCGTATGCATCTTTGACGAAGATTCCCGCGTCGAAGTCGGGTCGCATGTGCTTCCGGCCGTGATACACTCCCATTGCCCTGATCAAATCCGCCTTGTCGGTGAAATCTCCTCCGACCGTATCCATGAACTGCTGCAGCATCTCGTCCGACACGTCCTCCACCGCCAGCCACTCGTGCATGCCGATTTCCCATTCCGCCACGTTCATCTTGTAGGCTTCGCTCTGGAGTAATACCCTGTACGGCCCTGCTGCCCACTTCTTCCAGTCAGACCGCACCTGGTCCACCGCCTCAGTGATCATGTCTGCGGCTCTGTGGTCCTGGACCACTTCCGCTGATGACGCACTTGTTGCTGGACTGGCCCCCCCTTGTCCCGTACCCCCATTTGCATCGGACCCAACCATCAGTGCAAAGAACACACTAAGCAACACAGTCGGGGTCCTAAACTATAGTTTATATCCATAAACTAAGGTTTATTTTCAGTGCAGTCACCATCACGCTCTCTCAGACCCTATGAGTGCCACGGCGTCGTCTCGCACCCCCCCTTCTGGGCGAAGAACCCCTCCCCTCTTACCGTAGCACTCAGTCAACGGAATGCACCGTTTAATAAGAAAGAAAGAAAATTTTGGAAAAGGAATTTTTCAAAAAGGGGGCAACCAACGGTCAACCAACAGCTGAATAGCTGTCCTGCATCCACGACAACCATGAAGAACCCAATTTTGTGTGAAAAAATCAGGCGTTCTGGATCTGGGTAATAAACAATACCCAAAAGTATGCACGGTGTGCGCACGGTGCGCGCACAGATCAAGCAACACCCCCTATAACTTCCGTTCACCACTTTGGTCTAACACATATTTCCATTGGAAAAAGCAACGTTTGATAACTATTGTCATACTATGCTGTCACCACTGGAGCTGGAAATCAATCTCACCTGCAGCCCAACCTTGTGCCAACCCCTTGCTGCAGCAGCAAATGCTATGCCCCATCACAAATTTACCTGAGACCAGGGAAGTCAATCTTTACTGCAAGACATTTGTTGAGGCTGACAACGAAGGGATCAACCACAGTGACATCCGGACGAAACTGTTTCTTAAAGCTTCTCAGAAGCTCTTGCATTGATGATAATACAGTATGTTTGCACATGCGCGTCGTACTGCCGGTTGTTGGTTTTTCCAATGTAAGTCATGCTTGTCTGTGTTCTCTCTTGCCTCTTGCCCTGTCCCTCTTGGTCTGGCTGTGCATGCATGCTGGGACTGCTGGGTGTCTGTATTGTCTCGGAAAGTCAATTAATCAGTCTGCCTTATGGCCTGCCTGTTCGTGTGTTCGTCTATTTGTCTGTCTGTCTGGGCTGAGACGCCTACTCTGGTGTGTGGGTCCTTCGCCAGCATTAAGGGGCTGGACGTTTGCTCATTGCTTTTGCTACAACTGTGTGCAGCAGAAGCGAACCTTCCTGGCATGTGTCAACATGTGTCAACTGTGCGGAGCCATGGGACGTCAATTGCAAAAGCTGCATCTGAAAAAAAAACGACTTTGCTTGAATATTGAACAGGGTCCATCCCTGCACGACTGTGCTGTTCATCAGCTGCTGTTGGGTTCATGTACCAACAAGAAGCCATCAACAATAACAGTAAGGTCAAGAACAGGTTAGCGATTTAAAAATACAGGATTGGAAACAACAGCAGTATCTGCAGCGATACAAAGGTGGGCAATAGTACATTCTAATCTCTCAACCCTAACCTGATGGTGATGGTAGCGATGCCCATAAATATTAACCAGTTGTGATGCCTATCTCGTCATCGTCCTGCTGTGGGTCATGCTGGCCAAATTTGAAATTTGTACATGGGGAGGGGGGGGGGTTGGCACAAGGCCTCGGTATCTGATTGTTTGCCTTTGGCGGCGCCTATTGGCCTCTCGCCACTGCTCATTCTGACCCGAACGTGTTTTGGGGAGGGGGGGGGGGTTGACGGGGGGAGTTGTACGCTAGGGGCATGGAGCCGCAGGGAGTACCACAGGGACGCCGACCCAAAGCAGGGCATCAATGCAACAGGTCATTGTGTGGGGTCAGGCAGAAAAGGAAACCGAGCGGGGCAGGGCCGCAAGGAGTGGGGTCAGTGTATCAGAGGTGACGTTAGGTGGTATCCCATGTGCGTTTTTTGGATTTCAGAGATCCTCATGCTGGTGCCACTACAACACCACCGAGGGTGCAGCCCAGGGGGGAAGCCAGTGAACAACCAACTTGAGACCCCTTAGAAGGAAAAAGGGCATCAGCAGTCCAAGTCAACCTGTGAAGATATTTGTAACGCCACCCAACAACTGGTCCAATGACGAGTTAGTGGGCTGTATTTTTAATCACCATCGTTGTTTTCACAGTGCTGGCGTTTTAGCAGCCAGATATATATGATATCTCCTGGGCAGAGCCAAGCAAGGGCCAGGGCTGGAACTTGGATGGTCCATCACTTCAGCGAAGACAAATAGGGTTACGTGAATTACCCCCCTTTTGCATGCCGGCATGCCGGCCGGGGTGCTGCATTGAGCAACACCACGTTTTGACCCAGGCACTGATGAGAAGGCAGCTCGCTGGGCACAGAAGGTGATGGGGGCCATGGAAAAAGGCATGGCTGGGGCCAAATGCGGACATTGCAACCTGACCCTTTTGGGCCCAAGGGATTCATACTGCCACGTGCAGTTTGGCATTATTTTCCAAAATTGTGACTGTGTCCTCCCCCGCAGTGCTGGTTTTTTTTTTCACACCAATGTGCTTTGTGCTGCCCTCTCCCCTCCCTGGCAAACCCTCACCAAGTATTCCCACACCCGTAGCAGCCTTCCCTTCTTCTTTAATTGGGTCTGCTCTGCTGCTGCCTTTCAGATTCTTGAGAGAAACTTGGCAGTCAAACTCTGGATATGACTCAACATGGCGACCACACCATGCACATGCATGTTGGTAAGTGGCAGTCAGCTGCCTTCCACTCCAATGTCATTCCTGGGGGGGGGGGGGGGCATTGCAAAAAGGGGAAGTTTCAGGTGGGTGCCTGTGGACTTGAGGTCAGCACACATTATGCTGCAGTCCTCATCCTTGTCCAAGTGCTTCCCACTTGTGGCATACGATTGCAACAGTGTGCGAGGGTGCCTAAACCTGCCAGCGCCCTTGCACCACATCACCGAGTCATGTACATCCAGTTCTTGTTGCACTGCAGGTTGTGTGTAAACACAGCATTGTCTCAGCATTGGATCCCCGTCTGACCGTTGTTTCCCCTGAATTTGGATGTTCTTGCACAAGGGGAAAGGGGGGTTAGTTCTTTGCCTCAAAACCTAGTCTCCACACATAACATGCCCTGAATTGTGGCAGCGTTCCGGAGAGACATTGGTCGGGTTGTGTGGCGCACAGGCCAAAGCCTTGGCAAACCCTTTCCCCCAGTGAATCCCTCCCATCCTGCTGTTGTGCCCATGGTACAGGAGCCCAATGTCAATGCTGTGCCTGCATCCACCACAGGTACAAAGTCCCTTGAGAGTCCATCATCCCTGGAAGAGGCCCCCTTAAGGATACACCCCCAACAGCGTAGCCCACATGAAACGGAATGCATGCATATGCATTCAAATGTTGGTCCCTGACTTATTCCTTTTCTTTGATGAAATGGCCAACAGCTCTGGCAAGTGTGTAAGCTAATCTTGGAAAGAGTACATCCGTGTACACAACACGGCATCTTCCCCATCCATCCATATGAGGGATGCAGAGCACTGATGTCGCTGTTTATGCCTCCCTAAGATACTGTACTTGCACTGTAATGGTACCCGCTAGGCCCAACTTTCAGACACACTCAGGGAGAGTATCCACACCATGCGCACACCGTGTCCGCCACTCTTCCTCAAACCTTGACTTCTGAATGAATTAGTACATTTGGACCTGGAAAAAAAAACGGTGCCAAATTCGTGCAGTCTGTCAACTGTCTTTGGACAAGCCCAAGAGTACGCGTACACACACACACACACACACACACACAAAGAATGCATAAGCTGCAGTGCTCATGTCCCCAGACCATATCGCTGCACATCCTGTACATTTGCAACGACAGCGATCTCCAAAACCAGGGAACAAATGAGATGTGATTGGCTTCAATGTGCACCACTTTTCAGCTGGATGAAAACGTCATGGCTTTAATCCCCTTCCACTTTTTCTGCCTGTTGTTCACCAAACAGTGGGTGGACAAATGAAGGGCGGCAGTGGTAGGAGCAAGATTATCCAAAATCCACGTAGCGGAGCTTTGTGCAGGCATCGCGGTGCACCCATAGGGGGCTGGCCAGCTCCAATGAATGCCTCTGCTTGTTTCATAATTCAATTTCATGGGAGCATGTAGAGCACAGGGGGACAAACCAGCAATCAAAGAAAATCAAATCATGAGGCAGGCACACAAACAACACTACCTAATGACACAGATATCCAACATGTTAAGCACTGCTTGCCGTTTCTTTCTTTCTGGCATTGCAAAATCTACGGTTCAGAAATAGCGCAGTCAGACGGGTTGTCTGTCTGCGGACAAACCCATCTTGCGCCATAAACCCGATGGCTGTCGCCCAGACCAAACATCATGTTCACATTGTCAGCAAGGCATCGTCAAGAACCCAGACGCATTGTGCCACATCCAGCAAGGCGCCGCTAGGCATCCACACAGCTTGTCAGGCATGGTCTGATGCGCCAGTAGACGCCTCCACGGCTTACGCCATGTCTCTGGATTATACCCCCTCTCAGGGTCTGTAACACTGGAGGCTCTTTGGACGGAGGGGCGGCTGTGGTGGTATGTAATCAACCGCAGTTGGCGTGTCAGCAATGGCAGCTGAAAAATAAAGGTGGTCCCACTTAATTGGTTGCCGGGCAACGACCAGTGGCCAGTGCGGTCGATGGAGCATTTCGCGGTGTCTGCCGGTGGTTGACTTGACCTTTTACATCAAATTGGCACCACCGGTCCGTATCCGTCGTTTTTTTTTTTGAGTCCCTGACGCTCAGCGTGCCACTGAGGATTTTTGCAAGAACATTCCTTTGGCGCCCCACCTGTCCATGTCTATCTGGTTTTCATGGCGGAAAAGAGAAAGACCCGTCCTTCCAAACGGTGTTGTGGAGGCCTGTCATTCTCCCCACTTGTCCACCAGTTGCAGGGAGATTGGCGTTGCGAATGCGCACAATTCGAAGGCAGCACATCTGGATTCAATGGCTCGGGTGCAGCTGCAGCTGCTGGAGCTCCTCCACCTCGTTCTGTGACCCAGCAGCTGCTAGTCACATGCTGAGTGCACCAGACCACCTTTGTCCAGCCTACCCGCTCCAGACAGGGACAAGGTTCTGGAGCGAAGCTCGTGATGACAAAACGAACAGCTCGCCATTGCTGTGGCTGTGTATGGCTGTCACGAGCCACCAAAATCTATGGCTGTGGTTCAGCTCCAGCTCCACATATCAGGGGGCTTCTTCGAACCAGAAACCTTTGTTGCCCTGTTGATCACCGTCAATTGACTTTGACTGCCATGGGCGACAGATGGCACCACCTGTCGCCCCCTAAAACTCCACCTGCCTTACACGTCCAACCGGGTGTGCTGAGCCACAACTGGGTGTTTTGGGAACGCATGTACTGCCAGGGGTCATGTGCTTCGGGTCAGGGAGCTCAATGCAAAGGTAAGCGTTTGTGGTAAATGGCAGGGTAAGCAACGGGCGGGGTTAGGGCAAGGGGTCGATGCGACCTGACTGCAGCGAAAAGACTGCAAATTGCAGGAACCGCCCGTTTGAGCAGTTGCACAAGCTGGGATTTGTGTGCATCTCCAAAGCACACAGTGCTGCGTCCCATCTAATCCCAATCTTGCAGAGGGGGGTATCCCTTGCCTCTTTCCTCCAGGGTCACGAACTGATCCAAGCAATGCTCAAACTGTGATGCAGCGAATTATGTATCTTGTCCAAGCTCCACTGCACAGGTTGGTCAGGTATTCTACCAAAGACTCAGGTTGTACCTGGACCCTCCTGGAACCTGGCTGGCCCTAGCCGGGACTATCAGCCAGAAAAGACAACAACACAAAAAAACGTAGGGAGAGGACATTACGCATGACACCAGGATGTAACCCAAACCTAGGCCAAAGCGAAACATGCAACTCCGTTGCTAGAACAGTCCAGGAGCATGGTGAGCATGTGGGGGCCAGAGTATGAAGCAATTCAGAGACTAATCGAAGTGCGAGGTCCAACTGTGCAGGTGTGCTTTGTGCCCCCCCCCCCCCCTTAGTCCAGCCCCCCCAGGGACGACGGGTCCCCCCACCCCAGGGGGAACCGTGGCCAAGTGACGGGGGGGGGGGGGTGGACACCACTCCCGACCAACCACTTACCAGCGCATGCTATGTAGAGTTCATGGCCGGTCATGTTCCCCATCAGCGACAGGGATGGACGAACTGGCTGCAGCAGGCTTTGCTGAGGGGGGGAACCGTCACTGGCTAGTTCCCGGAAAAAGCGTGTCAGTGTCATGTTCCATAGAACTACGCGCCAGGGGGTGACAACATGCAACGTCAGCAGCTTCTCTCGTGGTGGATCTGAGGAATTTCAGGCCAGTTTGACACGCCACTACCGGGCCAACATCCACCGGGCATTCCGCAGGTGTTGCCCACCTCCTGCCATAGGTCCCAGGTTCCTGATTATTTTTTAGTCTGATGGGGGGGGTGGACAAAGGGGGGGGTCGTTGCCCAATTGTGCCATCAACAACGACACTGGTGTGCAGCATTCAAGGCCAACAACAACCGAGCTTTTCGGGTTCCAGCATGACTCTTATAATCAATTGCCACATGTGCTCAACTCAGCAGGTTGCAGCACTGAGCACAGCCGTACTTGAAAATGATAGGAACATTCAGGCACACAACTCAGCCCCTCTTCCTCCCTCAAAACACGCTGATATGGAAAATCGCCGAACATTGCAACCTTGACTATTAGGGGGCATTTTCGCACAGCGCGCGCACAGCGCGGGCACAGCGCCAATTATTACGGTGATTATCCAGGTAACAACCCTGAAAACCACCCACCTGCGGAATCATGCACAATCAATTCAAAACTCAAAAATTCAAACATCTGATGCTTGCCATGGGTCCCAGGTACCTAAATTCTGCCCCCTATAGCCCCGTCCACTGCAGCAGCCATTCAATGACGTCCTTTCAATCTTCTGAACTTACCGAACTCCCGGTGGTGGAGAACAGCCAACTTTTCGCACAGCGCGCGCACAGCGCGTGCACAGCGCACGGTACGCCCCCTTAGGAATGCACAAAGGACGGCCGTTCGCACAAAAAAGAGCCATCCTTTCAATGTGCAGAACAGAAAAAACTGCCTCTTTTCTGGCCATCCTTTCACAAATACCACCGGCATCACAAACCTCCGTTTCCATTGCCGAATCCCCATGTGGTCCCGAAAGGACGTCCTTTCCCCGGAAAAGGAATTCCTTTCACCGACAGGATATCCTCCCGGAGATATTCCTTTCGAGTTCACATTTGCCAAATCTTGTTAGTGTCGCCTTCTCTCACCGGCAGTTCGCGCTACTCTGCAGCTAGCTCTCTGCCTTTTCAATCTACCTCCTGCAGCACTGCTGCCGCCTGCTACCGCCACTGCAAGAGGGTGCATCCAGTGGAACACATCCTGTAGTGAGCACCATTTGAATGTGATCCATGGCCCCTCAAGAAGAGTGACCTTGCGTTAAAGAAGGGGTCTTCGAAGCGGGATCGTTAGCACGAAAGTAGCCTGGACCACTATCATCCACCTCCCCCCACCAACACTGCCCCAGAACTGACCTTGACCACCAAACAGGTGATACAAACGACATGGAACCAACCCACAACCAACCACCACATGGACAGCTGGTGCTAACCCCCACGTGCGCAGCTGGTGCTAACCCCACGTGCATTGTTGCCTGCCCCCTCGCGCACTATTGCTTTCCTGACCTGCTGGTATCTCCACCTCTTGCGTAGCGGATCCAACTCGTGGCTGCAGAACACATTGTGCAACTCAAAACCAGTGCCATGCAAAGCGTAGCAAGCCAAACGAGCACACCGGCAAACCGGGCTCAAAACATACCAAACTCATGTTGGTTGCCAGCACATAAGCTTTCATGGAAATAAGACCGAATGTGTATATCCTCCTCATCCAAAATTTGAGCCTATTCAACCTTTGGCTGCATAACAGAAACAACTCGAACCAACGCACCCCTTAGCCCCACTTTCGTAAGCGTACATACCATACATACGGTCAAGAACTCAGGTGGAGGAAGAATCGGGTGAAAGATTGGGTTAAGCAACATCGGACGGTCCCATGGTAACGGGAGGCTGCAACCTCAGTTTGTCAAAACTTTTGACAAAAATGCTGGACCCCCCTCGGAAGTAAACACTTCAGCCTCTTGGGAACCTCGAAGACAAACTCACCGCCGGACCCGGCGGATCCGGAAAAAATTTGCGCCGGGCGCGGCCCAAAAAGAGTAGTGGGGCGGCGACGCCAGAGCCGACATCGCCACTGCTTACATTTTCTCGCGCCTGACAGCGATGCCGCTCCGGCTTAGCGCCGACGCAGGATGCGCTGTCCGCGCCCGCACGGGGAAATCCATCCGGGGTCTCTGCGCGGGATCGACCGGGATCATGGGTAACTGCACTGATTCCCGCGACGACACACGCGGGCTGAAATTGACGCGGTTGTTCTCTCTCTGGTGGCTGTTTGGCGCGACGTGGAAGTGACACGGGCTCGCGACCGGTGACGCGGCCGGCCACATGTCAGTGCACGAGTTTGGGATGGGCGGCAGTCCGTTCTCGAGCACCTGCGAATTCGCATGGCTCAAGCGGTCCACAAGCGCACTGTTGTAGGACCGCGAGCGCACGCTGCTGCCGCTCCCGGTTGTCGCGATGCTGCTGTGCCGGACCGACCCCAAGGACGCCTGCCGCGCGGGGATGGGCTCCCGGCCTGGCGCCGGAGGCGGCCACTCGCCCTTCTCCTCCAGTAACCGCTGCTGCTCTGCCAGGTACTCGTCCAACCGCATGTACTTGCGCCGCTTCCCCTTCTTCCGACCGCGGGCCCGCCCATCTGACCGCCCGTCCGTTGCCGCGCCGTCCCGGCCAGTCCCGTTGTCAACGACCACCGGGATCTCGGCACGGCCGGCTCCTTCGCCAGACAGCGTGGGCGACTTGCGGGGCTTCGCGAGTGGGGTGTTGTTATTGGGGGTGGTGGTGGAGCTGTTGGCCTTCCCGTCCCTAACCGTGCGGATGGAAGGGGCTGTGACGGCACGCGCCAGCGGGCGGTCAGGGTTGAAGGGCCGGGGCGTCTGTGAGGGGGACTGCATCGAGCTGCGCAGCAGCGGCGACGGGGGGTGAGCTGACCCGCGGTCGCTGGACTGCGGCGTGGACGACGCGGGGCTTGCCAGTGGAACTGGCGACGGGCTCACGAGGGCCGCGGGTGCCGCGAGCGCGAGGGGTATCGGAACGGGGGATTGCTGGACCGAGCGCAGGGGCGACGTGGCAGGCGGCGTGGGCTGGGCCTGGCCTTGTGGCTGTGTCATGAGCTTGCTGAGGGCGGGCATGACGCCGTCCTGCCAGACGCGCATGAACAAGGCATGCATGATCTGGGCCTTCATGCTGGCCGAGGGGTTTATCGGCCCCAACCCTAACCGGACTGCCTTCTTCTCCCCATGGGTATGGGGCGCGGTCGCCGGCTTTTCCCGGCGGCTGGTTGCCGAAGGCAGCAGGGGGTAGCAGTGGTGCTTGCCCCCGACAAAGTTCTGCAATTTGGTATCCGAGAGGCAGGATGCCACAGTCATGGGCTCCCCGTGGCACGCAAACACCTCCTCGACTTCGCCATCCTCGGCAAAAGTCTCGTCCACGGTGCCCCCGTCAGGCGAGTCCTCAGGCACCGCGTGCGCCCCAGGGGCGTCCCCCTGCACGGCGACCCCGCGTATCGCCAGCTGCCACAGCCGCGAAACCGGCAGCATCTGCTGCGGATAAGACGGGCGCTGGGACCCACGCGAGCCCCCGGGGACGTACGTGATGGACGTCCCGGGGTACAGCGAGTGGTTCGAGAGGCCCCTCCCCAGCGGAAATGACGGGCAACGGTCCGACAGTTGGCTGCTGGGGCGCGTGATGCCCAGTTGGCTGCTGGGGCGCGTGATGCCCAGTTGGCTGTTGGGGCGCGTGATGCCCAGTTGGCTGTTGGGGCGCGTGCCGCCGATGCGGTGGCCCCGGGCACGGAAGTGCGGCACGTGGGACCATTCCTCGTACTGGGCGTTCTGGAGCATCACCTTGAACTGCGTGCCCCGGAGACGGTACGGATTGAAATCGTTCAACAAGGTGCTGTCGGTCTTGGGCAGGGGTTGGGTAGGGGGCACGGCGAGCCGGTCCTCTAGGTCCTCGAAAAGCCGGAAGATCTCACGCTCCTGCTCCAACTCGAAGTCGTTCTGCAGGTCCAGCGAGAGCTGTGACATGCTGGAGTAATTGTCGTACCGCATCCCCCGGGGGGCCTCCTCGTCCGGGCCCTCCTCATTATCGAACGCGCAATAACAAGGAGGCTCCTCCCGGTTGATCATGGGTGGGTAGCAGACGCTACCCTACCGACGAGGACGGCAGGGGACCACAACCATGAAGCACCCACAACACCAAACTCTGCAAAGAAAGGGTAGAGCTACATTTGTCATGGATGATTTTAGGATGCAAATCGTCAACATTTGTCAAGCGGTGTGAGCTATGGTGTAAGCTATGGCAATGAAATGAAGCAATTACGCGCAATTACAATCATAATATTCGTTTGTCCTCCTCTAATGGCGCTAGCGGTTGTGGCACGTCCCTGTGTCGCAACTTTTGAACTTGCTGCCGTTTTCGATGTGTGGTTGAGTCACGTCAACTACACGTGAAAGTTTCGATGTACGAACAACAATTGGCCCAAATGCGGAGGCCTAAACATTTGTCCACATCAAGCGTAGCGAAGCGAAGACACAAAATCAATGGATGCACATTAAGTTGCACATGGACACAAAAGGCGCGTTACTCTTTTTGAAGTGGTAATCTTTGGCGTGCAAAGATCCGATAGCTCAACATTTCTTTTTGAATGTGGGAGGAACGCTTCAACTATTGAAATGCCTTCCAATTTATGGTCCGTGCGGCTTCACCTTGACATCTGGCAGCAAACTTGTTGCTCGTCGGAGGGCTTGACTCATTTTTTGGGATGAGAATCCGGGTCCGTCTTGAAATCGTTGATTGTGTGTGGGCATTCCACAAGAAATGTGGTTTCCCGTTGCATCGGGCACCTTGCAAACCCCCGCATACTCTTTCAAAGTATTCAGGTCGTGTTCTCCAAATATCCCGGTCTCGTGGAGAACAATGCGAATCCAATTTGCGGTTAAACATCACAAACGGTACATGCGTTTGCACGAATGGCTAAAATGGCGCCAATCGCACGTTTGATTTCATTGTCTCCAAACCTATCATCTGTGAACACCTTTTGCTTGGTGAGGCTTGTTGACCCCGTGTAAGATGCATAGTAGTTGAATCACAAACCCCGCAAGCAAAAAATGACACCGACAAAGATTTCGAAATGGTGGAATAACATATTACTTACGCCCCCGACCGCGGGGCACAAATTCACCATCTTGCTGCGGCGAGGATGTGTGAGACCTCCCCCGACACCTCGTGACCAAGCAATGCTCACCTGAACGAACTATCTTAGTGGCACGCGACGCGTGCGACTCAATTGGTCACAACTTGAGTGTATTGCTGACGAATCCCCTTGGCAGGCACACTTTTGCAACCTTGCTAGTAACTTGATCATTTTATGTTGCAAAAACGCCGACTCATTGCATCGTGCCCTTTCGCCCATCATTTCCGCCGATAAATTTCCGGTCTAGATTCGATGGTGTCGGATTGGTATATGGTACGTTCACATGTGTTCCAAATGTAATAAGGAAGTTGTGTGCAATGATTGTGATCAAATTGGCACACACTCCCTTTCTAAGTCGACTCCCACGAGACACGCCCACGCACTAGTTTCATGAGCTCGCTGAGCACAAACAAGACTACTCCTAGTACTGACACGTGTAACACGTGCACAAGCACACATTTGTGGTCCTGCGACACTCTACCAATGCTACATTCGACGGGGTTATGGCCGTTTGAGATTCTGCTTTTGCTTTGTGGCTATTGTTGTAACATTCTAGTTGCGCGTTTCAACGTATGCATGGCGTTCGCCTTCCCTCGCGTGACGAGAACGGACCGTTTTTTTTCGTTCACGGATTTCATTCACGGATAATCATATGTTTCTTGGGCTCTCGGGTCAAGTGTTCCCCAACGTTCCCTTCCACATTCTTGTCGCCGTCTCGAAAATGCACGCAATAACACTAGCCATCATTTTTGAAAACAAAGGAGATAGTAATGCATTCTGTCACCGAGTTGGTTGAACATTTCCATGCCAACATGAGTGACCATTGGAATGGGATCAAGAGTTTGTGTTGAAAGGAGCGTGCCCATCTTTGTTTCGTTTCGGTGCAAGTCTTCTAAACGTAGGCGCAACCAAGGTAACGGACGTTTGACTTGAAAGGTGTAAGACAGTAATAATGTATCCCAATTGTTTGTAAGGCTCCACAATTGGTTTTCTCACGGCAAGCACGGACCAAGAGGCAATTTGCATAGCAAACAGTATTGTTCGGACACAAGCCAGCAACCAACATTGTCCTTCCATTTCCACGCTATGCTTTGATTACTGTTTCTTCAACGCCTCTAACTATATTTCGGCTATTGATAAGTCGAAAAAATCACTTGGAAAATCGAACTGCGTTTCCCGCTCTGATGGCGCATTAGTTTAGCTCTAGTTTTCTATGCTGTTTCAAACACAATGTATGTGCACGGCACACCCACAATAGTGAAGGAGTCATCCAAGAAGCCCCAACAAGTAGCACAAGACAAATTCAAAGAAAACCGAGTCAACCCCAACTAAGTATCGGTGGCTAGTATCAAACGAAAGGCGTTTGTTTTATTGGACTTGATATTTCACCACGACCACACGACCTCCTCAGTGTAAGCCCTCACAGTACACGGCGCGAGCAGTGAACCATAAGAACATTTGGATATTCGCAACCTAACAATCTTAACTTAGGGGTGATGAGTGGTATTACAAATGTTTGAAAGTTCAACCAAGTTGCAATTCGAAATCACAATCGGTGGTGCTAAGTGACTTGATGGACCCTTCTGATTCTTTAAACCAAGTAAGAAGTTGTCAGAAGAATGTTATCAGTCTATAAAACGTGTACGGTAGCAAAATTCCATGCAGTGAAGTGTGCCTACCAGGACTGGTAACTTGACTTACTCCAGTAGGCTTCTTGGGCACCAGAGAATGCGCACAAGCGTTCCGCAATCGCGAGACCATGGAAATGTGAAATCCGTTGGAAAGTGCACGATCTCATGGAGCATTGCAACTAATTTGGGTTTCACGAACTGCACATATCTTTGGCTATCTGCCTCATTAATCAATTCCAGCCCCCGCAGATTAACCTTTGGCAGTCGGGTCACTACACTGGCCCTTGGCTCCATCTTGATGGAGAGACCTCACGGTCCATTCACGGCTGACAGCCCTGCGTTTGTTTGCACATGCACATAGGACGAAAGCACCAATGATGTGAACATAAAGACGAACACTAGGGGTCCACATGCGTGGGCCCCTTCTTGGACTTCATGGCATTTGCCTTCAAAATTACATGGCATTTCTTCTCTTGCCAATGACGAGTCCTATGCGTGCCCTGCTAGTCCAGTCAAGGAGATTTTCCCACGGCCTACATTGTTGATGTAAAACCTTGCCCCAAGTTACAAGACATCCACGAAAACATGCAAAAATTTTGAGGCCTTTTTTAATTATTGCGGTACCCATGGCCCTGGTAGTGTCAACATGCCATGTGAAATTGAAATGTTGTGGTGTTAAAAAACACCATTTGGGGATCTTGTGTGTTCTCTTAAATCTTCTTCCACAACCTTCTTGTGTTGCTTTTTCTACTCCTTTTGTTATTGTTTCTTTTTCACATCAAGTGATGCGGTGGAGAAGCCATTGCTTGTTACTAGTGCACCCAACCTCAATGCATTGACGACAACTCCTTCCACCCAACGCCTTTGCCACCCTGATCCAACTCTTTTGCGAAAAACCATAGCTAGCACCCTTGATATTGATAGCACCCTTGTTAAAAAGACCTGGCTTTGTTGGGGATCAAGTGGCCCTCAATTAGAGCAGCGGCCTCCATTTGGGCAGGTTGACCTTAAAAGTAATGAGTGCTTGAAATAATGGGTAGTGGGTAGATGCATGTACTTGACCTGCTAATTCCCAAAGTGAAGGGCGGTAACATTTTGTGCCCCTGACGAGGGTTTGCCAGCCTGCTTTGTTTACATTTGCGTGTTCAAGTCGCACCACCATAGCTCTAAAATCCTTGAGCAAAAATTCTACCATGTAACAATAATTCCGAAATGAGGTATGAGCAAATTAATTTCCTCAAATTTTGTCGCAGCAATTGAGGAGGGTAGTGGGTAGTTGAAGATACGTGTAGTAAATTGGTGATTCGTGAATTGAGTTCACAAAATTATTTCTCGAGGTAAAAGCGAACTTTTAACTAGAATCACAATAGAACAAGGCTGTGCATTCTAAGCTTCAAGCTAGATATGAAATGTGCAATCACAAACGATCTTATTACCTCAATCTCTTCTCCCCATGTGTCTCCCCATGTGTCAAACATCCAAAGTGCACTGGGTGTGCAAGAAAAATAAGTACGTAGCGTCACATACCCGGTGTGCATGACAACGACAACAAGAGCGGGCAGACAACAAGAGCGTTCTCAAGTGACAACTAACGGATACCGCGTGTGGTTTTTACCGCGAGGTTACAATTTTGGATTTTCGAAGTCTTGTGTTGTCTGTTGTTGTGACCCACAATGCCTGCACAATACAGACTGTCTGTTTCTTTGCAGAAAGCTATAGCTCAGGCCACCCTGGTTTTGTTCTTTGCATGTCTCTTTGCTTTGCTACATATTGGCGTGGATAATTTGAGCCTTCGTTAACGCAGAGACAGATTAGAGAAGATACCAAGACGGTTTGTACAATCAATGCGACTTGATACCAAAATAGATGCGCACTGCGAATCTGCACATTGGAATCCGTTGATTCTGCTCAACCATCCTGCCCAGCCGCCCCATCTACCAGCGGGGTGTTGCGCATAAGCAAAAACCTTGGAGGCATTTTGGAAGAAAGCAATATATTTTTACACAAAGACTACCCAGCATCATGGCATCAGCACACAAACTGTGGTCTTGGTGTGTACGACTAGGACACATTCAAAAAGTCTTTGAGCAAGTTTAGAGCTCCAAAAACAGGCCGAAGGCCTAAAAGTGCTAAGTCTCGAGGCGTTACTCGCTGTGAATCTTGAGACCGGGTATGTTTCAATTCGCTTGAAGCAAAAAGTTGATCGCCACCCCACAAAAGGTTCTCATGTTTTCCTGATAAACCGTCCGTCCAAGCAAAACAATCCACCAAGAGTATTGCTGTCTCCCAAGGCGTAAAGTGTGCCTCATATTATGCTGAGTGGGCAGACATTGCACACTACTCCCCCCTCCCCCCCGCCTGTAGACCCACCAGCCGAAGACCATTTATAAGACCCACCCCTTTTTTCGGCCCCTCCGCAGCAAAGATAGCTATAAGACCCACTTGCAAAAGACACTTTATAAGACCCACCCGTGAAAATTTTGCGGAGCACAAGGAAATGAAGGAAAAGTGTCCTCAACCTCAACCCCAACCCAAAAAAAGACAAAAAACATTCATTGGATGCTTTGAGTGATGGGATTGTGTCAGATGACTTGCCAAGTTGGCCTCAAATTGCTTGCGAGACGAAACTATGACACATAAATAAACCAAAAATGCCCACACGTGCAAACGTCTAGGCAAATGATGATGGATGTGGCTCGCAGCTTATCGAGGACCTACGGGTGCTCAATGGTGCAGGGCTGCTCATTGTGATGACATTCTGATGATGTCATTGCCACCCCAAAGGGGTTATTTTCGGTTGAAAATAAAAATTGACAAAAGTTGCGTCACCAAAACCAGCATTCGTTGGTGGTTAAGAAAACAGGTTATAGTAAGCTCCGGATCCACTGCCAAAAGACCACTATATAAGACCTACTCGCCCGGGCTCAGGGACAAAAAATTATGAGACCCGGGTCTACAGGCAAGGGGGGGGGAGTAGACAGGAAACACTAAACACATGATATCATTTCTTGGCAAAGAAATGTTGGGGTAAGGGCCCCTTGGTGGTACACATTCTTGGACATTATCGAGGTATTCTAAAGACGACAAAGGAGTCAATATCACTGATAGCTGCCGACAGTCCTAGACCAGCGACCGCCAAAGTTTAGAAGGGCAGGAATACCATCACGTGTTTCCACTGGCGTAAGATGTTGCCGTTCGTGCCAAATCTTGTGAAAAAGTGCACATGGAATAGATATGATAGCATGCTTTGCACTTCGCACCGGCCCTCACTCCATCCTAAATGTGCCTTGTGCATACACACACGCGTAGACACACATAAGTAGGCGCATGATATTGTGAGTGCAACGCGAAAATCGAAAGCAGTTGTCACTATCCTTGGCAGGGTTTTTGTGTAGCATCCCTTTGTGAGGGCTCTGCCTTTGCAGCAGTAGTGCTTGCGCTTTGTTGTGCGTGCAAAGATTGTCCTTAGGTTTTGTGTAGAATGTACGTGAAATGTATGTGAAAACAAAATAGGCCTCATGGGGCTTGCATAGGCTAGTTCATACACCGGCACGAGCAAGATGGTTCCACGATGGTTTGTTCCAGATAGGTGCTTCCCTCACATGTGTACGCTTGATGCCTCTGCATACGCACGATGCATGTGACATGTTGTCTTCATACATCTCAAACCAAGTAGCCAAGTGTGCCTTTTGACCGGAAAGGGATATATCTCACTGAATCCCACCCTCCCCTCCCTGGTTTGAACCATGGATCATGGATCACCTACCCCATAACCCCCGCCCCTTCTGCCTAACCCCTCATCCGCAGTTTTTCCGGACCACCAACCCGCACACACGCGATACACAAGGGGGGCGATGCTCTTCTACCTTGCTGGCCTACCTTCTACCTTGTTCGTGGGCAAGAGACGGTCTCGTATGCGAGTGCACTATGCACGTGCCAAGCATCCCCATCGTGCGGGCTCTGCCGTTGTTATTGACACTGACGATCCAGTGCTCGTGCCTGTGCTTTGTGATTGTCGAATTAGAGCCCCACGCAAAGTGTGCTTAGGAAGATTTCATCAACGGCTCCATTCTGTTTCTAAGTGTCTATTTTTTTTGGGGGGTGATGGCGTGGCCCTCTCGGGCATGCGTCTCTCGCGGCGTTACTGTGGCAGGGCATACTCGTGCAGGCCAGCGCCACCCCTTCCAGGCGAATTATGCAATCCGAAAGCGTTGCGCCATCGCCTCGTCTCCATGGGTAGGCAGTGGGGTGACTTTGCCACGGGCCATATCCGCCCCCAGTCCAGCGCGCATACGCCGCCAAGGCTACTCGACAGCAGACACGTTAGCCTCAGTGCAGCCCTTGGCCCTCCAGCGCTTCCAAGCATGGTTTGAGGCGGGGGGCGGGACCCTGTCGCACATCGCGTTCCAACGGCTTCCAGTGTATGAGACAAGTGTGTTGGCACAAACGGACATCCCCGCAGCCGCAGAGATTGCCCGGATCCCAGTGCACATGTGCATTCACTCCGGCACGGCGTATCACTGCCCCCACGTGGGCGAGGCTCTGCAGGCCCTCAAAAAGAGATCCGTCATTGACGACCGCGTGGCCGTTTGTCTGTTCTTGGCCAACGAACTGCGACTCCAAGACGCGTCTGCCTGGGAGCCATATCTGAGCATTCTGCCGACTACGTTCACAACGCCGCTTCAGTACTCCGGCGAGCAGTGGGAGGCTGTGCGCGCGACTCAGATTGGCCGCGTGGCAGCGTTCACCCAAAAAGAAATCGAGTACACCTATCGAAACGTCATTCAGACTGCATTCAAGACCCTTGGATCGATCGGGGCATCGCTCAGATTGGTCACAGCGGAACACTACACGCGAGCGCACATGCTTTGGTGGTCCAGGGCCTTTGAAGTCCCCTCGTCGTTTGTGACGGACGTTGCACCAGATACAGAACAGGATGTGCATGTGGAGGCCCTTGTACCCGTGCTCGATCTCTTCAACCACACGAACTCGCCGTCTGTTCGCTGGTCGTTTCCCGCCGCGGCCGCACTCAAAGACCATTGCCTCCAGATTTGCACGCGTGAAAACCCTGTCCAACGAGGACAACAGCTATGGAACTCCTATGGACGTGTCAGCAATGGGCAGCTGCTTCTGCAGTATGGCTTCACGTTGGCAGACAATGAGTTCGACTCGGTGATTCTCAACCCCCGTGGCTTTGGAACCGAGGGTGCATTATCAGATCATGTGCAAGAAAATGCAAACGATAAAGTGAAGCTGTTACAAACGCTGCAATTGGATCCGATGTTCACTCTGCAGCGCTCTACTCCCTTGGCAGAAGTCCTTCTTTGGACCCGCATCTGGTGCCTGGCCTCCACAGACACCGAGGGATGGTCCACTGCCAAAGCATTTGCAGAACAGCCCCCTGGGGAAAGGGATGTCAAGATGGTTCTTAGCGCGGCCAATGACGAGCAAAGCGTGGCTGCCCTGGGGCGTTGGCTGCAGAAACTCAGTGCGGAGCTCCAGCACGAAGAGGAAGCAGGAGACTTGCATGACACCGACCTCCGCATGTACAAGGAAGGCCAGTGGCAGGTCCTTCAAACAGCAGTCAAGAATTTGCAGGATTATGAGCAGCAGGGTTGATGCCTGCTGTATTCAATCGGAGAGGCTGGAGGAAGGTGAGTGGTGCGATTGAGGTCATGGATGAGGGTGCAGGTTTAGCTCACCGAGTTGATGTAACCAGCAAGGTTTTACAACCCTCTTTCGGGTCTAGGGTGGGTCAGGGAGCTGTAGTAGTTGCATCTTTTGTGTCTAAGTCAGTGGGGGTCCCAGGGTTGTTTCCAGATGGGGAAAAGAAGACTGGTGGGAAAGGTATAAGGTGGGTTTTATCAGGGTTTCGCGAGGCGTGAGTGGGGACAGATCGAATCGCACACAATCAGCATCGTTTGTGGGTCCCCATTGGATTTGCATTGATATAAGAATTGGCTTTTGGAGCAGTGGGGCAATGAGCCCAAGGAATGATGCACTCCGAGGGCAGTTAAAATGGCATCTGTGCTATCATGCATCCGCATCTCTGACCTCTCAGCTGAGGGAATACTTCAGCAATTGTGGATTTTCCCGTGTTTCAGTATGAAACCTGATTTCGCACCTAGTTAGGGGGTGCTGCAGCACAATTTTGGAGATTGTGGCAGATGCACAGGGCATAAAATCATGAAATCATATGCAGCAGGGACTGTGGGGCTTGATGCTTCATGGTCATTGGAAGCACCAGCCAATTCGTTCACTTCAGACTGCACTATTTTTGACGCCTGCTTGCGCTGTCCCCTGTGCAAAATTGAAACAACTGATAGCACGTTCCAGAATCAGGGTTTCAGGGAGGTCTTTTTTTATTTGAGGCTAACTTCCTGTGCCAGTTGATCGAAATTCCGAGTGAGCTTCGGGCAAAAGAAAGAGCCAGAGAGGTTGCTGAAAGGGGACGGGATGCTCTGTACCAATGTTTGTTCATGCGGTTGAAGAAACTCAGGAGCAACAACAGGTGCTGTTCGCTGTTTTGCTGCAACGCATTTCATGGATGCCACCTGCTTTAGTTGGGGGGCTCAGGTGACTATTTAGTTCAGGTTGAGGTATATCGCTGCGTGCTTTTGGCTTGGGGGAGGGGCTTTCGTGCTGCCCCATCACAGGAGGACCCCTGACAATGTTAGCACATCTCGCAATCTTCCCCTGTAGGGCTATGTTTTACAGCTATTCAACGAAATGGTGTATCCCCCCCCCCCCCCCCAACAATGTAGTGCCATGAATATTAAATGGTGGTATGAGTACTAAGCGGTTGTAATACAGGAGGGGGGAAGTTTTCGGGAGGGCAGACATTCGGAGGCAAAATTTTCCCGTTCAGAAGAGTGGCGAAATCCCCCCCCCCCAGCGCAATTTTCGCGGTGTGCGACCAACAACCTCAGTGCCTGCTCCTATGGGCACCCCCTGTCCAGCGATATATCAATCTACTGTCGTGCGACAGCCACTGCAATTTTGAGCTGTGCCTTTTGGAGAGACCATCCAGAGCCTACCAGGAAATAACCGCAAGCTTCAGGATTCCTGGAGGTGGCGAAATGTTCCCCTTCTGAAATTGTCCCCATCGAAATTGTCCCCTGGCAAACCCCCCCCCCCCCTTGTTGTATACACACGGCAATTCACATGGCGTGGGGACACTGTTGTGTAGTGATGTACCCGGCATGGATGACAATGAGTGACCCACCTGCCTGGTGGAGAGAGAAGCGGAACTTGTACCTACATCAACACATTGGGCACTGACACCGACAGCCAAGATTGTAAGGTTGGGCTGGAGGAAGATATTTCTATAAAAGGAGATGTCCAAGCTGCAGGTGCCTTGCACATAGTACAGCTGACACAAGAGGTCAAGCACTGCACTGTGCACAAAACAGGAAATCAACCGCTCCATTGTCCAATTGTGTGGTAAATTGTTATGACCAATTCGTTGCAAGGAGGACTTGCAGAAGACAACAGAACTTCTATTATGAGCCAAAAAAAATTTCAGGTCCCCAATGAGCGGGGCTTGCTTTGGCTGTGTGGAATGAGCGCTTGTGCAGTTGATGCAGTTCTCGGCCATTGTTAAGATGGTGTGCTTGGCGGCTTTAGAGGCCTGGTGCTACCCCCTTAGGTGGGAGGGGTTGGGGATGTTGTGACAATATACCCACGATAGGTGTACGTTGTAATCCGTGTAATTTTTTTTTTGCGGTAAATGTGTGTAACAAAAAAATTGTCTAGTCGTGTATTTGTTTTTGCGTTAAGTCGTGTAAGCCCGTCACACACATTACCGCAAAAAAAAATTACACGACTTGACGATTTTTTTGTACACGCGTTTACCGCAAAAAAAAAATTACACGACGTGACGATTTTTTTGGTACACGCATTTACCGCAAAAAAAAAAAATTACACGGCGTACCGCAAAAAAAAATATTACAGGATGTGACGATTTTTTCCTACACGCGTTTACCGCAAAAAAAAAACACATGACCTTACTGCAAAGAAAAATTACCAATTTTACTGAAAATGCATGCCTATAGGCGATGTGCCCACCTGTGGGCCACTTCTGATTTTGTCCCCGCGTTTGGCGTTGGGGACCCAATGCAATGCAGGGGTGACGTAGCACTTCCTCCCTCTTGTGGCCCCCCGAGAAGGCAGAGGTGAGGTAGCGGCTTCTGACTTGGTCCCCCTTTGTTTGGGGATCCCCGAGAATGCAGGGGTGACGTAGCATTTCCGCCCTCTTTTGGGCCACCAAGAAGGCAGGGGTGAGGCAGCCACTTCTGATTTTGTCCCCCTTTGTTTGGTGACCCCCGAGAATGCAGGGGTGACGTAGCATTTCCGCCCTCTTTAGGGCCCCCCAAGGGTATTCGGCAGTTGCTGTCCACTCTGCATGCCTTCTTTCAGCCACGTGCTTTGCCCCCTGAGCCCAGGAAGCTGTTCCATTGGCGGGCAACTTGCCCCCACAAGACCGCCCCCCTCCCCCTACAGTGGCAACACATGCTGTGGATGTGCACTGCATGGGCCGATAAGTGTTTGGTCTGCGGTGGTGCCCGTCCCGGGGTCGGGCGAGGTCACTTGGCGACAATCACCCCTGGGTTGGGAGGGGAGATTGTTGTCCCTGGGGGGATAGAGGGAAAGTTGCTGCGCGGGGCGCACACAGGGCACGTAGGGCATCTCTTAGACACTTTTTGTACTCCCAGTTATTGCTGTGTTGCAATGAGGGGCGAACGACAGTCTGCTGCGTTTTATTGCAGAGTTTGGTGTACCTCCCATTGCGGACCACTCATGTTTTCACCAAGTGCGCTTGTGCTGTACATGCGCATCACTGGTTACACCGTTTTAGTGCCCATTTTTGGGCCTTCGCCACACGGGAATGGGTTCCAGCACATCACCTGCATGCGGGGCACTTTGATTGTCAACCACAACAAGGCCCTAGTGTTTCGCTTATCCATGCTTCGGTGTTGTTCACCTGATGACCCAAGTTCACCTGATTTCCCAAGGGCACCCTCATCCATGCAGTCCCAGAGTTTCTGACCCGCCATTTGGAGCATTCTGTGGGGGCAGGTTCTGGGGATAATAGTCCTCCAGCTGGGCCATGCAGGGCGCGCGCAGGGCATGCACGGAGCAAAGTTTTCCTCATGGACAAGGGGCCGGGGGGTAGGTGGGTGAACTGTCCCTCATGGGTTATAAACATGTTCTGGCACTACCAGTGATTCCATGCCCGTTGGGAATGTTGGCCGCAGGCATAGCCAAACTTAGACGACACCCCAGGGGTGTGGTAGTGGAGGGTGGATGGCAGAACATCGGCAGGCCAACCTGTTTGGTGCTTTTGTCAATGTTTGCATACGGGGAGGGGGGTTGCAATCAAAGCACAAGATTCTGCAGCTCATTGTGGTATTCGGCTGAAGACTGTTTCTGGTGGTCCATGTGTTTCCAGATTCTTGCTTCACCACTCAATGCCAATGGCTCAGCCCACACTGTCAGTCAATCATCCCTTGCGCTATGACTTCAAAAGCAGCGCAGCACCATCCCTGGCTCTGAGGGACAATGAGCCGGATTGGATCGAAGACCCTCTTTGCGAACTGGGAGACAAGGTGGCTGAGCTTTGCCTGGCCGACAACGACGTTGACTCCGAAGGGCGAACTGCATCTGACTCTGACAACTCCGACAGCCTACTTTTCGATGCCAAATTCTTGTCCTGGATCTGTGAGAATGCCAGCGACGCCCCCAAGACTCCTCTGACGCCTGCCACATTTCCATCCGCCTGCAAACCTCCGGCAACTGCTGCGAGGGCGGTGGCTAGCACAAGAATGTCTGTTCCAGTCGCTCTTCAGATCCCAGAGAACTACCCAAGTGCTCTGAACTCTCCCGGTTCCATTTCCCCCGGTTCCATGTCCCCCGGTCCCAGTTCCGGTTATGTGTCACCCCGTTTCAGTCCTGGGTACAATTTCCCAAGTCCCTGTTCCAGTTGCATATCCCCCTGTCCGAGTCCTGGTAGCATTTCCTTCCAATCCGGTTCTGCTCCAGTGCCCTTCGTTGGAGCTCTGGACTTTGCCAATGAACAGATGCAAAACACTGTTCCAGCAAAACCGGCTGATGGGAAGTTCCCGATCTCTGAGAACGGCCGTTGTTCACACACCGAGTCTTGGTCGCGCCTGCGGGGCAAGCGTGGCCACTCGTACTTCGTCTGTGGAAAGTGTGGATTGGGATGGCGCCAGCCAACGAAGGTCCTCACTCTCCCTTACCCTGCACCCACCGTTATATCCCATGTCCTCTGCCCTTCCCGTCTCTCCTCAACACAACATGACCCAACGCAGCATGGCCTGCCCTCCCTTCTACGCCCTCCTCTGTAGCACCTTGCCTATGCCTCTGGCTTTCGTCCGCAAGCCAAATCTTGGTCTGTGGCCTCTGCTTAGTAGCCCCGTGCGTCAGGTGTTCTGCCATCTTTCACTGGCCTGCAGCTTCTGGTGATTTGCCGTTGGCTGCTGGCCCAATGCTCTGGATTGGCTCTGGCATTGTTCACCTGAAAGCAGTGAGTATGGGATTGCCCATGAAAATCTGCGAATTGCTCACATTCTTTCAAGGGCAGTAGAAGGCAATCAAGGTCATGCATGCGGCTGCCTTCTTGCACAACATTTGCAGGCCACTAAGTCTGCCTCGGAGTTTGGGCTGACTTCTTCCTGAGGCGTGGTAGACTCTTAGTTGACTCTAGGGCGATGGTCCAGTGATGGACCACAAACATGCAGGTGGGTATTGGGCAGTGCATCACTGCAAGGCAGGCCTTGCCAGCAGGCTTCGTTTATAAGGAATTAAGTTAACTGGGGGGGGGGGTCTGGGTGGGTGCCCCAGCCTGGGTGGGTGGGTCAAAAGTCTGGGACCCCCCTCCCTGTTAGAATTGTACTCTGGGTGGGTGGGTCTGTAGTCTAGGACCCCCCCGTTTAATGTTAGTGTGCAAGCGAGTGGCGCTTTTTTTTCGATTTCGAATGTGTTCAAAAACCTGAATGGGAGGTATTTGCAGCAGAACTAGACTGTAGTTGAACGGTAGTGCAGCTGTGTGAGAATTTTAAGGTCTGTGGTTCAATTCCCGGTGAGGTTATCTGTTTTGAGCTCCGCTTTTTTTTCGCTTTTTTTGCAAGGTTCGGAGCTACAGTGACGCCTTTTTTTCGCTTTTTTTGCAAGGTTCGGAGCTACAGTGACATTTTTTGTCTTGCCATTGGGGTCGCTTTGTGTGTTTCTGCAGACCCCCATTGTTTGCTTTGCTATGCAGCAGCCTGGGAAGTACCGCTGCGGTTGTGGAGTACTCATATCCAATGTGGGAGAGGCTGAGCGTGAGCACTTCAAAAGTGATCGACACCAAAAATGGGTGAAGAGCCAGCAGACTACAAAGACTCTTTCAGCGTTTTTTGTGAAGGAGCAGAAGCCTGTGGGCAGCAGCAGCAGCAGCAGTAGCATTACAAACACCAGCAACAACTACAACACCAACAGCAGCAGCAGCAATATCAACTGCAGCAGTGGTGGCAGCAACAACAATGCCAGCAGCAGCAGCAGCAGCTCAGGTGGGGCTGGGGAGCCGTTCAGCCCCGGGAGAGCGCCTCAACCCCCCCCTCAAATGTTTATAAGGGTCGGGGGGGTCTGGGTGGGTGGCTTGGTCTTGGGTAGGTGGGTGCCTCAAAATCCCAAAACCCCCCAGCCCCTTATAAACGAAGTCTGCTTGCCAGGGCCTAAAGGGTGGTGGTGGATGCAGCTGCTCCAGTTGGAGCACTCCTGGCCACAATACTGCATTAAATTACAGTTGTCAATGTTGCCCTGTGCCTTACACTGTTGCCTGCCGGGGTGCCTTTGCTGGTTTAGTTGTGCGTGTACCGGAATGCCCTACTATTTTTCATTTCTGATGAATGGTAAAAGAAGATTTCGCCCCCCGGATTTGTGTATATTCAAAATGCTCGGAATGAAACGGCCCCCCCAAATGCCCCCAAAACCTGACAAAAAAATTTGATCCCCGCCCCACCCCACCCATTGACACCCTCCCTCTGGATCCCCCTTTCCACGCCACGGGGGTTGGGGTCCGGGGCTGAACTCAACCGCCCCCCGTGGGGTTGTGTGTCATCCAAGCGCAGCAAAGTGGCATTTCCACGTCCATCACCTACCCAATTAAAGACTTTTGGGGTGCAGCCGGTTTCCAGATGGGCAATTGCCTGGGGCCAATGTTCTCTCGGGAAATGGCAATATGGCTTCACTGTCTGGGAGCATGGCACGTCAGCCTGCATTGAAGGCCCCAGGAGGGCAACTCGGTGGCGTCTGGCCCTTCTCGCACCATTTGCCTTCTGCCTTGACCTCTGCCCTCCTCCTGAGCCTCTGCCCACTGTCAGTGTTGATGGCATCCGCCCCATTCATTGTCCGCACAACAGCCCCCGTCCTCCCGTAAGCTCCAGCGGCCCTCCCCCACCCTCCTGCCCACCTCACCTCCGCTGCTCTCCTGCAAACCCCTGCCCCTCCCCCGGCATACCGTTGCCTCAGGAGCGGAAAATCCGGCAGACCGCCGGGCAGCTGAACGCACCGCACGTGGTGCCGGTTGTCACCGACAACATCGTCCGGAGCCCCATGACCTGCAATTCTCCCGTCGAGCCTCTGGTCATCCGAGTTGGCACTATGCAAGTGTACCCCGCCGTGTACGGTGCACAGGCCTACGCCCCTGCCCCGTAGGCCAGACACACACGCGGTCAATCTGTTGCCGTCCGGGCGCAGCCCGAATGCCACCCCGGTCTTTCAGGTGCCGGATGCGAACTCTTCCATGTGCGTCCTATTGCACGCGCGGCCTGCCTCATTTGTCGGAGGTCCCACGTGTGGCGCATGCACGCAAGTGGCCACAGAGCACTGCAGCCTGTCCCTTCTTTCTCTCCAGCTTAACCCCCAAATCTTTTTGGCAGGGGAGCAGCGCACTTCAAGTGGCATCGTACTCTTCAGGCACTGAGGCCTGACGTCTGCGAAGCCGTTTTTGACCCGCGTGCAGTGGCACAGAACGCAGATCCTGTTGGCTGTTGCCTGCATGCGGCACGGCGAATCATTTCCAGACAACCTTCCTGCGAAAATCAGACCCGTCAATTTCCATTGCGAGCACCCTCTGCCGTGCACGTGCTCTGCATAGGCGATGCTGAAACCTCCCTCTCTGCGTGCACGCCAGAGTGCCGCCTCCCTGCCCTCTCTACACACACCCTACACGCGCCGTGGATGCTTTCTACGGATGCACCAAAAGAGCTTCTGAAACAAATCACTGCACTCCTTGATAGCCCTTGTGCCAGGCTGAACTGGTGCAGTCTTGAGCGGTGGGATCCGCCCCGTCGCAAATATATACTCACACGAGGTATATTCCCCATCGGTTTCGGCAGCTGTGAATCAGTGTGCCAGGGGCGACTGCAACGCCCACTCCCAAACAATAAACTCGTGGTTTTGCAGCTCAGTAGGAACGTAGGAATGTTGAACCTTGCAGGTCACGCATGCTTCGAATGATGGGGCGGGTATACATCCTCATTATTTCGGGGTACTGTGTGTTGCAGTGGTTCACCACCGCAGGAGGAAATCAAATCCCGCGCTGCACTCCCTTCTCTGGGTATCGCAGTGGAACTCCACCACGGACGGCGCCCCCCGGGCTGTAGTGGGCGATTCTATCCTTGAAACAGACGCACGTTTCTTAAGCACGACAGCATGGCATCAATGATGCCGTCATTCTGTCGCGATGGGAGCAGTGGTCATCGTGCGTGCAGTGTGTGGGTTCTTCTTTTTGTATTTGTACCAGACTGCCAGACCGGGGGTAGCTGGTGTGTGTACATGTCGGTAGACAAGACAAAGCGAGTATGCAACAAAGACAAAACAAAACACAAGATTGTCAGTTGGACTGGCTGCAAGCAAACAACACAACAATGCTGATCAACAACACACAACACAAGCATACGGAATCGTGCGTTACAGACGCGGTATAACAGAACAATCTCCTGCCAACACTGCAACATCCGCCCTGCAGACAATGAGGACACAAAGTCGGTACAACACCAAAATCGCACACACCACAACCATACCTGAGCGCGACACCTGCCGAAACACTTGCTGACACCTGCCACCACCTGCCAAAAACATTGATGACACCTGCCGACAGAATTCTTGACACCTGCCGACACCTGCCGACAGAATTCTTGACACCTGCTGACACCTGCCGAGTTGAGTTGTGTGCGTGGGTTGCGTGACAGGCACTTGAGACCATCTTTCCAATGTTCAATCAGGGCCACATCGGGTGGATAACCTTCCTGCCTTGCCTTCTTCATGCCTCCTGACAGTGGCTTCGGCGTTTGCAAGGGACTACATCCACCCACCCAAAGCCCTGGACCCTCTCTAAAGACACCTGCAACACCTCCTCCCAACCCACGGACAGAATGGAAGGCGCCTCCTCAGTCCAGCCCTAGCCACAGCTGTACAGGCAGAGGTGTACGCCGTACGCTGCCTCTGCGCCTCCCAGCTCGACATCGCACTCCGCATTGTCGTGTTTGCGAGGGACACTGACTGCCCGGAGGCGCCCAATCCGTTTGTGGGGTTTCACAATATTGAAAACCACATCAAACCAGACCAAGGTTTCGTAACAAACCCTCTCTGCCCTCAGTGTGCTGCGCAATATGTACGTGAGCTTGTAGGTTGGCGGAAGTTTGCAAACAAGGCAACCCAATGCTGTTTGCCTGTTGCTTGCGGCCGCAGCCTCCCAACACCATTGCACAGGCACGTGCACAAATCGCTGCACAGAGACAAATTGACGGGCGGGAGCGCGCGGCTCCGCAGGAATAAGAACTAGCATGCACTGCACATGCCCAATCCTTGCAGGCCTATGAAGACACACCCATGTTTTCAGGGCTGTCCATTCACCAGACTCCGTCCGATAGGGACCAGGGATGGATCTAATTTGTGCGCCACTCAGGGGGTGGGGGTGGGGGGGGAGGGGGGGGGGTTGTGAATTGTGACATGTCACAAAAAATACAATAGGCCATAGTGGGAAAACAGCTTTTCTGAAAATATTGTGACACCCAAAAGGCTCTGTGGTAATTTCCGAGGGCAGTGGTACTTTCCGAGGGCATGCGGGATGGTTGCTGGATTGCTCATCTTTGTGTTCCTGAGCTTCCTGTGTTTTTTTGACAAATCTGTTTTTGTGACATTCTGCTTGCATGCGCGACAGAGAGATGAGACGCGGTGTCAACTGACACTGTGTTCTCTGTAGGCTCTCAAGACTGACGACATTCGCAGCAGCTCATTTGTCTGCCACATCCTTCTGACAGCCTTTGTCATAGTTCTGTCATGGGTCGAAAGAAGGTGGGTTTTCAGTGTGATCGGCCGTGTGTTTTAGCCGCGGCATGCCAAAAAAAAACGAGCCATGCAGCCCGTCGCGCCGCGGCAATTGCTCTGGCTGTGGGTGCTGTGGGTGCAGCTGTGGGTACTGGGTACTGACAGTGACAGTGACAGTGAATAAGAACCCTGGTGCACCAGCAAAAAAGACACTGGTTTGCATTGAATGCTTCAAGTGAAGGGGTGTGCTGCCTGCCTCCTGGCACCCTGCGTGGCTCAATCTGTGACCGGGTTTTTTTATGACGCATATCGTGACGCCTTGTCACAACAGGGGAGGGGAGGGGGCGGGGTAGGGAGGGACACCCACCCCCCCCGGTTAGATCCATCCCTGATAGGGACAGATTGAGCCAACCTCTCCCCAGCGTCACACTTGCACTGGCAGAGGACCCAACCCCCAGCATGTGCCCCCTTTGTTGTGATACAATGGGTCGCACGCAAGCACGGTCTTGTCTGAGCACTGGCACCCCGTTTGACCTTTGCTTCCCCTGGTTTTGGCCGTGCTTGCGCAAGAAGGGGCGGTCAGTAGTAATGTGCTCAGCCCCCCCGCTTGGGGCTGCGGATCCGCAATCGCCGTTTGCCCTGTTAATGCACTGCTTTTCGGTTTGGCGGTTTCGCCTACCATAGTGTAGCAGTAGTGCACCCAGTCCCAGGCCTGGGGCCGTGGCTTAGCCTCGAGCTGAGGCTTTGGCTCGGTCTGTGGCTTGGGTGGGGCTTTCGACGGTGGCTTTTGCTACTGCTACGGCACAGATTGGGTCGTTGCGTTCTTGTTGGGGGCATTCCTCGCTGGCTGTGGGTTTCCGTCTTGCACTGAAAAAATCAAAGGATTGGTTCTTCTTATCATTTTTTTTTGGCCTAACTACTTACTGTGCCCGCTACCGCAGGGACAATCGTAGCGGTCGTAGCGGTCTGCTCTGACGCAGTTCCTCCTTACTGTAGCCCCTGTGGCGGCTTGTAAAGTTGTGCTCTACTGGCCCGGGCCTGTGCCCAAAAGTCCGGAAAAATGCACGTTTTGAGAAGTCCCTTGCCTTTCTGAGGCGCTTTGCGGTGGATTGTCGACGCGATCGCAATGTTGCGGCCATGGGAGACGTGTTTGAGGGACGTGTTTGAGGGTGCCGCTCGCGCGGTGTGCACTCTGCAGCAGTTGTGTGCGGCCGTGTCCAGCCGTGACTTCTGGTGCACGTGCGCACCGCAAGCCACCGCGTGCCTCCGCTTCAAGCCCTGCGGCCATGTGCCGCAGCACGCCTTGGGACACAGGGCACTTGGAATCTGCCAGACTCGCGGTGCGCGGGAGGCACCCTCTTTGCCCATGCTCTCGGCCAACCACCAAGGATCCCGACGCCGTTCAGCCCCAAGGGACAGGAAACTGCCTGTTGCGAGTTTCCCCATCGGGCCTAGAATGTGGCCTTTCTGCGTCTACATATCTCTGCGGTATCCTTTAGAGAGGATGTGGGTACCGTCTATAAAAGGGACCGGTGACTGCATGCGGTGGTGTTTCACGTGTATCTTAGATGGCTCCCCAGCTGAATTTGTTTTTTGAAGGTTTAAAGCCGATCAGCAACGGTGCGGCTGTGCCAGCAGCACGTCTCTGTTTCATCGTTCCCCTTTGTGAGGACAGAGTCCTGTCTTCACTGCCCCGAGACACTCCTGGTTTTGGACTTGTTTCAAGACGAGGAACATGCAATTCTTCCTTCGGAGTAGCCCCCAAAACTTTTTCCTGCGCGATCATCAGATCATGAATTGAGGAGCACGGAGTCGTTCATTCGCCTTGGACGCCGAGTGCCACACGTTCATGCTGTCTGCACGGCATGGCAGGTTGTTTTCCGCAGTTTGTTTGAACCCCCCACCACCACATATGAACACACACACTCGGTAGGAATGGCACGGGAGTGTCCGGCAGGAGGCATAGGAATGTCGAGTGTCCGGACTCACTTGTCTTATGTGCGTGACTGAAGCTGCGCTGCTGCTCTATGATGCCCAATGCCAAGTTTCCCTCAAGAGCACACCTGGAGTATTAGGCTGGTATTTGAAGGCTTGAGGCAGGTGCGCCAGGTGACCACAAGAATCACCGCTCCTCAAGTGATGACGACTCCAAACCAGATCTTAGGGTTCGCCATTTCCTGACACCCAGACTCCATGCCTTCAAGCACAGCAACCCATGATGCCAGCCTTTTTCTTACTACGACTTGGTGTTGGTGCTTGGTGAAGGAAGGAGCGGTTGATCTATGCCTCTGAGGTCTGATGGGCTTGTCACTGCAAGGCGTTGACCACCCTGATTCTACAGGGCACCCTGCATACCCCCGCCGGGTTACATAAACGCTTCTTATGGGTTAACAGCAACGCTAGTTTGGGTGTTGCAGTTGCCCCAAGGATGCAGTCGATTCTCGCTCACAAGTTTGTTTCAGATGCACGAAATTTGTGGCCGCAAAATCCGGACTGTACATATTCCCATGTTCTGCCAATGCTGTCAGCCTGGTCCTTGTGATCAGTGACGCCCCTCTGGCGCTTGGACAAAACAAACAGTTGCACCAACGAAAGATTTTTTCCTCCGACGACTCTTCTTTCGCGTTTGATATTGCGTCATCCAATGCTGCCCGTGGTGTTAGGGGGGGAGCGTTGGTGCGCCGGGCGCGCACCGGGCATCTTTTTTGACCTGTGTCCCACCGGTGACCTTTTAGGGGGTGCACTAAGGGGGTGCACTTAGCGCAGTGCAGCTATTTGGCCGTCTGCCCGTACTAGAGATCCATACTTTGAGATACTAGGGGCATCATTGTTACCCCTACCTTTATTATGCAACGTGCTTTGTAGGGAAGGTGTGCAGTGCAACGTGGTCTACTCAGGGGGCTTATCCATGAGAGGGTAAATCTGGGGCTGAAGTCGGGATAGTTAATAGAAAAGTAGTGCGCCGGGCGCGCGCCGGGCAAACATTCCCCCAGGGGGTTGGGTCAGTGCCTGTCTCTGCACATGGGAGGGGTAGGGATTGGCACACAGCGCCGCACCAACGCCAAACACTGAGCATAGAATTCATGATTCATCTGGTGTATCACTTGTCTTGTGGGGTATTACTGTTGTTATTTCAGCCTATGACTAGGCTTGGCCCCCGCATGGTGCGATTGTTTTGGAACCTTGCCCCAGCTTGTGCAAGATTCGTGGGTTCCCCCCCCCCCCTTTTGTAATAGCTACGCCCTTGTAATAGCTACAGTACTTGTAGGGACCGTATTAATTTGGTACCTACTTTCAATTCGGTACAAATGTAGTGCAGCCGCATAACACATGGGTTTGGTGACAAATTTGCCAGCTACATAGGGTCATGGACACATTTGTTGTGAGTGTTTGCCCACTTCCACCCACATAGCTCTGATTTGGGGGATATTTGTGTACCATCCCCGGAGCCGGAGGTGCACGTAGTGTGCGCACGGTGCGCAAGTGCCCCCTTGGTATGGTGCTCAGCTGTAAATCCAACGCTACGTGCAGGCTTGCTGATCCGCAGGACCATGAGTAAGACAACAAGAATGGAAGCACTGAGATTGGCTGAACGCCGTGGTCTCCTCTTGCCGGAGACTCCTGTCATCTGAGTCATCAGGGCGATCCGAGATCAGACCTTCTTTTGGGATGGAAGGGTTAAAGGCAGGATATGACGGTATGTTCTTGGCCGGCTGAGAGACAACTGCGGCTGGCGTTGGTAACCTGACAATGGTGCCGGAGTTCACGAAGCTTTTGAAGCTTTTGAAGGAGTTGCGTAGCGCCTGCGATGGCTCTCGTGGGAATTTCGAAATCACTTGTGCCCAGGGGTTTTGCTGACGAATAGGAGGTCGGTTGCGGCTTGCAAAAGTGTCTGCGCAAGGCGCCAACGCCATGACACTGCTTGAGGTGAGAGATCACGAAACGTCCAACCGGGGGACGGCGTTCTTGGGAAAGGGAGCCCTCAGATATCCGCAGCAAATGTTTGCATACTTCAGGAATGCTGTACAACGACACCCCCCCCCCCCCCGGACAGCTTTGTGTACAATTTGTTCTGCGGGGCTGGGTTGCCTGTGCCACACACCAGCACGTTGCCCCGTTTTCGTCCACTGCAGGAAGTGCAGCCTATCCTGTGTATCCTGGTATAGCATGCAGTGACCAAGAGTGACATACCCTCCCCCCCCCTTGCAAACTCCCCCGCCTTGCAATCTCCCCCCCCCACCCGGGAGACCGTCACTTCTATTTTTTTATAGTTAACATGTATTGTGCTGGTTTGTGTTGCCCATCTGCTTTACGCATGGCCTTGCATTGCTTTCCCATTACTTCAAATCAAGCACCTGTGTGTGTTCTGTGATATTCTCTCTCCAAAGGCGTTGTATGGGTGTGTTGTGTTGCTACTTCAGACCCAAGATGTTTTCTCCCGGTGACCATGTACGGTACCACTCACGCACACTTGGTGCACATGTGCTTGCATTGGTGGAGGGTACCAGAGTTTGCCTTGAAATACCCTTGCAATCCCCCCCCCCCCCCGGGAGACCGTCACTTGGCGACCGTCTCCCCCCCCCCCACCCGGGAGACCGTCGCGCGCTAACCCGGGAGTTTGCAAGGGGGGGGCAGGGTACAACGGCATGTATGGATTGAGGGGTAGAATGGTCAAAGAGATGCTGTATGAGCCCTGAACACACACCCTTCCACAGCTGCACTCCAGCGGCATCCAAACAAGGCACAAGGTGGTGCTGAAGAAAACCTCTGGGACATGGGACTGCTGTGTTTGGTCTGCGAAGGGACACGTGACGGTCTCCGCCTGAGGGGGAGGTTGGGGTCATATTCGGGGGTTGGGACTGAACTCAACCGAGCGAGGACTTGCAAACGCTCCAGCCAAGCCTGTCAACCCAAATGACCCCTAGCCCTTAATGTGCTGCCGCTGTTTACTGGGCACACCCCCGCCCCGCCGCATTATCCCTGGGGGAGCGTTAGCGCGCCGGGCGCGCGCCGGGCATCTTTTTTTTTACCATTAACCACCCGTAACTGTTTTTGCCCCCACCTCACCAAAAAATTTGGAGTACCTTCTTGCTGTGTCTAAGAATTGGGCCCATCCTTTGCACCCAATTCATGACGATGGCAAGGGTGGTGGTTGGAAGTGGTGGGAGTGACAATTTGCGTTGTTGAATTCTCATATTTCGGCTTATACAAGGTGCCTTGCAGAGAAGGTTTGCGGTCTAGTGCGGTCTCCTTGGGGGACTTCCCAAGATGAGGATAAACTTTGGGCTAGAGATAAGATACTTAATACAAAGGTAGTGCGCCGGGCAAACATCCCCCCCCCTGAGTCTGAGCGTGCCACGGTTCATTTTGTGTTCACGGTTCATTTTAGCAGATGGCCTTGCTGTTTCTGAATGACATGTGCCCGAGATCCTTTGACATTCTTACCCACAATACATATTAGGGGGTTGGGGTCATATTTGGGGGTTGGGGTCATATTAGGGGGGTTGGGGTCGTATTAGGGGTTTGGGGTCATATTAGGGGTTTGGGTCATATTAGGGGGTTGAGGTCGTAGCAGGGGGTTTGGACGGGAGGTTGGGTCATGCTGGGGTTGCAGCCACCAGCCCAACCACCAAGCCAGCCACCCGCCAGCCACCCCTTAGCGTCCCTCCTACCCAGCTCCGGCATGCTTCAGATCCAGCCAATCCCAGGACAGTGAAGTTTGGAAACGGGGGGGAAGGGGGGCACATTCAACTTACCTGGGCAATTATTTTGACCAACATTTGCAGAATGCTGCACCATTTAATAGTACACTACAATCAAGACAAATTGCAGCACACAACACACCATCAGAAAGAGATGTCGCTGGGCACACTGCCTGTTGCAGTACACCTCGCTTACTTTCAGAGTTTCGGCGTGTCATTTCTTGCTTCCTGGGGAGAAGTTTGCCATTTGCCACCCATTGCCCATTTGAACCCCTTTCAACCCCTGATCATTGCCTCGGCCGTGTGGCAAAAGTGTTGATGCAATTTATGCGGCTTTTGGCCTTTTTTTATGTAAGTGTTTTTGCTGGCCTTAGGGAACGTGTCGTACCCCTCTAGAGGGATGGTATTGTGGATGTTATGACAATTTACCCATGGCGGGATCTCAAACGATGTGTTTTGCAGCTTCAAGCCCTCCCTATGGCTAGCTCTCAGCCAATTGAACGACAGAAAATCGATTTCTGCAATGAATATGCGATCAACAACACTGAAGCAGTTTGCACAGCTCCACAAGAGAAAATCCCAAAACTAGTTTTTTGATTGTGGCCAGTCACACTGATCAATTGTCCCATCCAAGACATGTTTGGGTTTTTTTTCATATTGTTCATATGTCCCATATTGTTCACCCGATTGGGCTATTGGGTGCTTGGCAGGCCGTGGGGGCTCCCACTGGCTTGGTGGCTCGGTTGGTGGCCGGGCTGGTGGTTGCACATTGATAGATGGAAGCAAGCATTCATCCTACCCCCCCCCCTGCAATCTCCCCCCTTGCAATCTCTCCCCCCTTGCAACGCCCCCCCCCCCCCCCAGGAGACCGTTGCTTCACTGTTTAGGCAATATCTATTGCGGTGGTTTGTGTTGCCCATCTGTCACACACACGTCCCTGCATTGCTTTTCCATCGCTTCAAATCAGTCACCTGTGTGTATTCTGTGATATTCTCTCTCCAAAGGCGGTGTATAGGGTGTCGTGTTGCTTTTTCAGACCCAAGATGTTTTCTCCTGGTGACCGCGTATGGTACCACGCACGCACACTTGGTGCACATGCGTTGGCCACTGTTGTGGGGCTTTCATGAAACGGGCCGCAGTTTTGCCACATGCGGTACATACGCCCTGGTGGGGTCACTCAAGTGGATCATGAGAGTGCTCAACTCTGAAGGCTCCAGGCTGTCTGTGGCGGTTGCACCACCCAAGTCGCTTCACCTGTGTTCTGTATGCTTGCATCAGTGGAGGGTAACACAGTTTGCCTTGAAATACCGTTGCAATCCCCCCCCCCCCCTGGGGGGGAGACCGTCACTTGGCGACTGCTCCTCCCCCCCCTCCCCCGTGGAGAGACCGTCGCGCACTACTGGGGGGGATTGCAAAGGGAGGGGGGGGTGATTGGATCATTCATCGTAAGCAGGCATTCATCGTAGTCGGCCATGCAATTGGTCAGGCAGGTCGTGTGTGGCAGTTTGTATGCCCTCCCTTTTGCGCTCAGGAGCAGGCCTCTTCCGCATGCATTCGTGGCATCATCCCGTTGGATGATTGCCTCCACTGCCATCGCACAATGCCTGGGTACGGGACGTTGACAGTGCGGCTTGTTGCGTTCAAGGGGTTGGCCGATCCCCCTTCAGCATCGTATGTCCAGCTGCAGTTTGGCGACCGCTCCCGGCGGACTGCTGTCACGGAGGGGGCGCAGCCCGCTTTCCGAGAGGCCATCACTTTCCCCGCATTCCAGCCGAAGGATGCATTGAGCCTCCGCCTGTTCGCCGCAGACACACACCAACTCCTGGGCGAACTGCAAGTTGACGTCGAAGGGCCTACTGCTGAGCTCCAGTCCAAGTCGCTCAGTCTGTCAGGGGGTGTCCCGGGGCAGGTACGTCCCTGGGAGTCGATTTTGGGCGTGCGGTAGGTTTCCTCCCGTTCTCTGTGATCGGGCTATCGCATAGCACACGGGGGAAACGTTAGCGTGCTAGGCACATGCCGCGCCCTTTTTCCACCCATGACCTATTTTCCCCACATTGGGGCCCCTGAGGCGGTAGGGGTTATGTAGCCGTTCCTCCCCACCTTGGGGACCCCGAGCTGGCAGGGGTTATGTAGCCGCTTCTGGTGGGGGATACGGGTTGGGGATATGGACTTTCGGTCGCCATTTCTGGTTTCGTTCCCGCACTGAGACGGCAGGGGTTGACCAGCCCCTTCTGATTTCGTCCCTGTGCTGAGTATTGTTGGAATGTTCTGGCCTCTTGGGAATTCGAGTTCGAGTTTCAGTCCCAGTTCTAGTTCCCAAGTGCAGCTCAAACCTCAACCTGAAAGGGGAAGGCTTGCTTTGTAGGGAAGGATTGCAATTCGTTCTGCCTTTGGGGGCCTTCTCCAGGGGCGGGTAAAACAGGGGTAACGTTGGGAGAGTTAATATGAAAGTGGCGCCGGGCAAACACTCCCCCATTGAGTGAGGGTGGGACTCAGGACTGCAGCCTAATGTAGCGGTAAGGTTTGCCCCGCACGCCCGGCCCCCGTAGTATGCTCTCGAAGGTAAGGTCTTTGTTTAGCACCCCTGTGCTTGCTGAGCAGCGGGATGGAGCACATTGCCAGTTGTAGATCGTTTTTTTTGGGGGGGGGGTGGGAGGGGTGCAACCCGTTGCAGTTGTCACAGTTTTAGTCGTCGTTATGGCGGCATTCTTTGGAGGGGCCACCGCAGAGGGCATGTTGCGGCGATGGTCGCCATCCTGTTAGATGCCATTTGGGCCCGCCGACTTCCATTTCCACCTGGACGCATCCGACCCTGAGCATTGGCAAGCCTTTTTGGCTGTCACACGTACGCCCCCCTCCCACTGCCGGTTGTCGTCCCACAACATTATGTCCTTTCGCTGCAGTTTGCATAGAGTGGGGCGTGCGAGGGCCCAGGGTAGGAGGTCAGGTGCGGTGCATGCCTGGGGGGCCCGGAGCACGGATGGCAAGAAGATGGGGGGGGGGGGGGGGCAGTGATGTATTAGCGTAGGAGGAGGGGGGGTACCCCCCTCCTGGACCCCCTGCCCCCCTTCCTCCCCTTCCAAGGTTTGAGGCTGACAGCCCAAACTTTGCTTCGGCGCCAAGAGGATTTAAACTTAAAATTTTTTCGGCCTGCCTTCGGCGGGGACCATAGGGGACCCTGGGGGGGGAGGGGGGTCCCAGCCAACCACCCCCCCCCCCCCTACCCACCCCTCCCGCCCCCTTCGAATACGTCCCTGGGGGCAGATAACGACATCGGAGGGGCTGGGCAGGAGCTGGGAGGGAGGGTGGTGGTGGGGGGCGGGGAAGAGGCCGACAGAGGCCGGGGCTGTGAATACTTCCAACAGGTGAATCTGGAATGGACCTTCGATTTCGACCCTGACACGGAGCCCAAGGACGCCGCCTACGGGACCCTCACCGTTGAGGTTGCCAAGGCTCAACGTCTGCCCCCCGCCTCAGAGTTCGAGGACACGGTGGACTCGCAGGTGCAGGTGACATTCGCTGCGCACGTGCAGAAGACGAAGGTGAAGCGCAAGTCCGTGAACCCGTTCTGGAACGAAAGCTATCAATTCGAGGTGCCACTGCACCTGCGGCCGTGCGTGTTCAAGGCCTGTGTCTGCGGGCGCTGGGTCAGGCCTTTGCTTAGTGGCTGGTTGATAGTATACCGGGGGGGGGGGGGGTGGGTCAGAGGCCAAAAACAAGTTTGTGTACCTAAAATCGACCTCCAAGTTCGGGCCTCTTTGATAAATTTCATTTTTTTCCTGAGGAAAAATTTTCTGATGTGGGTGGGTGGGTGGGTCAGCCAAAATCCCAGGGGGCCAATTTGACCCCCCCCCCCCCAGTATCACGAAGCAAAGGCCTGCGCTGGGTCGTTGCGGAGCAAATGTGCTGCGGTGGAGCGGCATGGCCCGCCATCTGCCAGGATGTGGCCGACCGTGGGGCTGGCAAGGCACGTACCGTACGCACTGTCCGAACGTCTGTGCCGCAGTCTGTGGTGCTGCGGCGTGAGCTACCCCCCTCCCCAATGTCGTCAGCCTGGGCCATGTTTCTTCTTTCCGGGGGGGGGGGGGGGGGGGGGCGACACGGGGGTGGCTGAGGGATGATTCTCGTTTCCAGAATGGGGGCCACCGACATGGCCGGGGGGTCTCCCCCCTTGCGCAAGACCGCCTTGCGCAGTCGGTCGGTGAAACCGTCAAGTTTGGTGCCTCGCACGGCGCGGTGCCTTTTGCGCGGTGCCTACGCAAAAGGGGGGTACCACTTTTTGGGCCCGTCGTCCTCCAGCCGTTGCATCCTCCAGAATGCAAACCAGAACACAACACACACGAGGGGTCATCCGTGCTGCGGCGTGGTCCGGGCTGTGCATGCCGTGTGTCCCAGGCGCGCCAACGACCCCCCACCCCCATGCACCAACAGAATGTTTCAATGTGCCCACGCACTACCCTACGCACCAACGGGTTTGGCACAGCCAACCCCCCCCCCCCCTTTGCCCCGACGGGAGCCGCACGTCAGGGGGCGTATGATGCTACATGCCTCACATACGCACCCGTGCCCCGCAACTGCAGAAAAAAAAACTGGCTACTGTCCGCAGAGAGTGTCCAGTGCCCACAATTAGCCAGTGTCCAGGGACACATTCGAATACAAAATCACCTGGAGGAGAGGTTGTTACATTAAGCGCAGGCTGGGCGCCATATAACTCCTTTTTTGGGGGGTCATTTATGTAGCATACCCCAATGGGGGATATGGGACTTCTAACCCCTTGTACGATCATCATTTTTGGAGACAAAATGATCACCCAATTTATTATCGATTTTGATCCCTCTACACCCCCCCCCTAATCTGGGGGTCACGTTTTTTGGAAATGGGGGGGGTCAAAATGTTTTGCGCATTGTGGCCGCTGTACGTTGATTTGGACCTAGGGCATGGATTATTTTTTCCTTGTACATTTACCCCTGAACCAATGGCGGGGGTCCTGGCTTCGATTTTCAGGTACTCCCAGTCATCCCCCCCCCCCCCCAGGCCTCGAAACTTTAACCTTTTTTTTTTTGGGAAATCCTTCTTTCGCTGCTGGAATGGGGTTGGGTGATCATCTGGGAAAATGAGAAAATGAGAAAAGGGCTTCGGAAAAGAGCATATTTTCAAAAACTCTTCAGGTGCCACTCAACGTAAAAAAAAAAGTTAGCAATTCTGGGGCTTTCGGAGGGCCCATGGCCCAGGCTACATGGGCCTAGTGGCCGCTACGTGGGCCCCCATGGGTGCTCAAGTACCCGTATTGTCACCAAATGCCCAGGACGGGGTCGGGTGTTCGCTTGGTGACAGTGCGGGTACTCTAGCACCCATAAGAACCCACATAGTGGCCGCTAGGCCCATGTAGCCTGGGCTAGTGAAGGGGGCTGTGAGCAGTAGGTCTTTGTCTGTGCAGTGCTACACTACACGGGGCAGTAGGCAACGGGGCTCCTTCAGAACACTACCGCTCTACAGGGGCCTAGGGGCCAGTGGGCCTTTTTCTGTACACCGCCGCAGCACAGGGCCATGGGCAGGGGGTATCCTCCTTTACACTGCCGCACTGCAGGGGGCAGTGGGTAGTGGGCCTCTTCCAGTACACTACCGGACTGCAGTGGGCAGTGGGCGATGGGGCTCCTGCATTATGGTGCTGTAGGGGGCAGTGGGTGGTGTGCATCCTTCACTACACTGCCGCACTGCAGGGGGCAGTTGGCAGTGGGCCTCCGGTACACTGCCGCACTGCAGGGGGGTGGGGGCCAGTGGGCCTCCCTCAGTACTGCTGCCTTCCGCTCGCTCATTTTGGACCTGCTTTCTCGCGATTGGGTGGTAGTCCTGGCCGGCGCTTCAATAACCAACGGTGGTGGTCGGCTGGATGTGCGTCTTCGGTCTCGCAGGTCCCCAACTGCCCCGGGGGAGGGGGGGTCCGTAAGCAACGGACTGGCCATGAGGGATGACCTTCGCCACACATCACTTTATTTCAGATCTACGATGAAATGGACACCGTGTACTTTGAAGTGCAGATGGAGGATGGGACTGGCATCGGCACTGCCTCCCTCCGGCCCAACTACCACGCCACAGGCAAGGGCGCGGACTGGATACCTCTGGAGTGCCCCGATCGGCAATTTGAGGGGGGGGAGGGGCCCGAACTGTTCATCCGCAACAATTTCAAGGCGAAAAAGAGGAAGGTGCCGTGCCCTGGTCCCCGCTCTCTTGTAGTTGGCCACGCTGTGGAGGGCACCCTTTGGAGAGGGAGGGAGGGAGGGAGGGAGGGAGGGAGGGAGGGAGGGAGGGAGGGAGGGAGGGAGACAGAGAGACACAGGGAGGCTGAAGTTTGCCGACTATGTTTGACCTGAGGACCCAGTGAGATTGCGTACAAAGCCAGGCTGATTTTTTTGCATGGACCCACGTCCAATATTGGCCAGTCCTCCCCCATGCCTTTGTCTCTTTTGCTTGCGCACAGTCTTTTTCGCTCTCTGACACTCTCTCTCGCGCTCTCTCGCACTCTCCCTCGCGCGCTCGCTCTTCTCTCTCTCTCTCTCTCTCTCTCTCTCTCTCTCTCAATCCCTCCCTCCCTCCCTCCCTCTCTCTTTCTCTACGACACTGCGTGTACACCAGTACAAGGCATATGTTGTGATCCAACCCGGAGGCCTCAGGCACACGCAAGCATGAATCCGTGAACACTGTGTTGCACTATCAAGTGCTGAATGCCTGGTGATGGTTTTGCGTGGTATTGCGTTGGGAGGGGAGGCTGCCAATCGCGGCTGTACCAGTACTGTATGGGCTTGGGTCGCCGATGTGGAGGCTGTTGTGCTTGATGCGTTGGGTGTTTTGAGGGGGCAGTGTGGGTGGGTTTGCAGGACGCCTTCTGGACGCCCTGAAGAATGCGGAGTTTGCGTTCCTTTTGCAGCTCGGGGAGAAGAAGAAGAATTGTCACGAGGACGACGTGGATTTGGGGTACAAACCGGTGATCAATCCAGAAAAAGGGCTTGTGCCTGAGGAGCGCTTTTACATTTGGTGTGTGCTCAGCGTGAATAGTAGCAGTGCCCTAATGCCGCGTGCAGCTGCAATGGCATTCGCAATCGCAGCTGCGGCTGCAGCTGCGCCAAACCTTCTGCCATAGAGGGTGCCGCCCGCGCGGTGCGGAGTCGGAGGGTTGTGCACACAAATTACGGAAATACGAAATGTCGCTAATCAGTGCTGAGGGCGGTGGCCCCTTTTCCATCAACAGGATGCGGCCTCCCTGGCAGGGGGTGTGGGCAGCCCCAGCCATCAACACCCGAGGGATGAGGTCTTTGGAGCGGAGAAGACCGTTATTGCGCGCAAACCCCTTGAGCCACCGCGTCGCTGCCTTCTTTCAACGAAGGGTGTACATTGCACTGCAACGTCACTTCCTCTGACGCCCGCGGTGCGATGACGGCACCCTCATAGCGACGGCCAGGCCTTTTACCCGTCGGCCTTCCCGTGGCCGTTACATTGTAGACAGATAAAGTCGCGCATCCAAAGCCTGTGGTCGGACCGGGCACTCTGTACCGCGGTCCCTTCGTTGCCCGGAAAGGACGATCTTTTGCGGGGAAGGCCATCGAGTGGACCAAGAACCCGCTGGGCTGTCCTGCACCCGCAATTCCCGTTTTCCAAAACTGACGCCGTTTCGGGCGCACCGCAAGTGCCGCCTCCCCGACAAACGGGCCGCTGCTGTTTGATGCCGGAAGGACGTCCCTTCGACGCGCCCGGTCGGGTCGGGAGGCAGCCCATTTGGGCATCCGAAAGGAACGTTCAAATGGTACTCCTTCAGTGGAGGGGGGGGGCGCACCATGTGTCAGATGCCCGGGCATCTACTTCCGCGTTGGGTTGGTGAGGGTTGGTGAGGTTTATTGAAGGGTTTTCTGGAGCCCATTTCCGCAGACCCGTGCAGTTCTGTTTTGGCATGCCTTCGTGTCTCGGTGTCCTACCCTCGGGCGTAGCCGGTGGCAAGACGTGGGGCGAAGAACGCAACGGATTCACTGCACGACACACAAAGGCGTACCGTAAAAATCGGACGTATAATCGTCGTCTTTTGGGCATACAGGCCTCATGGTGTCACACCATAGCCAGAGGAGGCGGCTGATTGGGGGTCGGAACACCGTTCAGTTGTGTGGGTTACTCCCCGCTTCACTTCAAATCAGGTATGAGCTCCTGGAGAACCGGCCCTTCCGCAAGGCGTTCGCCACAGCCCTTCACGAGTCTTATGTGAAGAAGGGGAAGGGAGGGAAGGATGCGCCGTACGAGAGCATGGACGCGTTGATTGAAGGGGAATGGAAGGTGTGCGGTGCAGGGCCAGAGGGGAGCGTGCGGCATGGGCGGTTGCCTGCGCAGTATGGGACGGCATAGTGCTGGGTAGGGGGGGGGGGGGGGGGGCATGGCGAGTGAGAGGCATGCGCATGGGAAGAGGTGTAAAGAGGGGCAGTCCCCGTAGCGCTCTCCATACAGCTGCCTCCGCCCTGCAGCCCCTGCGGCATGCGGTTCCATTCTCTCCAGTTTTTTTCCTGTCGAAAATGGCCAAAAAAGCGTGCCGTGCAAAGGCGATGTGTGTCGGGGACTGTGTGCATGGAGACCACCCCAGATGATGGGCGGGGCGCTATTCGGTCGGTTGTGTGCCCAACTCCCCTTTTGGGGGTCAACAATTCCCAAACGCAGCTGTATGAATCGGAACACACACCAACACGCTGGCAGGCCCCTTGCGCACCACCTACGCCCTTGGCCCCGCTGTACCTGGGTTCGTACATGGTACATATGAGCTCGGTGTACGTTGGAGCAGACGGGTTATTCCATCACCGCCCCCTCCCCTCCTCCCGTTTCGACCAGGCGAGCCGAGTATCCGGTGTATTGCATCATTCCCGCTTCCCAGCGGGCTGCTCCCCCGCCCCCCCCCTGCAGATGCCCCTCACCAACGCCGGAATTTCGTAGTTTGGTGTTTGGAGTGCATGCCTTAGAGCGTGCAATGTGTGTGTCCTCACAAGCTTGGTTCCAATATTCAGTCCTGCTTAGGCGAGGATTTGGGTTAGCTTAGTGCGGGCCGGCAGAGTGGGGGGGTTTGGCACAAGGCCTCGGTATCTGATTGTTTGCCTTTGGCGGCGCCTATTGGCCTCTCGCCACTGCTCATTCTGACCCTCTGTGGGCCCGTACGTGTTTTGGTTGTGTTAACGGAGCCCCTGGATGACTTGTCCTGTTTGACTACTCCGGGTTGGCTGTCCCCAAGACGGGCTGTTGCCCGTGCCGTTGACCAGGTGCATCCAGATGCACACTCCGAGTCCATGCTGGGTTTGACGACTCCACTGACTTGAGCGCGCTGGGGTGTGCATCTGCAGGATAATTTTCCTGACAGGGGCTTCTAACAACCACAATGATTCTTTCCCGTTTTTCCTTTCCTTGTTCTCCTTCTGCGCTCTGCACCGTTTTCGGCGAGCGCGGTCTGCCCTGTCCTGTTCCCCTCCTTGGTTCGTCCCTTTCCCCCTGCCCAGTTTCTTCCCCGCCCTCTCCATTCTTTCTGCCCTGGGGGGCATTGGGTGGCGGGGGTGCGTGTTGCTGTAGGGAGGGGGTACAGGAGGGGGCGGGGGAGGGGGAGTGGGAGTGGGTTCGTCTCTCCCTGTCCCCTCCTTCCCCTTGAGGAGGGGGATCCTGGCTCAAGGGGGCTCCTTGTTGGTGTCGGTGTGCTTGGTGTGGGTGGTTTTGGCCACTTGCTTCGGCTGGCCCACATATCCCTGTCTGTCCTGGGTGTAGTTGCATGCTGTTTGCTGGCATGATGGCCTTCGCTGGCGCGGCGGTGGTAGACCATGCACGTAGCGCCCGCCGTCAGTCTAAGGCTTCGGGACCGGGGCTAGTTCCCCTTCGTATGCGTCCCCGCAGTTGGGTGGGGGGGGGGGGGGGCACTGTATACTCGGCCGGCGGTCGGCGGCACTGTCCGGTGGTGCGCCTTGCATGTGCGCGCGGCGCATGGGCACAGCACAGTGCGCTGGCCTTGTGTACAGTGTAGTCGAGTGCCACAGCGCGTGATGTTGAAAGTGCAACGCTTGTGCAGGGCGCAGAGTGTTGAGCATTTGGGGTGCCGTGCGGTATGCAGAGTGCACAACGTGAACTCTTAGGGTGTGGTACGGACCACGACACTCGGCACGGCGGGTGTGCCAGACCGAATTGATTCAGCTTCACCTGGAATCAAAAACCGGAGTCCATTTGGTGCCACAGTCTTTGGTGCCCCAACCTGCTGCCCCTGCCCCCCCCCCCCCCTTGGCAACCAGCATACTTCGCTTTTAGGGTACCTACCCCCTTTGTTGCGGTGCCCCCTTCTCCTAGCCGACCCCCCCCCCCCAAGGGATGCATTAGAACGGCCATACACCGTAGGAGGAGGCGGGGTACCCCCCCCCTTGGAACCCCCTCCCTCCTCCCCTTCCAATGTTTGAGGCTGACAGCCAAAATTTTTGCTTCGGCGCCTTTGGCGCCAAGAGGATTTAAGCAGCGGGGACCATAGAGGGACCCTGGGATGAGGGGGCTCCAAGCCAAACCCCCCCCCCCCCCCTTGCAGACCCCCTCCCCCACCCTCCCCTCTCCCCCTTCTAATACATCCCTGCCCCCCTCCCGCCCCCATAGGGGGCCTTCAGTCACCTTTGCTTTGGTTTGGGAGTTTATGTCATAGACCCACCCTGGACCACTGCACCACCAACGCTGCTGCATCGGGAGCGGGTTGGGGGGCATGGAGAGGTGCGCGCGGAGGTGCGTGGTGCAGAACAACCGGAAGACGCGAGGTGGCGATCGATGCCTGGCCCCGATGCCCCCTTTTGCGTGTCTCGGTGCCTCTTCCGCAGGTGAAGACCCGGCTGCGGCTGTTCAACAAGGTGCGCAGTGCCGCACTGCACTTCAAAGTACATGGAACGCCGGTGGTACCCCCGGAGCAGGAGCAGAAGGATTGGTACCAATGGAAGGAGTACTCCATCATGCGAGAGGTCTGTGCGTGTGCCCCCCGAGTGCGGCCCCGAGGACGCTGTCGGTGCCACGTCAGACGCTTGGAACACCGCCAACCGCCATCGGTTGACGCCACTCCCTCAGTCTTTGTTGCCGGTCTTGTGCAAAGGGATCGGTGAGAGGTTTATGGCTCCGGGACACGGCACGGGCAGGGGCGGGGGCTCTCGTGCCGTGGAATCGATGGCACCGCATGAAGCCCAACAACACCGGCCATCGGAGTGGGTACACCTGAATGTTCGACCAAGGAAGTCAACACGCCACTCCAGCGCCATCGATTGTCTTTCAATCTGCGCAAAAGGGGTCAGGACGATGTCCTGTACTCATCCTGTGCAGGGCTGCAACCCTCGTCAACCAAAGGCAAAACCACAGCTGCCCACATATCTCACAGCAATGCGTGGGTAATTCTAATCCCCCCCCCCCCCTTGTCTAAGCTACGGTGCTGCAGCGGGCGTAGGGACTGTATTGATTTGGGACTATTGGTGACCTAATTTAATTCGGTACCAAATGTAGTGCAGCCACATAAGACATGGGATTGGTGACCATTTTGCCAGTCACATAGGGTCATGGACACATTTGTTGTGAGTGTTTGCCCATTTGAACCCACATCGCTCTGGTTTGGGGCAGATTTGTGGGAACACAGGTGCAGGTTAGGGTGCACTATACCATGTGGTCACTCACGTGTGGTGCGCGCAAGCTACGCCCTTGTCTACGCGTCAGTGGGCGCAGGGACCTCATTAATTTGCGACTTTTCCGTAGCTTAGACAAGGGGGGGGGGGGGGGGGGTAATACAGCGACAGAATGGTGGTATTTGAATCATGTGCCCGACATTCTGTGGGTTAAGATTGCAGTGTGTCACGTGAATGCGCCCCCTTGCACTGGACCGCAGGGTACTTCTTGTGTCACAGCGAAAGGCGCCTATGGCAATGTCCCTGAAGCGCTTTTTGTTCTGAATTTGTTGCTTTGCAGCCTCGTGCCTTGCAGCGTACAGCAGTGATGTATTAGAACGGCCGTACACCGTAGGAGGAGGGGGGTAACCCCCCCGGAACCCCCCCCCCCCCTCCTCCCCTTCCAATGTTCGAGGCTGACAGCCAAAATTTTGTTTCAGCGCCTTCGGTGCCAAGAGGATTTAAGGTTAAGACCATAGTGGGACCCTGGGAGGGGGGGGCGTCCCAGCCACCTCCCCCTTCCCCCTCCTCCCCTTCAGACCCCCCCCCCCCTTCTAACACATCCCTGGTGTACAGGTTGGCATTCGGCTTTTGCATCCCACGGCGGGGGTGCGCTGGAGCGCCGACCTGTATTCCACGCATGGGCCATCCTGACGGGGGAGGAGACCGACTGCCCAAGGCTGACATGCCTGGCCCCAGGGTTCCACGACTCGGCACCACTGAGGGGGTGGGGGGCTTGGGGGAGGGGCCCCACCCCACCCCACCCACCCCACTTCGACCCACCCACCCACCCACCATCTACCCCACGACACAGAGCAGTGAAACAGGGAAAGTCCGGGGCCTCCGTTGGCACAACCGACCAAGGGAAAGGAAAGGGAAGTTGAGAGGGAAGGATGGGCCAAGGAGGAAGAGGAAGGACACAAGGCGGTGAGAGGCCGATGGGCACCACCGCCGATGGAGGGAGAGGGTCCAAGGGAAGGGCAGCGAACGGCGATCGGCCAATAGGCGCCGCCAGCTGCCGACGAGAACAATACACCAAAGGCGACACGCCCCCCCCCCCCCCCCCAACAGGGTGACATGCCTGGCCCCAAAGCTCCTTTTAACAACTCGGCACCACTGAGGGGGTGGGGGGTGTGGGGGAGGGGCCCCACACCACACCACCCACCCCGCTTTGACCCACCCACCCACTACCCACCCACGCCTTAGAAGGTGACATGCCTGGCCCTTTCACGCAGGAGGTTGCAAAGTCGTACAAGGTGGCAAAGGCCCTAAAGGCCTCGTTCAACACAGTCATGTACGGCAAAGAGGCCCCAGACTCCACTGAGACCTCCATGAAGGACGTGCGCCTGGATAAGAAAGGGCACGCCATCATCTGCCAGCACGTGTACTGTGCCTTCGTCCCGGAGATGAGCAAAAAATTCGCGAAGAAGATTGCTGCCGAAGATTGGGCGGCATTTGATTCGGAGGTGCGTTTGAGTCATGTGAACGAGTGAGTGAGGCCACTGCAGCAGGAGGACTACCAAAACCTGGCATTTGTGCTCCCTGGCTATGGCCCGGGGGGGGGGGTGGGGCACTCCGCGGGTCCAGGGAGCCCCCCCCCCCCCCCCCTAGGGGGCCTCCGGCCAACAGTCAGTTGCCAAAGGTGCCGCCCTCAGGAGTCCATGGGCGCCAAATCGCTAAATCGCCCCACCAGGACCCCCCTCCAACCGACCCTCCCGGACCCCCCCCCCCCCAAAAAAAAACCCCTCCGACCCCCCCCCCCCCCTCGCCCCTCCCAGAACCCACCCTCCAAGCCCCCCCCCCCGGGGACCTCTGGCCAACGGTTAGTGGGGGGGGTTTTGGCACAAGGCCTTGGTGGTTGGCTTTGTTAGCTTGTGGCAGCGCCTATTGGCCTCTCGCCCTTGAACCTTCTGCTATGACAAGTTAGTGGGGGGGGGGAGTTGGCGTCCAAACCCAAGGAGCCGCCCCCGGGGGGGGGGGGGGGGCTATGGCGGATCCCTCATGGACCAAGGATGGCCCACTTCTGTTCTGTGGAAGGGGAGGGGGGCATGCATGTGACACAGCAATCACATCAATTGTTCATTCCACCGGATCTTCATATTTTTTAAACCAGTTTTGGCATGTCCTCTCATCCCATGCCTTGTTGCCGTCAACGGCGAGCGAGTCAGCTCAGACTTGCCACGAGCGTCCGCCAGCTCAGACATGATCGGATGGAGCAGGGTCCTACTGAGCCGCACACCAGACACAGCACGTTCCTATTGAGTTCCGGTGGTGCAGGGGGGGGGGGCGGGTATTACTGAGTGGCCTTTGGTGCGGGGCGGATTGCTACTGAGAACCGGTTTCCCTGCCATACGCCAGTGGCATGTCTGGGTCAGCCGGACACAATGGTGCAGTCTCTTCCAGGGGGGTGCAGGAAGTGCATCTTGGCCCAACCCGTGCGTGCACAAGACTGTGAAGACCGCCTCGCACGCGCACGGCAGGTCTAGGGCTGGGCAGGCAGCAAGTCACCCCACTGCATGTGGTCCGCGCGATCATTAGGGGGGGGGGTCAATGAAGCGGAGCGTCGTCCGAATCCCGAATGTCTCGGCCGACATGACCCGCCGCGTGGGGCAACAGAAACTGTGGGCCACAACAGCGGCTTGCGGAGCGTCCTTTGCGTTGCTGGCAACATGGCTCCACAACGTAGGCAACTTGTGACCACATTTCGTGAAGTATTGAAGTCTGCACGCCCACGTGATGCCATGGCGTTGACAGCTACTGACGGCGATAGTTGCCGCAGCCGTGCTTTGGATGAGAGCTTGTACCGGGAACTTGCTCGGGCCCATGCACCCATGGAAATGCCGTTGCCCTTCGACTCATTCTTCGTTGATCATCTTGGGATGGCGGCAAATTTTGACCCCATTCATGAGCTTGGCCGATTGCGCAATGCCATCTTGAGCCGTAGCATAAAGGTGTATAGCGTTCACCTTTGCGCAGAAGCATTGCTATCCGTAGCCCATCATGTGGGCATTACAGTTGGTGAACATTTGCTAGCCCCCGATGACAAGCAAAAGTTCAAAACCATCAAAGACTTTTGGGCCACTTTGAAGACCGTTGCAGACACATCTGTGACTCATGTTGCCCTTCCTAAGCATTTGAAGTTGCTGTCATGGGATTTGTACCTATTGGGTTCCCCAGTTGACATGTTTGTCCATGCCATCTTTGATGTAGCATTGGATGTTTAGGTGGCTCTGGGTCTACTGGCTCAAGCTGGTATTGGTTTCATGGCCATTTTCATTGAGTCGTATGGACATGCGTTGAACAAAACGTGGTACAAGCATGTGCAACGTACCGTGCAAACCTTCCTTGTCACCGGACATCGCTTGCTGGACATGGAGGCATCATCGGGTATCCCACAACATATGTACATGGTCCTGCCGGTGAATGTGGTGCGCTGTTCACAAAGGGAACTGTGGGGAAGATCTTCAGTCTCCGGAAAAATGGGGAACATGGGACTGTGAAAAGTGGGTGTCTCGTTCCATTTTTGTCCCATTTTCCTCTGCCACAACCCGCCACAATCCTCCACAACCCACATCCCGTGTGCTATGCCCGCTATTTCCCCATCCCCCCCCCCCCCCCAGTTCCCCCCATTTTCCTCCATTCCCCCCCTTTCTTCTCCATTCCCCCCCTTTTCTCCAGACTCCAAAATCCTGGTTTGGTGAGTTCGGTGGCAGTGAGCGACGATGCCTGGTTGTGCGTCCCGCCACCGGTAACTACACGTTACAGCCGCAGGGGTGGTCCCGAAATTCATGGCTTCAAACCGCGCGTTCCCCCAGCACGGGACTCGTCTCCTCCACCATCCTTCATCGGCGTCCATGGCACGTCTGACTACAAGTGCCTCCATCATCCCAATTCTTTGTGCAGTCCCCCGCAACCCCCGGCCTCGGGGGGGCCCTCGCGACCCCCGTGCCTCCGCCTGCACGTTCCCCAGAGTTTTGCTTAGCAACTCAGCATCTCCTGGGGGTTGGGGGGTTGGGGTTGGGGGGTCTGACACCCCCCTCTTCGGACCCGGATTTCATTGTGGGAAAAAAAGAAAATTTACAAAAGGAAACATTGATTTGGGCTGTTTTTGGTGCACAAACTTTTGGACTTTTGGGTTCCAGGAGCCCCGCCCCCCCAACCCCCCCCCCCCCTCTTCAGGAGAACTCTGACGTTCCCCCACCCCCGTCCCTGCCGCGCCGTTCCCCCGCTGCCCATCGCAGTTCGAGGCCCATGCGGACGACAGTTATCTGTTCACAAAGCTGATGAAGGACTGGGCGTGCTTCTGGTGCGACACCCTCACGGACTGGGAGTTCCAGACGTTCCTGGGCAGCCTGCTGCCCTCGTTGAACTCTGGGAAGCACGAGTGGAAGCCTTAGGGAGAGGGCGCCGTCCTGCCGGTCTGGTGGTCGCCGCCATCGCGTGCACGTGAGGGTCGTGTCCCTTCCGAAATGGCGTGGGGCACGACTGTCGGTGGGCACGCGACTGCCGGTGGCTTGCTCACGCCCGCCGCCGCCAGCCTTGGCGCAGACCCATACGAACAGCGACAAAGCGCTGCCCTTGGTCCCGCGCACTGCGACCCTGCGATTCAGGACTGTACATCGGGGGACTGTGCCATTGGGGACTGCCACCCGTGGTATTGCCGAGCAACCCTCTCATATCCCCCCTTCCCCATCCAGTTTTTTTGGGGACGCTAGTGCCGCGTGTGAATGGGGTTTGCCCCAACTCGGGAGAGGGTTATGATTCCAAAAAGGCTGCTCCGTGCCGTTGTGTGCACTGCCCCCGCGCACGCTTCGTTTATGTACAGGGGGGCGAGGGGCGACAAATTTGCTCGGAGACCGTTTCGCGGTGCAAATTTCGCCGTTAAGAAAGGTGGCGAACTTTTCCCCGGCGGAATCTTTCAGGGGCTTTGCCCTCCCAGGGCCCATTTTTGTGCCGTGTGGGTACCCCTGAATCCCCTCTCCTGCCCTCCACCCCTTCCCCATCTTCTATTGAATGGACGATTGATGTTGAACTCAGGGGGCCGTGGGTGGCGTCACTTCAACTTCGTTTTTTCATTCTTTTCTTGGAAACAGCCCTTTCCACAAGGTCGGGTGCCAAGACAACCGAGTGTTTCCTTCGCCGTGAAGGGGGGGGGGAGGGAGACGACGCCTCCGGCGCCCAAGGAGTCCAAGAGAGCATCGAAGAGGTGAATTAGCCATCAGCCTGAACACTCTCTGACTCTCCCGCTTGGGCAGTCTCTTTCTTTTTCATGTCTTGTGTGGTTTGTTGTAGTCATTTGGGCATGTGGCTCTTTGGGCTTTGGGGATTTCAAGGGTGGCCAAATTATCCCCCAGCCAAATTATCCCCCGGCCAAGTTATCCCCCGGCCAAGTTATCCCCCGGTGAAATTCACCGCCGGCGAAACTGTCTCCGGGCGAAAATCTCCTCCGCCCGTACACCGCCTTGTGTACACCTGCCGTCAGCGCCGGTCCCCAGAGTCCTCCCTTCCTGAGTTTCATCCGCGTGTCCTCTCGCTCCGCCTTCCGTCCAAAGTGCACAGTCCCCCCGTTGTCAGTCCCCTCGTCGCTCCCATGCGCCCTCCCGCTGCGCACAACCCCCGGTCGATCTCGTCCCCATGTCTCCACTTGCCCCGCGGCCTCCGGAGCAGCCCGCCCCGTACACAGCGACGGGCGAGGCCAGTGGAGGCCATACCGCGGAGCATGAGCGGGTCCCGCACACGCCACAGCGTCGGGGTAGCAGGACGCTGTGGCGTGCCCTGCGGGGCTGGTCAAGACCGTGGGCCGAGGTGCCTGAGGCCCGTGGGCTACCGCAGGGGGCGCACACCTTGCGGAGGGCACGAGGGGGGGGGGGGTTCGCTAAGACACGCACCCGCAACGGAGTTCTGACCCGAGTTTTGGCTCAAACCAATGAAGAAACCGAACCATAGGACCGCCAAAGGCCGATGCGGAATGGGGGGCTCGTGGGGCGGCACCCAAGCGCACGTGCTCTCATTCTTGGGCCAGTCCGCCCAGTGACAGAGCGCTGTCGAGCAGGGCGCAGCGGGTTCGGGTCCGGGCGAGAGGACACCCGAACGGCCCCCTTCCAACGGACCGCAGTTGTACCATGACAGTCTCATGACCTCCACCCCCCTTACCGTCACCAATTCCCGCTTGATTCCGCATCAATAGGGCCTGACAGGGGCGCGCTGGTGCCGGCCCTTGAAGGTCTTCTACGGCGATGTATTCCTGGACCAACACCCGCTGCCCACGTGAAGTGCCCCAAAAGTGGGAGACTCGAGCGACGAATCCACAGCAGCTGCTCGTGGGCTGAGGCTTTCTTGGGATTTGGGGGCGGCAGCTTTCAAAGCCCCGCGAGTAGAGGGGGTGCCCAATCGTTCCGTATCAGATCCAAGCGGGATCTGAGACCCAGCCCCTCACCGAGGCAGGCCAGCGCAGTCATAGAGGCATGGCCGTCGAGGCCAAAGCCTGGTACTCTGGGGTGGAGGGGAAGTCCGCGGGGGAAATTCCGTGTTTCGAATGGGTGCGGAATTTCCCCCGCAATTTTCAAAGTGCAGGTCCGGAACACTCCCCGTGCGGACACACAAGCCCCCAGCAGCAGTCACCTCCGTAGCACAGTTCACAATTGACCCTTTATTGCACTTCATTCTCGGGCTGACGGCTGCGATGCTCGTAGCGCCTGTCTCGGTTTCCTTTGTGTGGGTTCCAGTGCATGGATGTTGAATGGTCACACGGGTGACGCATGGAGCCGCACCGTGTGCTTTGTGATGTCAGGCAGGATTCTCACCAACCAAACGCAGGGGTGGAGTTCAGTTCTTTGACAATTTGGACATCGCAGGAACTATTGCCGGCTGCTTTGCTGTGTTGTGTGTCTTTTGGGGACTGCAAGCCCAGGAGGTGCGGGATTTTCCCCTTGATTTTTTGGAATGGGTGCGGGATATTCCCCGTGCAGAACTTTCCCCTGCGGAAAAACCCCCATACAGCACCCCCCCCCCCCCCCCCCCCCCGGGTGTATGGGCGTGGGGGGGGGGGGGGCAAGTCCGACCCTGTGGCCCAAAAAGGTTTCCAAGAGCCACCGTCCCGTTGTGTTCTCAAAAGCCCATGCCGAGCAAATGATGATACGAACTCAAGTGCCAGCTCTTGCCACGAATGCCCCAACTCTCTCATCGCTCCCTTTTGCACTTCTGCACCTCCTGCAACCCCTTGAGCCTGTTTGTTTGGCAGGGGTTCAGGTGTCTGATCAGCCCCTGACAGTGTATGCAAGGATTGTGTACTGTGCGTGCCCCATGCGCACACTGTGCCGGACCTCTATCACGCGCCGTTTAATTGGGAACTAATGCATCATGACCCCAGCGTATGTTCACGCACAGTGCAGTGCCAGCAGTGCTTGGTACCTTAACGTGTTCTGAAGGGTTCTGCCCCCCCCTCGCGGACTGGAACTTTGGGCCAATGCAGCAGGCCACTGGCCACAAGCCCGCACTGAGAACTGAATACGCAAGGAAGGCTGTGGGGCAGGCGCGGCTGGAGCGAAAGTGGCAGTTCCACACATGACCAATTGCGGCCCTTGCGGCATTTATGACCACCGGGAGTGGAAGGGGGGGGATTAATGGTCTACTGCAGGTATGTACTGGCCACATTCTGTGAACCATGGTGACCCCCGCCCCTTGAAACCCCCCCCCCCCCTTTGCAATTTACCCTCCGAGCCGGTGGGGGGAGGGGGCTGGGAACTGGCACTTGGCCCAAAAAGCATAGGAAATACTTTGCGCTGAAGGTGCTGAAGACAATTTTTCTTTAGGTTATTATATACTGGAACTGCTGCAGTTTTAGTGCTACCATTGTGTTGTGCAATCCCCATGGCATCTGCCATGGGCTGGGGGGGCGTCACTTCATTATCCCCCCCCCCCTCCCCCTTCCTTGGGGGGAACCGTCATGACATTTGGGGGGAGGGGGGGGGTACCCACGCACCGCCAGTTGCCCATTGCTCTGAGCCAACTCCCTGCACCTCATTGTCAGCTGCTGTATTTCCCTGTCCCACTTTTTCTTTGTGGATTTTTTTGGGGGCCATTTTTGTGCAGGTGTGTTTGGATTGGTCAATGGGCGCGAGGTGGCAGGCTTGGCAGTGCCCCTGCCGTGCTCAACCGTCAAATGGGGCCCGCTCGCAGACGGTGTGGCAGATGGCCCCACCACCTTCCATTCCACTAGCTGCACCACGAAACCTGAGCAGACTATTACCTTGGGGACTACATGTGTTCCGGACCACTGATCTGAATTTTGGGGGCCTCAATATTGAGGCATCCCGAAAAAGATTCAATTTAAGTTTTTGCACTCGGTTTTCCCTGATCCGGATTGCCGTGTGTGCTCCTCCAAGTATGGGATGGGGTTTGGCATACATTGCTGTGGTGGAGAGAGGGGCGGGGGGAGAGAGAGAGAGAGAGAGGGAGAGTCACAAGTTGGGTTGAAGGCAGATGAGACACCTCACTTACGTCGAAGCTTGTACATTTACTAGGATGCAAACGCCTGTGCTCTGGTTCTGCGTGCTGTCATCCAAGTTTGAATAACTCATTTGTGGCAGAAAACCGTGGCTGATCCCGTTTCATCTTCATGCTTGCGGACTGCTGGTGCTACAAAAAGTTCAATACCACAGTTCAGAAGGGGCCGGCTGGTTTTTTCTCATTGATGCAGGCCAATCAAGTCCATTCTTTCCTGGCTGGGCTGAGAGGCTGAGAGGGTGGAGGCACTGCCGACAATGGAGGGGGGCTGGTCAGCCCATCTTGCAGCTGCAAACCCTGCCCTTGCAGCGTGTGTACGCCCTGCACTAACAGCAGCGGGCCAAGTCCATGCTCATGCAAGCCCAAAAAAAATCCCAGTCTATGAAGAAAATTGATGCGGATGATACTATGTACCTCTGAGTGTCTGAATCTGTCTGAAAAGATTTATATCAATCCGATTGTGAAAAAATGTTTGGCCAATTTGGCTCGGGCACGTGCACCAGCGGAACGTGGCAGATTTATGCTGACTGGACAGCAGAACTGAATCCCGCCGATCAGAAATACATAGGTCATTCGCTGGGAGCAGTCTGGGGGGCAGCGATAGCGCCAATGACCGAAAAATGGCGGAAATGTAGCCAATTGGGGCAGATCTGTGAAGATCTGGGCAGATGGGGTTAGTTGCACTTACACTCCCCCTGTAGAAACACACTGCGGTGTGTCGCTGGGTCAACAAAGACCGTAGTGTGGGTAAGTCCCAGAAGAAAATAGAGATGGGGGCTAATGTACCGGCAATGGGGCAAAGTCTGCTCAATTTGTGCTGAAATGGGCTGAATTGGGGGTCAAGTGAGCTGAACGGAGCTGAAATGAAGCAGAATGAGGAGTGACGAATGTTCCATGAGTTGTGAAAATATATACAAACGAGTTAAGAGACATGTAAACGTATTGGCGAGCGATACCAAACCATGCCCTAGTTGAGAATGAGCCACCTTCTCGAGGGATTTGAAGACATGATGGCAAAAATGAAGTGAAATCTCTAGCGCTCTGAGCGATTTTGCTTTGGCAGGCATGCTACAGCATTCTCCACGTACTCTAGATCAGGTTAGTCCCATTTCTCTTTTTTTGCAAGGCACAGCATGTGCTTCAAAACGGGTGCATGTGACAGATTTTCACAAGATTCCACAAGGTTGAGTCCTGATTCGTGCGTAAAGAAAAGGATAAGGTACATGGGCAGAAGGAAAATAAGTACAAACGTGGTCTATAGGTGTTAACTGACCAGACAAGTATCAGTGTTGACGCATTCAAGCTAAGTGGTAAACAGATCTTTGAGGAATCAGGAGAGATGACAGCAAAAACTACTTAAAATGTCTTGTAGTCAACAATTGTCCACGGATGAAAGATAAATCAAGCACAATGTTAGAAAGCAAAACAACTACTGCCTTCGTTTAGACTTAGGTCAATATATGAAGTCGTTCGTTCAACTCAATTGTGCTTTTAGGCACGTTGTTTTGCGAGCATCCAACAAATTCTAGGAAAATGTTGCCTTGCTGGATCATGCATCATAATGGGACATGCTGGCCCTAAATGATAGCATGTAAGGCGCCGAAGGCTAGCGGAGGGCGCTTTACTACCAGTATATAACTAGTAGACACCAAATAGTCCTGTATTTACAGCGGCGGCGGTGTCAATTAACGTGCACAAGGCCAATCTTTGGACTCAGCCCCACAAGGCATTTAGAATCACCATTTTTGACCTGAAACTGATGGATTGAGCTCACATTGGTGTGTGCCAAAATTACACCGAAGCCTACCGACCTCAGAGGTTGCTGCTGGAAGTCCCAAGAGCCTCTATATAAAGGTGGCCTGAACAAATTACGGCCGAGTTTCGTGCAACAGTGGCAGAATGATGGACAAACCTGGTCAATTCAAGGTAAATTCAAGGATTGTGGATTTGAATTTGGACTTTAGCATGAAGGCAGATGGAGATGAATGCTGAATTTCGGGCGTCGTATCTAGTACAGCAAAGACTACAAGGGGTGCCTGTGGGTGTGAATGCCGTTGAGCATCGTTTTTGTATGTGCAATTGCTTCAATCTGCACGAGTAGCCAAACTTTCAAAGGTGCACAGACCAGCAGAGACAAGATTACCCGTAGTGATGGGAATGAGACAAAAACACCTTGAGGAAAATAAAACAAGAAAAAAAAACGCCTATTTCATATGAAAGGAGAAAAGGAAATCACTCATTTTATGAAAAACACGTCGTTTTCAAGAAAATGGGAAGTCGGCATTGGATTCAAGCGACATTGGCCATTCATTCCAACATGTAGACTAACAGCATCAACGGTCCGTATATGGGTAAATGTAAAAGAACAACGATAGGCGTCAAAAGCTGTTACTTTGACGGCCATTGTTGAACAAACCCTGAGTTGATGAATTACAATGTAAAACAATGATGAAAGCTGAGAGCCTACACATGGGTTGGTTGTTTTCATGCTTCCATAACTGTACCCTCAGCTGTGAATATGTTAGATTATCATCCTTATTCTCTCAAAGCTCTTTTCCGCACTTTGCTTATTGTCCTTCCTTTACCTTATCTACACTTGGTTCTTTTCACTTTGTACTCTATTTTTGCAGCTTTTGCAACCGTTGCAAGCAACTTTGTTTTCAATATGGCGCACAAATATTACTACTGGCTTCCCCGATGTGGAGCAACTCTACGTTGTAGATTTCCAAAATTAGTTTCGAGCAACATTTTTACCATTGATTTTGTGTGTTTCAAGTTTCTTGTCTAGTCACTTCTTGAACCATTCCGAGTGTTGCCAAATCTGGGCTGCAGAGTTTCAAGATCAATTGTAGGCAATAATTGTACCACTGACTTTCTGCTTTTGAAAAATTTCCTCTAGTCATTTCTTGAACCACCCTTGGTTCTGCCAAAAGTTTGCTACAGCGCGTGCTCCAAAGCTGTAGCGCGTGCATTGGCAGCACAACACAACACAACACTTTTGTTGCACTTTGCATCCCCGCGTTACCCCTGGGGTTGTAGGGGACTAGATGCTGAGAAATTATTCCAATTAAGTTCAGGCTTAGCTCGGGGTAGCTTTACACATGATATGACAACCTCTGCATATTCACCGAGCAAAATGGCCCCAAAAAAAACATGTCGTGCTGGAGCTTTTCTTCCCAACTTCAATGGTAGGCGGTGTATTTTTCTCATGGAGCGGACTGGTCCAATGCTGTGTGATTTGTTTCCTTTTCTTTTATAATTTTTTTTGTGCATAGTTGTTCATGCTTTGCCACACAAAAGACAAGTCTTTCACTCATTGCCTTTGAGAGTGACAGTGGACTCGGGTTTCTCCTCACGAACTTGAAAAGTGGACATCGCTTGGCGCTCTGTCGTGCCAGTTGTCCGCACTGTGCTAAGTTCTGACTTTCTCAAAGAGCAATATATAAAGCATATATAGGCTAAAGACTAATGCACGTGAGCCAGGTCGGCTACAAACTTTGGCCATCTTGTTTCGCTAATTGCTAGAGACACAGGAGGTGAGAGGTGCAATGGATGGCATGCGCTAAGTCCGTGAGTTGGGCTCGCTCTTTGAGGAGCTAGAGGTACAGGAGTGTTCGAGATGTTTTTTCACTCATACACATTTCGTGGACGAAGGTGTCTCTTCCTGGCTGAAATGCTGAAGGGCAGTGGGAAGCATGTTTGAAGGTTGAAAATGATGTGAAGACGAAACAATCAAGTTGGCCATGTGTGTCCTGTGTGCCAAGCTTTCGTTCTCAGCTTGGACTATGTCGAGCCAAGACCTGGTGGGTACTTTTACCGGGTAATGAGTAATGGATGGCGCTTTCATGATTCCTTGCAGTGTCAGAAAGTTCCGCAGGGTTCTTTCTATGTGCCTAAATTGGTCTACATGTCCACCCTTGCGGTTGGACATTTGTAGCCAAGCGAGTCAAAATTGTCTGTCTTGGCAGTTTGCTTTGATAGTGTGAGCCATGACCACTCTGTTTGTTGAGAGGTGCCCTGGGCCAAAAAGTTTATAGGTGCGGAGTTTGTGGTCTGACAGCAAATCTCTAAATGTTCGCGAGCTTCAAAAAGTCGATTTAGGGAAGAAGTATACTCTCAGAAAATTGTGTGTTGGCATTGGAAACAATTCGTAAACATTTCGGCAGAACTTAGTACAGAGAGGAAAGACTAGAGTACGTCGTTGGCCTCGTGAGCTGTGGCTATCTCTAGTTCGCTGCGAGAGCATTCCCACTCTCCACGTAAAGAAGAATATAGTTGATTTAATCCGCTCGGCGTGGTGACAGCCGTTTCCGAGGTCATGGGATTCCAGAGGCTTTCCTCTTGTGCAGGAGAGTTGTGTTCCTTGGTGTTGAAAATTTACCAATATCGTTGACCGGACGGAGTGGCCGTCGTAGGTGGAGTATTCGGTTCATCGTAGCTGTTGGAGTCCCAGAATTTTCCAGATGGCAGGGTTAGGGAGTCGTTGCTAGAATCGGTGTCGGTAGTGATGTCCTCCGCTGACTCTAGGTTGCTGGTGGTGGAAGCTAGGCGGTCTAGGTGTTCGTCGGAGTATTTGGACGACCAATCCGCGTGTATTTGGAGTAACAATGTCCTGAAAATTTCAATTCTTGAAGCTTATGCAGTGTTGGAAATTAGGGTACGTAGCTCGTGTTCGTGAATTACCCGTATCTCACGATTCATGGTCTTTAGGTCCTCCAACTTAGTGTTTGCGATAAGTACTCGTTGAGCTGCTTCACCCGCACAGAGGTTGTTCTCTGCAACACTCTGCTTGTGCATCAGAAGGTGCTGTTGTTCCTCTTTCATAATGAACACACCGGAGAGTCTTTCCTGATCTTTGAGAGATTTCAACTGCATGTCAGTGAAAAGGCATTGCGCTTGGTGGAGTAGTTGGTTGCGTTGTATAGCTTAACGGATCAAAAGCGAGTCTCTATCTGCAAAACGGAGGAGGCGGGTTGCTTTTTGTGATCTGGATGTCTTGCGGCGTTCCGGTTGAACTTGAAAAAGGGTTTTTCGTTTGCCCTTGCTGTGCTTGTTCCTTGTTTTTGAAGATGAATACCTTGATGATTTTCTCAAATGCAAAATGGGGTTCACAAGAAAGTAGAGCAGGGCAACCCAAATACCAGATCGAAATCAAATCACGATGAAGTCCTTCCAAATCAAAGCATGAATAGCAAAAGAAGGGCTGCACAATGAACAATGCAGGCTTAAATACATAGCTTCAATCTTTTATGAACAAAGCAAATGATTTTATAGTGAAAACTGGCATAAATCTGGCCCCAAGGATAATCACAAGCACTTCATGTGCACAGATTGAGATGCAATGGAGTTGGTTAGGAACCTGGGGTAAGTAGGTTGGGCCAAACACGGGATAAGGCTTGGCCAGCTTGGCCAAGCAACTGAATTTAGAAACAGTTACTGAGTAGGACCACACCAAGTAGATGAAACACTTGAGTATCTAGGTCCTGAGGTGGGAGACCACTAGGCTTAACCTCTAAGGAAAAAGGCATGAAGTGCCTAGTTTATTTCGGTATTCCTCACAAGCTCGCGAGCTTGTGAGGAATACCGAAATAAAACAGCTACCTGAACTCAATATTTGGGCCAGTGCAACAACAAGGTAAGCTGCACTGTAATCGATCCATCGGGGGGATAAGCGATAAAGGTGATGCTCTGCTCCCTGGAAAGAGAGGTGCTTTCATCCACTGCCTTTTCTGGGGGTTCGCCCTGTTGCAAGTAAAACAAGTGTGATGTGGGCAATCACCACCTCTGAAGCTGAGCTATAAGATCCAATCTGACTCCGACAATCGCCGCTAAAATGGTCAAAATTTTCCGTTGGCGTAAGACTTGGGAGTCCAGAGGATGGGGTGTCAGTGGGTGGGACGCATGGTGCACACAATGCGCAAGGAAGGTGCGAGTCACTAAAGGTTGCGGAAAAAGAGCATGCCACATGTCCCATTCCAAGAGGGAAGGTATGGACATAGCAGCCAAGACCATAGCAGTGCACCTGCAAAAACAATGGATCCTACAGCTACAAAGATGCCCACCCCATTTCAAACCACTGCACAGCGGCTACCTAACCTAAACAGTTGGGATAGTGCAACAACAACGTAAGCTGCACTATAACCGATCCATCGGGGGGATGAGCTACAAAGGCAACCGAAATGCATACTCAGCACTAACCTTCCCTCCAAACCGGCAAAGGGTTCCTGAGTATACGGCAACCAATGTGGCAACACTATGGAGACGCTCACAATGGGGTAATGGGACAGGGAAGGAAGGCGGGAGCTCTAGGGCAATCCAAAAAGACCCCTTGCCTCTGGGACAAAGCACATGACAACATCCACCTATTTTTGGGTCGTCAGATGTGGCTTTCCGCATTATGACCCTATCAGGAATCCTTTACCGTAGTGTCAGAAGAGGAGACAGAAAATTCCATGACACAAATTCAGTTGGCAATGCCATCCCAATCTGACATTCTCTTGTTCCAGTACCCAACCATTCCCCAAAAGGGACCCGCCACCAATGCATGGACCTGTGCACGGGCAAGAGCCTCAAGCACAAAATGGTTAGCAGATTGCCCAAAACGTCATCGACTAAACGAGTGAGCAGGGGGTTCAGGGCGCCCACTACATTCTGATGTGATGCCTGCCCCGTGGCCACACAACCCATGCACCAACCGCTGCACAGTCCGGGGTCGTGCAAGCAGGGGTTAGACATCCGATATCATAGAGATCTCATAGCTACACAAATGACCCCAAAACAGGGGATATGTGGCGCCCACGCCTGCGCGTGATGTAACAACCGACAATCGAGGCCGAAAACAAATTTCAAGCGCCTTCAGCGCCATGGTTCCCCACATCTTTGCCAAATCCGGAGGGAGGAAGGAGGGTTGGCGTGTAGGACCCGGGGCCGCCCCACCCCCGTGTCCCCAAAGCTATCTTTGCTGTCTCAGAGTACAGCTTCCCTGATGGGAAAGATGAGACCCGAGGATACCAATACAAAGGAGTGCTTCCCTGGAGGAGTCAACATGAAAAGAAATCAGGCGGCAGAGCCATGCCACACGTACCCACTGGTACATTCCAACATGTGCCAACCGTCCTTGTCAGGGAGGAGGCCAACATATCTGAAATCGAGGGAGCCACCTGACTGGCACAGGCTTCCCCACACCTGAACACCCCCCATCAAGGGTAGGGGGGAAGAAAAAAACTGGGGGGTTCTCCGGAAAACCCAGCATCAAAGTGGTCGGCTGGAGATCTGCAGCACTACCTTTCAGCTTTCAGCGTTCAGCAGAAAAGATCTTCCTCACTATGGTACCCAGAATGAGAGTCCCTCCGCTCAATCCTGCTTTTGCACAAGCCCCTTGTGGAAATCCTCTTCGGAAACAGCAAAGGCCCCACCACAGTGTGGACACTGGATCACACTAGTCACAAGGGGGGGCATCTCACTTCCACTTCCTTCCTGAGATGCAACATGCTGCGTTGCAGGTGGTGGTTGTGCACCGGGGTTGCTGCGAGACTTCTTCTCACTGACAATCGCGTCAGGACACACAACACCACCAGCCCCAGTAGCCCCTGTCCCTTTCCCTGCCGCTACCCCTATCCCTGCCCCAATCCTGGCCCCTGCCGCGACCCCTGCCCCTTTCCCTGTCTGTGCTGCTGGCTCTGCCCCTGCCTCTGTCCTCGCTGGCACAACAGCCGCAGTCTGACCGTGACTGGTGGTGGTAGAACCAGCAGATGAGGAGCCTGATGACTCTGGCCTGGTAAAGACAGCGTCCGCAGGTGACTGTGGCACAGGTGCAAACTTCAGCTCCTTCAGTGCACGTGGTGGCTGTGTATCGGGGGTGCTGCTGGGCTTCGCGCTTGCAAGCACGTTCCCAGATACAACACCAGCACTCCCAGTAGCTGGAACAACAGCCTCAGGCTGCTGACCCTGACTGACAGATGAGGAGCCTGATAGCCCGGTACTGACAGTGTCCACCGGCTGCCCTTTTCCAGGCTCCAGCTTCTGCTGCTTGCTCTTCGGTGGGCCTCGCGGTGGTGTTTCTTGGGATTCGTCGGGATTCCAGTCTTTATATCTGGAAAACAAACACAGTACACAGGGCACTGGGCACAGGGCACAGTTTGTGGTCCACAGTACAAAGTAAACAGCAGCGAACAAACTTCAGGTAGTTTGAAAGTAATCACTTCTGGGACTGGTGCGCATCCAAATGTAGGCGAAAGCAAAATTGAATTAATGGGCGAAAAAGAATTCCACGCCAACAATCAAAAAGAGACACAAAATCAAAATAACTTTTAAACCGTAATTGATTTCCAGCATCATGTTATGTTTTTGTGCAAAGCATATGTGTTGGCGATATAATACAATACAATACCATGCCAAACATCTTCACTGCAATTCCATTCTTGTTGTGTGGTGCCATTTGCAACGTGCAAAATCATTTAAAAGGCTTTCTCTTTCATTTTCCATGAGATGACAGTGCAGAAGCACGCTGCCGAAAATGAACACTGCACCAATCAACATTTCTGTTGTGGGCTGAGAACGGCACCGGTGGATCCCCCCCCCCCCCCCTCATCCTAACCCTGCGTCCCCATCCTTGTGACGTTGGGCGCCCCCGCCCCCCACCCCACCCCACTAGGAGTTGTGGACAGAGTTGTGTTCTCTAGCAAACCTTTGCAACCTCAAGACTTACAAAGCAGGTCGGCACTGTGTTGTCTTGTAGGCTTCGGCGCGTCAAAAGGACTTCATCTTGGCTGGTTTGTACACACTTGTGGGTGGCATGTTCATGAGCGTGGGGTGGGGTGCGGGAGGGCGGCAATGGCCGCCAACAGGTTGGAGGGATAGGTTGTGATGAGGGAAAGCGGGGGTTGTGACGGGGTGGGACAGAGTGTGGTGGGCCGGGGGATGGGGGGTGGGGGCGGATTGAGGGCCATGGCCCCCACCCCCAACGAATATGGCCCTCTGGTTATTGGGATGGGGGGGGCAAATGGCCGCAACACGATAAGGAGACAAAGGTTGGAATGAGGGGTAAAGGAGAGGTGAGGGGAAGGCCACAAATCACATTGAAATATCACCAGCATTCCTGCATACCTTACAATCCCGTCGCAAAGGGATTGTGTTCAAAGGTCGCCATTAAGATAGCAGCAATGTACATAGGCTTTCAACGGCCCAACCACCACTTCAATTGACACACCACACACCACACAGGGAATCACGCCACAAAACACCATGCTTTCGAAGCGCGCTCACACATGACGGGCACTGTAACACATCACTATTCAGAGCCTGCTTCAGAGAGCCTCCTCACTTTCGCGGTCCTGCCGCCTTAGTCACTGGCCACCCGCTGCCCTGTCGTCCGGAATCCACTCTGAATCCACCACCATATGCAACGCGTTGCCCACTGGCTGTATGTTCCGCACGCAGTGTGCCGCGGGAACGTCTCCCTGTCTATTCATTTGACTCTCATCCACCACCAATAGAAAATACCGATTGCATTCGCCCCTCTCCATACCAGACCCCCAAAACCCTTGTTTCCCTTTGATACACAATTTTCGCAGACCTGTCGGTGGAAGCCATGTCCCACCCAAACTGGAGGTGGTTGACACTGCTAAATAGATACATCGGGCTTAAACCAATCTTCCAAAAGACGGTGCCACTGACCTGGAGTACACCGCTTTTTGAAGTGCTGGAGACAGCCCATTATCCTTTGAAACAGCCCAGCCCTGCAGAGAAACATGAGACGCCGAGCCGTCTGGAACTATTTGGACAATCGTCATCTGAGCCACAGCCTGCGCTCACTGTCTCGAGACACAGCCCCCCCCCCCCCCTTCGCCATCTCATGCGCCTTTTATTCCTCCCCCAGCCCCTGTCAGAGACCGCAGAGCCAACTTTGTCTCCCCCTTTGTAGTGGTGTCTTGGGGAAATCGTCTAGAAAACGCCAGAGGCATTGCATATGAACCTCGGATACTGGAACCAGCGGCATCACCACTGTTTTATGATCCGCCCCCATGATGACTGAGGGAAAAAAACCCACGGGCCACATCAGGGCCAAAGAGATAGTGCTCCTCCCATTTGGCCTCGTCGGTGCAAGGGAAAGGGGACACGTCGGAGGGAGGTCACACCTGCATACGCAACAAGCAGGACTTGATGACATTCGCCAGAAGGACATCATTTTCAAGCACAAGTGAGGGCCTTTTGCATGACCTGGGAAGACGGTCCTCCGTCTTCAGCCCAACAACGGCCCTGATTTTGCTCAACAGGTCTTTGGGTGCCAACGCCAAATACTCTGCAAACGGGCCCTGGGGATTCCGATGGTCATCGGATCTGCAAACAAGGGGTGGTCTGCAAACAGGACCTGCGACCATTTTCATCCATTGGGACCCTTGGGGCACAACTTTGCTTGACCCCTTTACCTCTTTGTGCACCACTCAGCAACCCCTATCAAACCTTACCAACCCTCAACGTGTATTCCGCTGCCTGGGCATCCAGTTTCAAAATGCATGCCCTGCTGTATAATGTCTGCAAGCCTTTGCCGCATGGGTCCTGATACGGGGTCTTCCCATTCGCAAATTGCTGTGTGAGAAGCCTTCACCAGAGGGAATTCCAACTCCACTGCAATGCACTGTGGCACAGTCCCACAACCACACAGGCTTGTGGGGCTGTTGTGGAGCTGTGATGTTGTGGAGCTTTGTGACTTTCGGGGCTTCGGGTTGCCCCTGAGAAGCCCCGCCCGAAATTGATTGCAGGACCCATAAATATTGTGTTGCTTATGTTGTTCGTGTACATGGTGTGCATCCCACAGCCCCACAGCGCCACCAGCGCGCTGTGTGGCTGTGGGATGCACACCATGTATACGAACAAGATAAGCAACACAAGATTTGTGGGTCCTGCAATCAATTTCGGGCAGGGCTTCTCAGGGGCAACCCGAAGCCCCAAAAGTCACAAAGCTCCACAACATCACAGCTCCACAACAGCCCCACAAGCCCTACAGCCCCACAGCACCAGACAGCACAGCAACCCATGCACCCCTGCCGTCCCTCACCTCTGATAACAGCATGCATCACTCCCGTTGGCATACTTGCCCGGCACACTGCCTTGCTCATCAAGATGCTTGATTGCACTGTATCCACCTGCATTCACCACATTCGTGTACCCCATGGCCTGCAGGCTGCTCACAGCCATTCCAGCACGATCCCCACAGAAAACAACAATCGGCTGCGCCTTGTCGGCAGGCAGCTTGTGCGTTGCATGGGCTATGTCGTTGTGGATGATGTTGATGGCCTTCTTCAGCGTACCTTGAGCCACCTCCTCAGACGACCTCACATCGATGACCATGGTGCTGGGGCTGTTGTACAGCGCTTTGGCATCGGGCGTTTCCGCAAACGTTGCCCTGAGGATATCAACATATGAATTTAAACGACGGATGACCCTTGGGGCACAACTTTGCTTGACGCTTTTACCTCTTTTACCAGCAACCCCTATCAAACCTTACCAACCCTCAACGTGTATTCCGCTGCCTGGGCATCCAGTTTCAAAATGCATGCCCCGCTGTATAATGTCTGCAAGCCTTTGCCGCATGGGTCCTGATACAGGGTCTTCCCATTCGCAAATTGCTGTGTGAGAAGCCTTCACCACAGGGAGTTCCAACTCCACTGCAATGCACTGTGGCACAGTCCCACAACCACACAGCCCGACCATGACTGCAGCCATTTGCCCCCCCCCCACACACACACAGTATGCTCCCCATCACTTTCTGCTGGTGGCGCTGTGGGGCTGTGGGATGCACACCATGTATACGAACAACATAAGCAACACAAGATTTGTGGGTCCTGCATTCAATTTCGGGCAGGGCTTCTCAGGGGCAGCCCGAAGCCCCGAAAGTCACAAAGCTCCACAACATCACAGCTCCACAACAGTCCCACAAGCCCTACAGCCCCACAGCACCAGACAGCACAGCAACCCATGCACCCCTGCCGTCCCTCACCTCTGATAACAACATGCATCACTCCCGTTGGCATACTTGCCTGGCACACTGCCTTGCTCATCAAAATGCTTGATTGCACTGTATCCACCTGCATTCACCACATTCGTGTACCCCATGGCCTGCAGGCTGCTCACAGCCATTCCAGCATGACCCGTTCTGTTTGTTTGGCACAGAGTATCGCATGTATATCAAGATGGATCTGCACTCTGGCACACTAGAGTCACTCAGACAGCACATTCAAGAGCCGAAGAAGCAGAAGGAGAAATCTGCATTTCAAATGCTGGCCCTCCGTGTGAGGCGCAACATTGGGTCAGCCTTGCTGTACCTTCATGTGCATGGCATCATGCACAGAGATGTCAAACCGTCCAACATCTTGTTCAAACTGGAAGATGGTTTTCTGAGTTTCTGTCTTGGTGATTTCGGCTCAGCACGCTTCCAGTTGCAAGGTGGTTTGGTGACCACAGCTTTCATGGCGACGGAAGCGTACGTGGCCCCGGAGTACTTTGTTGCTTGTGGCTTAGGGGAGAGCCCAGCAATTTACTCTGGTGAGGCATATGATGTATTTGCGCTTGGATGTGTGGATATCTTCTGCCTCACAGGCAAAGATGCCCGGGCTCTGGCATTTTGGAGCCCAGCTGATGGACAGATAACATTTGAGAACCACAGATGGAGTCGACAACAGTCGCTATGGTGGGAAATCCTCCCGCCTGAAATGCACAAAAGGCTGTGCCCCCATCCTGAAGACCGATCCCGACTGGATGACTTGCCTGATGTGCCTGTCCATCCAACTGGTGAGCTCCATGGCCTGTTTCTGCAGCTAACAACTGGGAATTTTGCTGAAACGCCCGATGCCAAAGTGCTGTACAACAGCCCCAACACCATGGTCATCGATGTGAGGTCGCCCGAGGAGGTGGCTCAAGGTACACCGAAGAAGGCCATCAACATCATCCACAATGACATAGCCCATGCAACACACAAGCTGCCTGCCGACAAGGCGCAGCCGATTGTTGTGTTTTCCTCATCAACGAAACTCGCTGCACAGACACTATGTGCGGATGGGCCAACTTTTGGAGGAGGGTGGCCTCACGCAACGCAAAAACAGTGTCTTCAGCTGTTTTCCCTTTAGACATTGGAAGGACCTTCGTAGCGGTCCCCAGGTCCGAATCAAGGTGCACCGCTATGCACCTTTTCCCGCCACTGGCACGTTGCTGGTCTGGGTACTCGCAGGTTGCCTCCAGGAGTGGCATACCTGAGACAAGCTGCGGAACAGGCACTGCTGCCCGGGGTTGTGCAAGCAGGGCGTCAACGTAATTCGACATCTCCTTGACCCGATATGGGCAGCTTCGCCGGGTGTGCCAGATTGTCTTGGCTACCCTGTGGAACTGCCTGCGGGTTTGAGGGTCTTGGTTCTGCACACGCAGAAAGTGCCCCAAAGCACGTTGTGCTAGTGACAGGGGCATTATAAAAAATGATTCAAAGATATATCTAACAAATGTACACATTCAATGCTGCAAGGGTGGGGATCAGGCCCTCAAGGCTTGCCTGCAGTAATAGCCGTTGCCACTCCTAACACCACTACCAGTCCCATTGCCACAGCAATTTCCACAAACAATGCCTGTAGGAGGACCACCCGCCGACAATTAACGTCAGCGCAAGGTTGCATGCCACATGTTCAACAATCTACACAACTTGCAAGTGCATGATAGTGGTGGACAAGTTGGCACCCTGTGAACACCCCTAAAGAACCCATGCTTATGTACACGGTGTTGCAGCACTCTTGGGTGGGTAGCAGTGCACAATGATGTGATCTAAACAATCTAGACAAGCTCTATACTCTAACTTGCACTTACCTTGCTCTTAGGACTGGTCCTTGGGTGTTGGCCATTGTAAATCCATCCTCAAGCTTTCTAATACAGCGGTTTCTACCACCTACTGCTTATGGGATTTATGCCCTGTGATTCCCCTCTTTTTGAATAGCCCTCTACTATCTATTAATTGTTGTATAAATATTGTAGTGTGGGCTATTTTCTTCCACTACATTTTCTGTTTTGGCTTTTAGGTAATCATGAACTTTCGACAGTTTTTCCACGAAAACGTGATTTTCTGAAAAATCCACCCTAAGCTTTTGCTCTTTCTTTTCTTTTTCCTTATCCAAAAGGCGAGTCCATTGACAAACTGTTTGTAACTGCCAGGTTGCAATCCATGACTATAGTTATGGCATGTCGTTGGATGTCATTTATATTTCAAAGCATTCACAGAACAACTCCTACAAGTGCTTGTCTTCCGTCCTCATTTTGTCTACTTTGTACATCTTTCATCTACGTTTGCAAACATCCACTGATTATTGGCCATTTTCTGAAGAGCTTTGCTCTTACCTCTTAAGGATTGATGTTGCCTTGTTGGCACGCCACCTTTTTCTCCCTTGGGTTTACTTAGTACAAGACGGCGGCCGAAACCTTGGTATAATCAATAGTTGAAACGCTGCCCATTTGCAAATAAGCATGGTCAAATACTCGCGTAAGCAATTGCTGTCCCAAGTATTTCTAAATTTGAGAATTATACGGAGAGTAAGATGTCATGGAGAAAGCAAGGTTTTTCCTCCTCCATGTGGTGGATAGCGGCAATTGTCGTCATGGACATCAGATCCAAATTCTAGGTCAAGAAATTCTCTATGAAAAGCCAGATGGCGGGAAGGATGCCTAATTAAGGTAATTTCATGTTGTTGGTGTCCATGGCGTCACTGTTGGGACGTTTCAGGGCGTCATGGACGAGTTCGGTGGCGATGTCAACATTCATGTCCAAACTGTAGTTGGCCAAATTGATTTCGTACTATTGTTTCAAAACCCATGTACATTGGGGAGATTGTTAAGCAGGGCGGACGGCAAATCCCAGCCGGGTGAATAGGATGACAAGAAGTGTAGGTGAAGGACAGCTACTTGGTGATAAAAAATGGCACCAAAGAAATATTTGGTGGCCTGTCTTGCGGGTATTCACCATCTCCGCACGTCGTCTGCGACCACTTATCATCCTCGAGTGCATCATGTTCATCGCTTTGCACAATATTGCAACCGCCCTAGGATGCTGACTACTTCTTGTAATTTATTTTCAGCCTTTGGTTGCTGATCCGTTCTTCTCAAAAATTTTATCCACCATGGTGGCAGTCGTTGGGTGGTATGCATGTTTGCAAATTCCAATCATTGAACACATTGACATAATTAAAAGAAGAAAAACTCAAATCATGGTGTTGCAAAACCATCGCCTTTGTGAGTCGTATCCATGACAATAAACATACCTCGCCAAACTGAATTCACAAAATCTGTGAAAGATTCAATGCTGATTTTTTGTAGATGCACACTTAGCATTCCTCCACTTCAAAAAATTAACTAACTCAGAATTGTAATTTGGGGTTGCTATTTGCAATGCGCCCACTGTAATCACTTGCACATGACAAAGTATAATTGTGCGCATGCTGGCCACAAGTGATTCACATAGCAAGAATCGGCAAGCAACTATTCGCAGCAAAATTAGCGTGCATTGCAGTTGTCAAAAAACTGCACTTCTTCTTTCCTGTATGCCATGTGCCGGACAACACATGGAATCAATCCAAGATGCCCACTGTCATGCTTCCTCTTTGTCCCAATTTAGGATGTACTCCTAAGGCGCTTGTGATAACAAGTTGTCTCTTTCTCTGCCTCTATCAACAACATATCGGCACCTGCGCCACATATTGAGAGCCCAGCCATTGACTGAAAAACTCAGTGCGCACTTAGTCTGATCGCATGCGATCTCAAAGTGACAAAAAATGATTTGCTACCTACAATGCCCTCGCCCCTCCCTGCCAGGACTGCCAAAATAATTGCATCCACTCACTCTAGTACAAATAACAAACCATTCACTGTGGGATCCATTCAATGCGAGGCATTACCCTGAATGGGGTTCATAGGTGAGTGATTCCCGCACACATTACTTGGTGCATCTTAGACATCTCTTACTGTCGGTTCAAATTGCCCATTACCTTGTTACTACCAGGCAGAAAGCTCAACGAGCTCCATTTACAACCCATCCAGGTCCTGGATACAGTATTCCCCATCATCACCATGGTTCTACCGTGTCTCCTCCACCGCACAACATATCTGCCCACTTTATGTCTGCCCACTTCCAGTGACTAGGTGTCGTAGGAGCCGCTTTGGGAGCCTGTGGTGAGGACAGGCATACATGGTCCGTCTCCCTCGAGCAACAGGATTTTCAAATCAGTGAAGCATCGGTCAGTGATCCTAAAATGCTGTATTGCATGATCAATGGCAGATGGGGGGAATGTTTGCCCGGCGCGCTACCTTTCTATTAACCATCCCGACTTCAGCCCGAGATTTACCCTCTGATGGAGAAGGCCCCCCAAATAGACCATGATGGACTGCGCACCTTCCCTGCAAAGCACGTTGCAAAATAAAGCAATATCTGTGAATTCAGCAACTCCAACTGTCATCTGTATTGTACTTAACAAACAACATTGGTCCCACAAGTATGGGTGTCAATACATTCAGTACAATAGTGCTCCTTACACTCATCACAAACTGCGACGGTGGAGCGCTTCTGGCAACACAACACACACACATCTGCCTCATCCTCTGCCTCATCTTGCGTGCCACAACTGAGCAAACAGCTGCTCAATGTGTGCCCTATACCACCCGTGCACGTCATTATAACATTGTTGGCGGGCTGTCAAAGTGCCATTCTTCCTTCCAATGAATGGCACAATGACATGAATCCGGCCTTTATAAGCACCATCATGGCCCCCAACTTCGAAATCAAAGAAATCACCTTGGGTACGAGAAGGTCCATACCCATCCCAAATCAAAACATCTGCTGATGTCCCGGGGGCCAAGGGGCAAATCCATGTAATGTTGCCCAACATATCAACGGCAACAGTCCACCGGTGGGGCACGGGTCACAAAAGATGCCCGGCGCGCGCCCGGCTCACTAACGTTCCCCCATGACCCCTTGTCAGTAAATGTCTCTTTTTTTCGCAGAAATCTATTGTAGTAAGGCCTTACCACGAAGTATGTGAGACATGACAAGGGGTGGAGGCAAGGCGAGAGCAGTGCACAAGACACAAGGGAGTGTGCTCCTGGCTGCCGGCAGTTTGTGAGCAGTTCGTTTCGGCTATGCTTGAAGTTGCTGGCGGTTGGCGGTCAGTTGTCGTTCGTCCACATCACCAATGACACCACTTATGACATTACCGATGATGTCACCTTTGTTGAACCTCAAACTGTCCCAAGGTGAACTGGGAAACCATTCGGCCATTGGAAGAGGTACCCAACTCCATAGGAAGGTCATAGGAAGCCCTTCGTACCTTCAAAAGAGGCAGCTAGACGTGGTAGCTTCTGCGTAACTCAAGTGTCGCTCACAATGGCGCTTGACGCCTCACCCCTTGGACCGCAACCGGGCAGTGATGCACACATAAGGCAAAACGTGGGAGTGCGCTTGGGCTTGGGCTTGGGCAAAGCTTGAGGCACATTCAGACAATCGGATGAAAAGGGCGGCGCACCCCAGTGGGGATGTGCACCTGCCAGCGTCACTGACACTGGAAAATGCCCACATAGGACCGTTGCCCCAACTCAGCAGTCACCTCTGCAGGCAACTCCCACACACAATATGGCCTGGCCAGCCAGACACACACGCCGTCTCGTGCAAAAAGGCAACTCCCACACCGCAAATGCACCAAGCCCACTCCCATGAGTGGAGCCGGGTGCGCATGCACATGGCACACCGCCAGACAAAAGGGCATTGTGTGTAACACATTTACCGAATCCAACCGCATAGGCACAAAACCGGATGTTGCTCAAGGCGCCAAACAATGCCCCCGATGTGCATTGCACATACCATCCCATGTGTCCTGGCTCTGCGTCTGCCTGGCTTGCACTGTGTGGCCTGCTGTGGCGAGCAGCAAAAAATTGCACAGAAACTGGCACGGCTGGATGACACACGTTGCCCGTTGTGGCAGTGGCTTTGTGACCATAGCCCCTGGGGGGGGGGGTTGGGTTGGGTCTCGGCTTGCGCCAAAGGTGGTGACCCCCGGCCAGTGTGCCCATACCCCCGGCCAGTGTGCCCGTACCTCACTGGCTCGACTGGGTACCCCCCTCTGGTTGTTTGGTCTCACAGCCGTCCAGACTGCTGACGACCCCCGTACCTCGTCAAGGCGCTGACGAGAGGGAGATACCGCCGTGCCTGTATGTTTAGGTGCGCGCGCTGCAGGGGGGCGTGCCCAGTCTGCCCTTAGCCAGGTGCCCTGTGCTTGGCAGGGGGCGGGGACGTCGGGTCACACCATGAGTCGGTGCCTGGCCCAGCTGCTCCACGCACGGTTGGTCCTGGGGGGTCCTGGGGGGGGGGGGGGGCATTCAAGGCAGGGGCACACCTTTGTCGTTCTCCAGCGGGCTGTGGTTGGCGCGTGTGGGGGTTGTGTGTGCTCGGTGCTCCGGGCCCCAGCAGCGGGGCATGGGTGCCCTACCACGTGGCTGCTGAGGGAGTCTGTGGGTCGGGTGACCGGCAGCTTCCTCCAGCCCACGACTGAACCCCAGAGGGGTGCACGGGGCGTGTGGTCTGAGGTGCTACTTGACTGACCCAGAGGGTCACAGGTAGCGGTGCACAGAGTGCCAGACCGGCTGGGAGTGTCCCAGTAGAAGGAAGGTCCTGGGGCGTGCTGAGCACTTCCCTGCCCTAGGAGCACTCAAGAGAGCAGAGCTCCCAGTGAGCCTGCTGCGCCCTGGTCACCTCTGACGAGGCGGGACCCCGAGGGTGACACCGCTCGCCACCCCTCCTGGTCTGGGGGGAGGGGGGGGGGTGGACTCGGTCCTGATGCCACCCAACCCCCAGCCTCCAGCTATCTGTCAAACTCGGGGGGGGGGTTTGGGGGGAGGGCAGGGGGTATTGGGGGGTGCGCAGGGGGGGGGGGTCCACAGTACCTGAAAATCTGCCAACCCCATTCCCATGCATGCAGCATTCTCTGAAAGTGAAGCAAGGAGCAGCATGGGGCCAGGAGAAAGCAAAAGGCGAAACCCCCACATGGTCCTGCCCATTACACCACTGGACTGGGACCACCATCTTTCGAAACCCCCCCGGGGGGGGGGGGGCGCATACACTGACCAGCCCCGGTTGCCCCCCCCCCCCCCGAAGGAACGCTGGGCTATTGCACGGGTGCACAAGAGGCAGTCAGCACAAAGCGCAGAAAGAAATCACCTCGCAGAGGTTGTTAGATCAAAGCCAGGCAGGCAGGCAGGCAGGCGTGCAGGCGTATATAGGGGAAAACGCCACATACCCCCCATTTTGGGCTTATTCGCGTACCCTACCCCAAGGGGTCGAATTGTTAGTTTAACCCCTTGTAAAATCATTATTTTGTCCAATAAACGCATCCCCCAATGAGTTTTTGGTCCGGACCCCCCCAAACCCCCCCCACTTGAAACCCACTTTTTAGGGGGGGTGGGGGGGGGGTGGGGGGGGGGTCAAAAATGTCGAAAAAATGACCCCCCCTTTTTTTGGGTCGAAAATCATGAATCTTTTGGTTTTTTTCGATTTTGAGCCGAAAAAGTGTTTCTGGGTCCCGACTCCATAGGGTTTGTATGGGGCGGAGTGGGACGAGCGCTCATGCAGTTTATGCACTTTTCAGCCATTTTTGGTATGTTGGGGGTTTTGGCGACCTCGGTGACCCTGTGGTACCCACTTTCAGGGGTGCGAGTGCGGATGTTGTGCCAGTATATGCCTACTAGGATGCGGAAGAACGTTTTTTGCAGTCTCTAGCCTTGATTAGGGCCGTTCACAACGCATGCCAAAGACGCGAAATGGCTGTTTCCACCAATAATGGCCTAGTGAATGGGCCGGTACACAACCTGCTTATGCAGTTTTTCACCCCGTGCAGCTCAAAAATCGAAGTTTTCGAACTTTGTTTTTTTGATGTTGTGACCACCCAAAATGACCATCCAAGGTATGTAAAGCATGTTTTAGGCTGTATTTGCGTGTTTTTCATCCTATTTGGGTATTAGGTCCGGGGGGGGGGGTCTCCCAAGGGATTGGTACACAACCTGCTTATGCAGTTTTTCAACCTGGGCAGCTCAAAAATCGAAGTTTTCGAAACTTATTTTTTGATATTGTGACCACTCAAAATGACCATCCAAGGTATGTAAAGCATGTTTTAGGCCGTATTTACATGTTTTTCACCCTATTTGGGTATAGTGTTGGGGGGGGAGGGGGGGGGGGGGGGGCTCCCAAGGGATTGGTACACAACCTGCTTATGCAGTTTTTCACCCTGGCAGCTCAAAAATCGAAGTTTTCAAAACTGGTTTTTATGATTTTGTGATCACCTAAAATGACCATCCAAGGTATGTAAAGCATGTTTTAGGCCGCATTTACGTATATTTCACCCTATTTGGGTATTAGGTCCCGGGGGGGGGGTGTCTCCCAAGGGATTGGTACACAACCTGCTCATGCAGTTTTTCACCCTGGGCAGCTCAAAAATCGAAGTTTTCAAAACGGATTTTTATGATATTGTGATCACCTAAAATGACCATCCAAGGTATGTAAAGCATGTTTTAGGCTGTATTTGCGTGCTTTTCATCCTATTTGGGTATTAGGTCGGGGGGGGGGGGGGGGGCTCCCAAGGGATTGGCACACAACCTGCTTATGCAGTTTTTCACCCTGGGCAGCTCAAAAATCGAAGTTTTCGAAACTTGTTTTTTTGATATTGTGACCACCCAAAATGACCATCCAAGGTATGTAAAGCACGTTTTAGGCCGTATTTACATGTTTTTCACCCTATTTGGGTATTGGCCGCACGGGGGCGGGGGGGGGGTCTCCCAAGGGATTGGTACACAACCTGCTTATGTAGTTTTCACCCTGGGCAGCTCAAAAATCGAAGTTTTCGAAACTTGTTTTTTTGATATTGTCACCACTTAAAATGACCATCCAAGGTATGTAAAGCATTTTTTAGGCCGTATTTATGTAGTTTTTACCCTATTTAGGGTGTGTGTGGCTTGGGGTAGAATCTCTGCGAGGTGGACTTGCCGAAGGCAATAGAATTTGGCTCGTCAGTGGCCTATAAAACCATAGGTACCTTTCTGTCATAAAGATGAGACGGGAAGATGCCTGCGGACAGTGCACTGAGCAGGCAAAGGGCAGCGGTTGTGCAGCGGTACGTCACAGACCATCGCTATGCAACAGCCGCTGGATCCATCTGTCGATTAACTACTGAGTTCGCTGATGACCCCCCCCCCCCCGGGACCATAGCATACCTGCCATGCATTTGCTTTGGGGGTACTGTTGGTCAGATGGAGCCCAAGACCGTCCGTCCCGCCATTCAGCGCGCGGTGTGCAGACTGTTCACCTTCGCAGGCATACAGATCACTGACCACCATTCTTCATCCTCGTGACCTCCACGGGACTGCGCTTTGCAGTGGGCTGCTGTGTGCATAGAAAGGCATTGATGGGGGAGGGGGGGCGTCTTGCGCACTGTGCGCGCGCTGTACACAAAGCCTGTACCGCTGGGACTGACACGGCGTGGGTTTGCCGTCACGATGCTTTTGCAATTACAAGAAGGGGAACAACAAATGGTTCGGTTGTCTGTCCATGGAGTTCAAAGGCCCGTACGGTGGGGCTGCGGTGGCAGCCTGTAGTATAGTCTGTACAGGAGAGAATATTGCCAATTGTAGCAAAAGCCCCCAATTTCTCCGTGTCATATGCGCACTGTGCCCGCGCTGTGCGCGCTGTGCAAGGACGCCCCGAGGATATACCCACTGTGTTAGGCACTGCAAGTGCACCGAGGTGGAGCCTCTGTGGTGCATTGTAGGGTGCACCGCGTGCTGCGCTGCGGCATGCACCGTGCGATCCAGCAGTGCACTGCCTGGCGCACGAAAAGGCGTGCGGACATGCACACAGAGACGTGCCATGTCTGGGGCACAGCGATGTGGATTCCGATGTGCATTGCGTTGCACGAGACATGGTCCTGCAGCTCAACGCCCCCCCCCCCCCCGTGAACAGCCGGCGTCTTGTGGCTACCTCCAGAGTTTTGCTTAAGGGAGGGGGGGGTCTGGAACCCAAAAGTCCAAAAGTTTGTGTACCAAAAACAGCCCAAATCAATATTTCCTGTTGTAAAATTTCATTTGTTCCCTCAATGAAATCCGGGTCCGAAGGGGGGGGGGTATTAGACCCCCCACCCCCCCCCCAAAGAAAACGCGGAGTTGTTCAGCCAAACCCTGGCTACCTCCACGCGTCCAGGAAGGCGCTGACGATGGGCACCCACAGCACCGGGAAGGCGAACTTGGAGACCCCGACGCTGTTGGCCATCAGCTGCACGCCGATGACGACGTAGGCGTCCTCCTTCGGGTAGAACCGGACGTGCGTGCTGGCGTACCCGCTCCAGTGGCAGCAGCCCTTCGCGTCGGTGGGCCCCGCCGCGGAGACCGGGGCCTCGTCGTGCGTCGTGGCCCACCCGAAGTTGAAGGACTGGGGAAAGGGCGAGAGCGCCCCCTGCAGCCCAAACTTCTTGGCCAGGGGCACGTCGAGGTTCAGCCCCTGCAGCCGCCCCCCGCACAGGAGCTGCGCCGACACGACGCTCAGGAGGCGCGTGCCGTCCGCCGCCACGCCCCCCCGCAGGAGGCAGTCCAGGAACTTGGCGTAGTCCTGCAGCGTCATGAGGCAGCCCGTGTCCCCGCTCTCGTACCGCCGCGGGCCCGCGAAGTGGTCCGTGTGGTTGCTGTACCGCGGGCTGCACGCCGGCACCGAGTGCTCGGCCCGGACCAGCGTGGCCGCCGCCGCGTTGCGGATCGCGTCCAAATCCGCGGCCGTGAGCCGCCGCGCCGCCGCCTCCGGCGGAGCCGCGGCCTCCGCCGCGGGCGCCTCAACGAGCTCCAGTCGGACCTTCAAGTCCCCCTGGTCGTTGGACCTGAGGAACGACGCCCGCGCGTGCGGCCGCAGCACCAGCGTCTCGTCCCGGGCCTGGCCGCACGCCAGCCGCCCGGCGTCGTACGTGCACTGCCCCAGCAGGTCGTCCCCGCCCCCCCCCTCGTCCGAGTCGGAGCCGGGGCCGGAGTCGTTGACGGCGAAGGACAGCGTCCGGTCCTCGGCGTCCGCGACGGTGAACACGAACGTCTCGTTCCACTGGGGGTCCCGCGTCCGCCGGATGGCGGCGGTCCGGTGCGTCTCGGCGCCCAGCCGGACCACGCAGTACGGGTCCGTGAGCCCGAACAGGCCCAACTTCTTGGCCTCCACGACCGTCACCCTCACCTGACTGCCCGCCCGGAACGGCTCCGGCGCGTCACCCGGCCCCTCCGGCGCACCCCCAACGCCCCCCGTCTCGGCCACCGCAACCCCGGCCCCGGCCTCCGCTGGCACGTCCCCCTCCGCGTCGACCGCCTCGTCCACGATCTCCACCTTCAGCCTCAAGTGCCCCCGCTGCTTGTTCTTGTAGATGGACGCCCCCTTCTCCGGCCGCAGCGCCACCACCTTCTCGACGCCGCGGTTCAGCGGCAGGAGGCAGGGGTCGCCGGCGTCGTACGCGCCGTGCCCCAGAACGTCGTCCGCGTCGTCCCGCTTGTCGTTGTCGGAGTCCAGGACCTCGAAGTGCAGCGTCCGGTCGCCGGCGCTCTCGATGGGGAACGTGAAGGTCTGGCCCCACTTCGGGTCGAGGCTCTTCTTTACGACGGCGGTGGTCTCCGTCGCGCTGCCGAGGCGGACCCGGCAGTACGGGTCGCTGAAGCCGATGGGGTCCGCGGCGATCAGCTTCAGCCCCTCCACGACCGTCACCCGGACCCGCCGGCCGACCCGCCACGCGTCCGCGCCGGGGGGCGGCTGCACCCGCGCCCGCGGCGTCGCGGCGCCCTCCCCCGCCCCCGCCGGCGCCGCCCCGGCGTCGTCCCCCGCGACCAGCACCGCCCGGACCGTCAGCGTCCCGCGGTCCCCCATGCGGTAGAACGCGGCGCCCTCCTCCGGCTGCAGCGCCACCGTCGCCTCGCGGCTCTGCCCCAGCAGCAGCTGCCCGGCGTTGAAGGTGCACCGCCCCAGCACCTCCGGCCCGATCAGGTTCGTGGCGTCCTTGACCTCGAACCGCAGGAGCCGCTCCTCCGCGTTCTCGACGGGGCACACGAAGGTCTCCCCCCACTCGGGGCTGCGGCTCTTCGCGACGGTCGCGGTCGCGTGCTCCCGGCCCCCGTACCGGAGCACGCACACCGGGTCGAGCCCGAGCCCGAGGATCCCGAGCCGCTCCGCCCGCACCACCGTCACTTCCACCCGCCGCCCCGCGACGAAGTCCCCGCTCCGGACGTCCTCCTGCGCCACCGTGGCCCCGTAGAGCGTGGGCAGCCGCCGGGCGCGGGGGTCGCCGTCCGGCAGGAAGAACGCCGCGCTCTCCAGCCGCAGCGGCCGGAACAGCAGCTCGGCGAAGATGTCGGACAACTTCCGGTGGGCCCCGCAGTGGGCGGCGTACGCGACCTCGATGACGCGGCCGAGGACGGTCGCGCCGAGGCCGTACGAGAAGGTCCCCGGCTCGCACACCAGGACCCCCGCGGCGCTGAGGACGTCGCAGAACTCCGCCAGGTCCAGGTCGGCGCCGAGGATGCTGGTCGAGCGGTACACGCACGGGTGCCGCCGCCGGCGCAGGGCGTTGGCGATGGCGTACACGTCCCCGCAGCCCCAGTCCCCGAACACCTCGTCGAGGTCCGAGAACATCTCGTACCCGATGCCGCTCGTCTCGGACAGCAGGTGCTTGACGCGCATCGTTTCGGCGGCGGGCCGCAGTCTGAGGGGGGGGACGGCGCGGGCCGCTGGTGGCCGCGAAGGCGAAGGGATGGGGAATGCAACGCATGGCGCACAATCGTCGTTCGGCGCTGCCTCATAACCGGGGGTTTGGCGACCCGAAAATTGCTCTGCGCGGGGGGGGGGGGGGGGGGGGGCTGGCACAGGAGCCGTCCAAAGGGGGGGGGGGGGTGCAGTAGGTCAGGTGTGGACGCGCCACTGTTGCTCCAGCCGCGCCTGCCCCGAAGGAGGAAGGGGGGGTTGGGAAATTAGGCTTCTGTGCCAGCCCCCTTGTTTTATGTTTATTTTGGGGAAAAGTGTTGGCGCCGGACATTTTTTTTCGGCCCCGAAGGGGAAAATGTTTTTGTTTTACCCTATGTGTCCATGCTCAAAATCCTGAGAATTTTGTGGAGAATTCAAAAATGGGTGAAGAACACAAAAAAACATTTTGACTCCGACCCAACCTCCGGGTCGGACCTTGGCTGATTGGAGCCTGAGCTGATGGGCAAATTGTTTTGAAAAACATTTTTGCCCTAGCTGTGTATGTTCAAAATGATCAGCGTGTCATGGGGATCATTTTGAGGTACGTGTGTTGCCCCCCGGGACCCCAGCAGCTGACCGGCCGACCCGCCTAACCCCCCCAGAATTCGTCCTGGCATGGCGACCAAGGAGGGGGTGGGTGGGTGGGAAAATTGGCTTCCATGCCATCTCCCGCCTGCAAAGCAAAGAAAAGGTTTTGCATAGGGGGGGGGGGGGCAGGGGGTCGTTCAGGCCCATTTTCCAGACCCCCCTCCCCCTGGGGATGGCTCCCGTGACAGGAGCCCCAGACAGCCCCATGCCCACAGGGGGTGGGGGCATCTGGGTTACCCCAACATTTCTTCCTCTGAGCATTTTGAGGTACATATCATGGGGACTTTGTTTATTTTCAAATTCTATTGCCTTCGGCAAATCCACCTCGCAGAGAACCTGCCCTGAGCAATGAACCCCCAAGCAGCTGCTTTTGCAACCATCCATTGGATCCATCAGCATCATGGCTCCCCATGGGTTCATATGTACTTCCATCGTGCCTCGGGTGGTATCTCCAAGTTTCCCAGATTGGCCCCCCTACGGGGCCCCGCCAGTGCGGACTTAGTCGTTCTCAGGCCGGCAGGGTCCAGCCGAAAAATCGCGATTTTGGGTGACCTCAGACAACCCCCGGGGACCCTTGGGCGATTGTTGGGTGATCATTTGGTATCCCCATCGTTGGCCAGGGGGACCACAGGGAAATAAAAAGTTCCACGGGACCCAGGTCTGGATCCAGGGCTGGTCCTCGGATTGCTACTTTATAAAGGAACCCCCCCCCCCCAATGGGGATTATGGTGCCATCACCTCTGCTTGATCTAACAACCTTTCTTCGGGTGGATGTCCTTTGTTCGGGTCACTGGGATGAGGCAGGTGGGGAAAACGTGTGTATGTGGGCAGGCGGGGCGGGGGTCGTTCAAGCCCCACTACGGGGGGGGGGGGGGGTCAGGGAAAGGGGCTCGTGGAGCATATTCCAAAGCATGATTTGTCCACACCCTTGTAGAATCATCATTTTTGGAGAAAAAACTTTTCCCGACGAATTTTTCGAGGGGGAGGTACAAGGGGGGGGGGGTCTACCCCCCTCCCCCCGTAACTAGGTACCACTTTTGGGGTGGTGGTTGGCCTATAGCCGCCACTGTGCGTCGATTGGGACCCAGGTCGTATTCCACTTTTTTCTTCTATATGGACCCTTAACCAATGACGGAGGTCCCGGGTGCTGTCTCCGACTTTCCAACATCGCCCCCCCTTTGGGGCCCTAGCGGTGAAGACTTAGCCGTTTTCAGGCTGGCATTGGTTGGCTGAAAAATCGCGCTTTCGTGGTGACCTCCGGCAACCCTTGAGGACCCTTGGACCGTTGTTGCGTGATCATTTGGTGACAATGGGAGTGCGCTTACACCCATGGGAAGCCATGTAGCTCCAACCAGGCCCTTTTTGTGGGGCTTATTGGCCGTCGAAAGCGAGGTGGTGGGCTCGTTTGAACTGCAGTGCGCAGACTGTCATTGGCCTGGGCCAAGTTGTTGCGCTGCGAGCGCACAATGTGCAGTACCCACACAATGAACCATAGCCAGGGAGGAAGGGAGGAAACCACCCTACATTTATGCAAGCGCCACACGGGTCTTCATATCCTTGGTGATTGGTGGCCGTGGCCAAGCGCAATCTGCTGTTGCGTAAGTGTGTTGGAAGATGGTGGCAGCCTTTTGGGGACATAGGCATTCTGCGTTGACCCCATTGGGGCCCAACTTGTAGCAATATGCAACACTATGCGGGCCGTTACCGATAAGCCATGCTATTGATTCGCGATGGTCCGAGAGTGCGGATGGAGGGTTCAAGTGCTGGCTCGTAAAGAGAGTCCACAAAGACATTGTTTCCCAGAGATAGCAAGGCAAAGACCATGAAGGTTGGAATCCAATTTGGAGTGTGTAACAACCCACCTGCCGATTTGTTGCATTGTGAATGTACACGACGTCCGGTGATTCCCCATCATCATAATCCAACATCCACCTACCGGGGGGGGGGGGGGGATTTGGATTAGGCAAATTTTGGAATGGCGAAATTCGGTGTGGACAAAATTTGGTACAAATTCTTAAATTCAATGGCAAAATTTGGTACAAAATTTCTAGATTGTGGCAAGGGGAAAGTCACAACCGCGGGAATAAAACCACCAACTTTTCATTTGCTGATGCAGTGCCTCACCAACTCGCCTACCGGCACAACCTGCCTACATTGTATAAAATAGGGTTTATAGCATACCAAGAAATTTTAATTCTTAGTCTGATGCTTGCCATACACGGTCCCAGATTTTGCACCTTGTGGCCCCTGCTAGCATACCAGGGATACCAGAAAAACGTAACATGCAGACAAATTGCCCTAAAAAAAATTTCGCGGTGAAAAATTGGTTACTAGAATGGCGAAATTTGGTGCGGGCAAAATTTGGTACAAATTCTCAAATTCTATTGCCTTCGGCAAGTCCACCTCGCAGAGAATCTACCCCAAGCCAAACACACCCAAAATAGGGTAAAAACTACATAAATACGGGCTAAAACATGCTTTACGTATCTTGGATGGTCATTTTAGGTGATCACGGTATCAGAAAAATAAGTTTCGGAAACTTTGATTTTTGAGCTGCCCAGGGTGAAGCACTCGTCCCTCTCCGCCCCATACAAACCCCATGGAGTCGGGACCCGGAAACACTTTTTTGGCTCAAAATCGAAAAAAACCAAAAGATTCATGATTTTCGACCCCAAAAAAAAGGGGGGGGTTAATTTTTGACCCCACCCCCCACCCCCCCACCCCCCCCACCTCCCTCAAAGCTCCAAAAAGTGGGTTTCAAGTGGGGGGGGTCTGGGGGGGTTCCGGACCAAAAACTCATTGGGGGATGCGTTTATTGGAGAAAATAATAGGTTTACAAGGGGTTAAACAAACAATTTAACCCCCTGGGGAAGGGTACGCGAATAGGCCCAAAAAGGCCCAAATTGGGGGGGTATGTGGTGTTTTCCCCGATATACGCCTGCCTGGCTTTGATCTAACAACCTCTGCGAGGTGATTTTGGGGCTTTCGGAGAGCCCATGGCACAGGCTACATAGGCCTAGCGGGCACTACGTGGGTCCCCATGGGTGCTCAAGTACCTGTATTGTCATCAAATGATCACCCAAACCCATCCTAGGGGCAACGGAAGGGTTTCATGAAAAATCGAATTTTCAAAAAAACTTTCACATGCCACTAAACAGCCTATCCAGCGTGAAAACGGCTCAGTGCTCACTGCCAAGGGGCCATATGGGGGGAACCGACCGGGGGTACCTGGAGTTGGGACCCGGGACCCCCGCCATGGGTTAGGGGGTCCATATACAAGAAAAAAGTTCTCAAGGACCCAGGTCCAAATACACACACAGCGGCCACAATACGCAAAGAAGTTTTGACCCCCCCCATCCCCCCCCACCCCCCAAAAAAGGGTACCCAGGTGCGGGGGGGTACGGGGTTCAAAATCCAAAAAATCATTGGGGGATCAATTTTGGTCCTAAAATGATGATTTTCCAAGGGGTTAGACGTCAGAAACCATACATTGGGGTATGCTGCGCGAAGGACCCCAAAAAAGGGGGGGTATACGACGCTCGCGCCTGCACTTGATCTAACAACCTCTCTTTGAGGTGATTCCATGGCGAAATTTGGTACAATTTTGTTGTGCCAAATTTCGCCATTCCAAATTCCGCCAAATCCAAATCCCCCCCCCCCCCCCGGTATAACAAAGAACGTGCAGCAAAACCGGGTAAAAATGGGCTGAAAATGGGTGGCAATTCAAATGTGCCACATCCTCAATGCAAAAGAAGCGTAAAAAAATATGTTATGGAACAACGAACTGGTAAAAGAAAGCCAAAACTAGGGTGCAAATAGCTGCCGACACACAAAATTTTGCACTATGTGCGCACTGTGGGCGCACTGTGTGCACGGCATTCCCATACAGTGCCCATTGTGTGTCGGCTCGGGGAATCGGGCCGCAAAGCCCTGCGGCCCTACAGCCGCGCCCCTGCACTCCTTTGCCTGTCTTTCCCGTGCCCGCGTGCTCCTTTAACCACCTGTTGGCCTGTGTGCCTCTGCCCCTGTGCCTTTGTGCCTCTGGTCCACCTCCGCTGTAGCCCTTGCGGAGGGGCATCCAGGTTTCTGGCCTGTTCAAGCAAGGGGGTGCACAGACGGGATGCCCCTCCCCCTCCCTCCCTCCCACTGCCCCCCTCATCAGTGCCGCCCCATTCTGCAATCCCCCTCCAGCATCCCCCCCCCCCCCTGTGTGACATTCCGTCGGGTTGTTGTATCTTTGCAGGGCCCTGGACAGTCACCCGTTCTTCCCTTCGCATGTTGCGTCGGGTTGCTGCTTTCTGTCGGCTGCTGCGGCCAGTGCTCCTGCTGGTGTCATTTCACGTTTGCGGAGCCCAGTAGTTGGTGTGCGGGGGCTGTGCTGGATGTGGCGGGATGTGCCGTTTGCGCGTCAGTGGCGCCCAGTAGTTGGCGTATTGGGGTTGTGCTGGTTGTTGCCGGGGTTGTTTGACTGTTTTTGCTGTCCACGCACCTCTGTCCACAGGCCATCCATAACCTGCCTCGCTGTGTTTCCGTGGGCATGAGGCCCAAGTGCCCTGCTCCTCCACGCGTTGTCCCGACCGTCCACCATATGTCCCTTCCCCCCTCACGGCTGATCTGCCCCTGGTGGGCTCCTGCTCCTGTTGCGCAAGCAGCCCATCTGTCTGCCGGTTGAGCAGGCATGCCCCCTCGCCAGGGATGCAGTAGAATGGAAGGGACCCAGAGGCGGCCCCAGAAGCGGTTAGACAGGCGGTTGGAGGAGGTTGCCAAAGCGGTTGGGGGCGGTTATTGTCGGTTTCAAATGCCACTGAAGCCGGCACTTGCCGTCAGGGGGACAGTGGTTGGGCACAGGCTGGGCGCCCTGGAAGGGGGGGGGTATCCCCCCCGCCTTCCAATGCATCAGCCCCCCCCCCCCCCCCCCCACACACACTTCAGCATCGAGGAGACCTGTAATGCAGCTCCTGCTTGGTGCCCAAGATGTGGTTGCAGTACTCCACAGACTCATCAGAGGACTCCCCCGGCTCCACAACGCGCCACTCCCGGGCAAACGAGGGGATGTACTTTGCCACGGGGTCTTCCAGTGTCAACAAACCCCGTTCCTGCAGCATCAGGGCCACCGCGGCGGTCAACACCTTCGTCATGGAATACATCCGGAACACGGCGTCCGTGGTCATGGGCGCGCCCGAGTCCACGTCGGCCACCCCAAAGGCCTTATGGACCACATCGGCCCCCCGCCGCGCGTAGACGACCACCCCTGGGACTTGCAGGCGGGGATCTTTGAGGATCTCCTCGACCTTGCGGCTGAGGGCACCCTCAAACCCATCGGCAAATCGTTTCATGGCACCACAATTTCTGAGGAAACAAGTACGACACCCGGGAATGTTGGGCCAAAGGGGCGAGGCTATCCAGCAGGGGAAATCCGGAAAATGGGTCCGTTTCGGAGATTCTTGCACCCACAATATCTCTTACACAGCTTACCACGATTTCCGCGTCGCATGCAGCCCAGAGTACTCAGATGCCCCCCCCCCCCGGCCCAGAATGGGAATTGGGGGGTCTGCTTTTTTTATTTTTTAAAACAAGTCCAGCCCTAATTCCTTGCTTGTCTAATCGGCCATCTCGACAAATGTACGGTACATTTTTGGAACACAGATTGCCATCGCGAAACAAAAAAGGCTTTCGGGCCCTTCAGATTCCCATACAGTCTGAAGTTGCAGTTGTGCTTTTTGTTGTGTTTGCCGTTGTGTGTTGCTGTGTGCAAAGAAGGAAAGGAAGCTCACATACTACACCACCTTGCCGAAGGGTGGGCACAGCACATTGTTCCACCACTGTGACAGGACGCACAAAGGCAACATACTGCACCACCTTGCCGAAGGGTGGGCAGTGCACATTGGGCAAACAACCTCCACACGACTCACACTAGCATGCCATTCTCTGGACGTGAAGCAAGGTGCAGAATGGAGCAAGAGGTAAGGCATTCAGTGCAAAACACAAAACCCCACATAGTCATGCTTGCCACACCAACTACAAACCTCAAAGCGTGCCACCGCACAAACACAAAAATGTGCCCATCACATGCGACTGTAGAGCCAAGGAACTATTCAAAAAAAAGGCAATCCATGTGCGATTTGGTGAAAAATTCTGGGTGGGAACCCTGATTCTTCTTTTGAGAGGGGGGGGTCCATTGGTCAGGGGGGCCGCAATTGGTCAGGTGAGGAACCGCAACTTTCGCTCCAGCCGTGCCTGCCCCACGGCCTTCCTTGTGCATTCAGTTGTCAATGCGGGCTTGTGGCCAGTGGCCTGCTGCATTGTCCCAAAGTTCCAGTCCCTGCCTCCTTGGCTGGGGTCAAGGCATTGGGTTCAGGGCTTTATCGCCTTGGGTCACTCTACCGTACTTCGCAATGGGGGGGGGGGGGTTGGTACACTGTTGACCAACATATCACGAGCAACTATCGCCTGGTAAACATGCGACGCATACTTAGGATATCAGCACTCCATATGCCACCAATGGAACTCATAGAGTGAAATGCGTCATAAAGAATGGAAGAAGGGGACAATGGTTGAAAGAATTCAACTTGTCAGCCCCAAAAATTCTATTGCCTTCGGCAAGGCACCTCGAAGAGGGGAGAGGGACAAGCATTCTTGAGCTGCCGAGGGGGGAAAACTGCATAAGCAGGCTGTGCGCTAGACCCCTTGGGAGCCAACCCCCCCCCCCAACACACAAATAGTGTGAAAAACACATAAAGAGGGGCTAAAACATGCTTTACATAGGATATTTGATCATTTTGGATGGTCAAAGTATCAAAAAAACTCAGATTCAGAAATTCTATTGCCTTCGGCAAGTCCACCTCGCAGAGAATCTACCCCAGGCAACACACGCCCAAAATAGGGTAAAAACTACATAAATACGGGCTAAAACATGCTTTACGTATCTTGGATGGTCATTTTAGGTGATCACAATATCAAGAAAACAAGTTTCGAAAACTTCGATTTTTGAGCTGGCCACGGTGAAAAACTGCATGAGCATGTTGTGTACCAATCCCTTGGGAGCCCCCCCCCGCCCCCCGCACCCAATACCCAAATAGGGTGAAAAACACATAAATACGGCCTAAAACATGCTTTACATACCTTGGATGGCCATTTTAAGTGATCACAATATCAAAAAAAAAACAAGTTTCGGAAACTTCGATTTTTGAGCTGTCCAAGGTGAAAAACTGCATAGGCAGGTTGTGTACCAATCCCTTGGGAGACGCCCCCCCCCCGTGCGCTCAACACCCGAATAGGGTGAAAAACACGTAACTACGGCCGGCAACATGCATTAGATACCTTGGATGGTCATTTTAGGTGATCACAATATCAAAAAAACAAGTTTCGCAATCTTCGATTTTTGAGACGCCTAGGGTGAAAAACTGCAGGTTGTGTACCAATCCCTTGGGAGACACCCCGCCCCCCACCTAATACCCAAATAGGGTGAAAAACACGAAATACGGCCTAAAACATGCTTTACATACCTTGGATGGTCATTTTAGGTGATCACAATATCATAAAAACAAGTTTCGAAAACTTCGATTTTTGAGCTGCCCGGGGTGAAAAACTGCATAAGCAGGTTGTGTACCAATCCCTTGGGAGACCCCCCCCCCCCCGCACCCAATACCCAAATAGGGTGAAAAACACATAAATACGGCCTAAAACATGCTTTGCATAGCTTGGATGGTCATATCGTGTAGTCACAATATCATAAAAAGAAGTTTCGAAAACTTCGATTCTTGAGCTGCCCAGGGTGAAAAACTGCATAAGGAGGTTGTGGGCCGGCCCATTCACTAGGCCATTATCGGCGGAAACAGTCATTTCGCGTCTTCGGCACGGGTTGTGACCGGCTCTCACCAGGGCTAGAGATCGCAAAAAACGTCCTTCCGTATCCTAGTAGGCATATACTGTCACAACATCCCCACTCACACCCCTCAGAGTGGGTACCACGGGGTCACCGAGGTTGCCAAAAGCGCCAACATAGCAAAAATGGCTGGAAAGTACATAAACTGCACAAGTTCTCGTCCCACTCCGCCCCCATACAAACCCTATGGAGTCGAGACCCGGAAAAACTTTTTTGGCTCACAATAAAAAAAAACCAAAAGATTCATAATTTTTGACCCGAAAAAGGGGGAGGTCATTTTTTCGACATTTTTGACCCCACCCCCTCACCTCCCTCAAAAGCTCCAAAAAGTCGGTTTCAAGTGGGGGGTCTTGGGGGGTCTGGACCAAAAACTCATTGGGGGATGCGTTGATTGGACAAAATAATGATTTTACAAAAGGTTAAACTAACAATTCAACTCCTTAGGGTAGGGTACGCGAATAGCCCCAAAAGGGCCCAAAACGGGGGGGTATGTGGCGTTTTCCCCTATATACGCCCGCCTGGCTTTGATCTAACAACCTCTGCAAGGTGATTCTATTGCCTTCGGCAAGTCCACCTCGCAGAGAATCTACCCCAAGCAATGCACACACAAAACAGGGAAAAAACGACATAAATACGGCCTAAAACATGTTTTACATAGCTTGGACGTTCATTTTAAGTGATCACGGTATCAGAAAAACGTGTTTCGAAAACTTCGATTTTTGAGCTGCCTAGGGTGAAAAACTGCATAAGGAGGTTATGTACCCATCCTTTGGGAGACCCCCCCGTGCGGCGACACGTGGGTGTGTCACGTGGTGATTGCGCTCAGGGTAAGTGCGCAAGCAACAGCATGCACAACCAAAAAGAGATGAAGGCTGATCACGAACCGGAATAACCGGTCCTAGGCGCCTTTCGCCAATGTCTGTACCGAACAGCACCGGTATACGATGACTACCTGCAGCATATGCACGGTGGATGCCCGCTCAGATTGGGCCAGCCATGCCATGATCACAGGGCTGCATATACACCGCCTTCGAACACTGGCGTCTCTCAGCCCCCCCCGCCCCCCCCCCCCCCGACCTAATACCCAAATAGGGTGAAAAACACGTACATACGGCCTAAAACATGCTTTATATACCTTGGATGGTCATTTTAGGTGATCACAATATCAAAAAAATAAGTTTCGAAAACTTCGATTTTTGACCTGCCAAGGGTGAAAAACCGCATCAGCAGGTTGTGTACTAATCCCTTGGGAGACACCCCCCCCCTCCGGACCTAATACCCAAATAGGGTGAAAAATAGGTAAATACGGCCTAAAACATGCTTTACATACCTTGGATGGTCATATCGTGTGGTCACGATATCATAGAAACAAGTTTCAAAAACTTCGATTTTTGAGCTACTCAGGGTGAAAAGCTGCATAAGCAGGTTGTGTACCAATCCCTTGGGAGAGCTCAAAAATCGAAGTTTTTGAAACTTGTTTCTATGATAGTGTGACCACACGATATGACCATCCAAGGTATGTAAAGCATGTTTTAGGCCGTATTTACGTGTTTTTCACCCTATTTGGGTACTGGGCACACTGGGGGGGGGGGTCTGCCCGGGGTGAAAAACTACATTAGCAGGTTGTGTACTGGCCCATTCACTAGTCCATTATTGGTGGAAACAGTCATTTCGCGTCTTTGGCATGGGTTGTGACCGGCTCTCACCAGGGCTAGAGATCGCAAAAAACGTCCTTCCGTATCCTAGTAGGCATATACCATCACAACATCCCCACTCACACCCCTCAGAGTGGGTACCACGGGGTCATCGAGGTTGCCAAAAGCGCCAACATAGCAAAAATGGCTGAAAAGCACATAAACTGCACAAGCTCTCGTCCCACTCCGCCCCATACAAACCCCATGGAGTCGGGACCCGGAAAAACTTTTTTGGCTCAAAATCGAAAAAAAGCAAAAGATTCATGATTTTCGACCCAAAAAGAGGGGGGTCATTTTTTGACCCCACCCCCCACCCCCCCACCTCGCTCAAAAGCTCCAAAAAGTGGGTTACAAGTCGGGGGCCGCAAACACATTCAGCAACATAGAGCGGGTCTACAGCAGGGCAATAGCGTTCTCGAACCGTAGATGCTCAGTCCCGTGAGAGTCCATGCTCCCAACATCACAGGTATGTACAGTGAGCTCTTCTATACGTACAGCATTCATCTGAACGATCGGTCATTGGCTCCTCCCTCTCCTGAGGTTATGTATGCTGCACCGTGTTTTCTTGTTCCGCCACGTGGCGTGCATCTACACACATGGGGTGTGGGCACCTCGACATATCATGTGGTCTTGCGGTAACTGCTGGCACCCAATTGGCCAAACCTCATGGTATTGTCTCAGTGTGTTGACATGTACTAACCCTAGTCCACTCCCTCCCTGTATCCCGTCACTACTCCCGGTATGCCTGGACAAGTTGTCACTGTTGTGAGGGGGCCGAAGGCCCAGCCTCCGGCTTAGTCGGGGGGGGGGGTCGGGGGGGTCCGAACCAAAAACTCATTAGGGGATGCGTTTATTGGACAAAATAATGATTTTACAAGGGGTTAAACGAACAATTGAACCCCTTTGGGTAGGGTACGTGAATAGGCCCAAAAAGGCCTAAAATGGGGGGTATGCGGCGTTTCCCCCTAGAAACGCCTGCCTGGCTTTGATCTAACAACCTCTGCGAGTTGATTTCCATTTTTGAGCTGCTGAGGCGGGAAAACTGCAGTAGCAGGTTGTGCTCCGGCCCCCTTGGGACCCCCCCCCCCCCCGCAAACACCCAAATAGGGTGAAAAACACATAAAAGGGGTATTGCGCTTTTACTGTCCATGAGCCTATGTACAGAGGTCGAGGGGCTGGGGGGAGAGGGCCGATCTCAGAGTTCTGCGCCTTCCCCCCGGGCTGATTGCCCCCCGCCTATGGTGCACGGCGGAACAGAGGGACGAGTCGGTCAAGACTATGTCTCTTCCGAGCTCGCCCTCCCGTGCGCCAGGTTAGGCATGGACATCCCCCCAGGGGACGCCGGCGCTACGGCGTCGGGCGCCCCAGGGGGGCGATGCGTCGGCGGGGGCTGCCGCACTGGCAGCCCCATGGAGAATAGTGTGGCCTGGCGCAGGGGCCCCGGTCGTCCTGGGCCCTGCGCCCGGCGTGCCGCGCGTGCTGCACTGTGCGCTGCACCGTGTGCTGTGCTGTGCGCTGCACTGTGTGCCGCACTGTGTGTTGCGCTGTGTGCTGCACTGTGTGCTGCGATGTGTGCTGTACTGTGTGCTGCACTGTGTGCTGCGCTTGCACTGTGTGCTGTGCTGTGTGCCGCATCCTGTGGTGCACTGCGCGCTGTATTTGCTGTGCTGTGCGCTGCACTGCGTGCTGTGCTGTGTGCTGCACTGTGTGCTGCACTGTGCGCTGTGCTGCGTGCTGAATCCTGTGGTGCTCTGTGTGCTGCATCCTGTGGTGCACTGTGCGCTGCACCCTGTGGTGCACTGTGTGCTGCATCCTGTGGTGTACTGTGTGCCGTGCTCTGTGCTGGCAGGGCATGTGCACTGTCGTGGTGCTGTGCGCTGTGCGCTGCACGCTGTGCTGGTGATGCACCCTGGTGCTGTGCACCGTTTGCCGTTCCCTGTGGCCCTGCACCCGGCCCTGCCTGACCTGCCTGCCCTGCCTGCCCTGTGGGGAGGGGGGGGGGTTCGGGACCGCAATGGGGGCGGGGTCGCCTGCCCCCCTGTGCCAGCAGGGCAGCCGAAATGCTGCAGAAAACATCCTGCAGCCCCAGCGCGGCTGTCCCTTGTGGGGAAGGAGGGGGGGGGACATCTGTCACTGCCGGGCGCGGCGGGCTCGCTCTGCGCGCACGTCGGGACGCGGGCACCACGTCGCGGTCGGGCGAGGGCGCCTGCCGGGCCAGCCGCCGCGGTTCCTGAAAAACACATAAAAGGGGGCTAAAATATGCTTTACATAGCATATTTCATCATTGTAAGTGGTCACAATATAAAAAAAAGTTTTGCACAAATTTCCATTTTTGACCTATAGAGGGTAGAAAATTGCTCAAGCAGTTTGTGCACACACCAAAGGCCATTGAACCACCTACAAACAGCAATTTTGAAGCTTTTGGGGGGCCCATGGCTCGGGCTGGATGGGGCCAGTGGCCACTACACGGGTCCCCATGGGTGCTCAAGTACCCGTATTGTCACCAAATGATCACCCAAACCCAGCCTAGGAGCAACAGAAAGGTTTCGGAAAAAGTGGAAATGTGAAAAACTTTCAAGTGTCACTAAATAGCCCATGCAACAGCAATTTTGGGCTTTCGGAGGGCCCATGGCACAGGCTACATAGGCCTAGCGGGCACTACGTGGGTCCCCATGGGTGCTCAAGTACCCATATTGTCATCAAATGATCACCCAAACCCATCCTAGGGGCAACGGAAGGGTTTCATGAAAAATCGAATTTTCAAAAAAACTTTCATGTGCCACTAAACAGCCTATCCAGCGTGAAAACGGCTCAGTGCTCACTGCCAAGGGGCCATATGGGGGGAACCGACCGGGGGTACCTGGAGTTGGGACCCGGGACCCCCGCCATGGGTTAGGGGGTCCATATACAAGAAAAAAGTTCTCAAGGATGCAGGTCCAAATACACACACATCGGCCACAATACGCGAAGAAGTTTTGACCCCCCCCCCCCAAAAAGGGGTACCCAAGTGCGGGGGGGGGGGGGGTACAGGGGTTCTAAATCCAAAAAATCATAGGCGGATCAATTTTGGTCCTAAAATGATGATTTTACAAAGGGCTGGACGTGAGAAACCATACATTGGGGTATGCTGCGCGAAGGACCCCAAAAAAGGGGGGTATACGACACTCGCGCCTGCGCTTGATCTAACAACCTCTCTTCGAGGTGATTTCTTGTACAACATGGTTAAGATATTGGCGAACACGGGCAACACTTTGACACCAAGCCGTCCCCAAACACCCTGCGTACTTTGGCTTCCTTTGTCACTCAGTAGCAGCTGCTTAAACCGTGCCTTCTTGGGGGCCCACATGTGGGCGGAATGGCTACATCACCCATGCATTCTCGGTGTCCCCATGGTGGGGAGAGTTCATTTTGGCTACATCACCCCTGCCTTCTCGGGGTCCGCATGGTGGGATGGAAAGGAGTGGATGAGGTGGAAATGAACAAAAATGGGTGGAAAATGGGTGAAACTAGGTGAAAATACAAATGCACCACACCCCCAATGCGAAATAAGCATTGACATACCCGTCTTCGAACAAGAATGACGCCCCTAGTATCACGAAATATGGGTTTCTAGTACGGCCACTTGCCCAAAAATAGCTTACTTTTCGCACAGCGCATGGTACGCCCCCCTGAAGTGGCGAAAAAAGATGGCATGGCAAGTCACTTGATCAAGTCACCGGATCAAGTCAGTTGATCAAGTCACGTGATGAAGTCACTTGATCAAGTCAGTTGATCAAGTCATTTGATCAAATGAGTTGATCAAGTCAGTTGATCAAGTCACTTGATCAAGTCTGTTGATCAGGTCACTTGATCAAGTCACGTGATCAGGTCACTTGATCAAGTTACTTGATCAAGTCAGTTGATCAAGTGAGTTGATCAAGTCACTTGATCAAGTCACTTGATCAAGTGACTTGATCAAGTCAGTTGATCAAGTCAACGGATCAAGTCACTTGATCGGGTCACTTGATCAAGTCACTTAATCAAGTCAGTGGGTCAAGTCACTTGATGAAGCCGCTTGATCAAGTCAGTTGATGAAGTCACTTGATCAAGTCGGTTGATCAAGTGAGTTGATCAAGTCACTTGATCAAGTCACTTGATCAAGCCAGTTGATCAAGTCAATTGACGAAGTCACTTGATCAAGTCAGTTGATCAAGTCACTTGATCAATTCAGTTGATTAGGTCACTTGATCTATTCAGTTGATCAAGTCACTTGATCAAGTCACTTGATCAAGTCACGTGATCAAGTCATCAGATCACGTCACTTGATCAGGTCACTTCATCAAGTCACTTGATTAGGTCACTTGATCAAATCACTTGATCAAGTCACTTGATCAGGTCACTTGATCAAGTCACGTGATCAGATCACTTGATCAAGTCACTTGATCCAGTCACTTGATCAATCAAGTCACATGATCAAGTCACTTGATCAAGTCAGTTGATCCAACTAGAGTGGGAACCTCAATGATCAAGTCAAATGATCAATTCACCAGAATAAGTCACCTGATCAAGTCACCTGATCAAGTCATCTGATCCAGTAAATTGATCAAGTCAACAAATCAAGTTATCTGATCAAGTCAGTTGATCAAGGCAGTTGATCAAGTCACTTGGGATCAGGTGACTTGATCAATTGACTTGATCAAGTGACTTGACCAAGCGACTTGCGTATTTGACTTGATCAACTGACTTAATCAACTGACTTGATCAAGTAACTGGGTCAAATGACTTGATGAAGTGACTTGATCAAGTGACTTCATCAAGTAATTTGATCAACTGACTTGATCAAGTGACCTAATCAACTCACTTGATCAAGTGACTTGATCAAGTGACATGAACAACCGACTTGATCAACCGACTTGATCAAGTAACTGGATCAACCGACTTGATCAACCGACTTGATCAAGCAACCTCATCAAGTGACTTAACTGGATCAGGTGACTTGATCAGCTGACTGCATCATTTGACTTGATCAATTGATTTGATTAGGTGACTTGATCGGGTGACTTTATCGGGTGACTTGATCGCGTGACTTGATCAACTGCCTTGACCAAGTGAGTAGATCATTTGACTTGATCAACAGACTTGATCAACTGACTGATGAACTGACCTGATCAAGTGAGTTGATCAAGTGACCTGATCAAGTCACTTGATCCCCTGACCTGATCAACCGACTTGATCAAGTGACTAGATCAAGTGGGTTGATCAAGTGACTTGATCAACTGACTGGATCAAGTGAGTTGATCATTTGACTTCATCAAGTGACTTGATAAAGTGACTTGACCAACTGACTTGATCAAGTGAGTTGATCATTTCACTTAATCAAGTGACTCGATCAAGTGACTTCATCAACTCACTTAATCAACTCACTTCATCAACAGAGCTGATCAAGTGACTTGATCAAGTGACTTGATCAAGTGACTTGCTCAACTGACTTGATCGGGTGGCCTGATCAAGTGACGTGATCAAGTGACCTGATCAAGTGGCTTGACAAAATGACTTGACCAAGGGAGTTGATCAAGTGACTTGATCAAGTGACTTGATCAAGTCACTTGATCAAGTCACTTGATCAAGTCACTTGATCAAGTGACGTGATCACGTCACTTGATCAGGTCAGTTGATCAAGTCACTTGATCAAGTCACTTGATCGGCTCACTTGATCACGTCACTTGATCTGGTCAGTTGATCAAGTCACTTGATCAGCTCACTTGATCAAGTCAGTTGATCAAGTCACTTGATCATGTCACTAGACCAAGTCACTTGATCAAGTAACTTGAACAAGTCACTTGAGAAAAGTCGCTTGATCAAGTCACGTGATCAAATCACTTGATCAAGTCAATTGATCAAGTCAACCAACTTGATGGAGTCACTTGATGAAGGCACTTGATCAAGTCACTTGATGAAGTCAGTTCATCAACTCAGTTGATCAAGTCACTTGATCAAGTCACTTCATCATGTCACTTGATCAAGTCAAATGATCAAGTCACTTGATCAAGTCACTTGATCAACGAACCTGATCAAGTCACTTGATCAAATCAATTGATGAAATCACTTGATCAACTCAATTGATCAAGTCACTTGATCAATTCACGTGATCAGCTCACTGAGGGCATGCAGGACATGGGTGTTTTCGCATTTTGAAGTGCAGACTTGGACCCTTGGTGCAGAAAATGCCTGCGGACCATTTGAACGGCAAGCTCCAGAACCAAAAAGTTGAACCAATCAAAGCTTTCGTGAAGCTTGATATCATTGTGCATGTGTTTTTGAAGTATGTTGGAATAGAATTTCTGTGTGATTTTCCCTAGCAAGGGAATGCCCTGAAAAGTGATGCTTCTTTTGGGTGGTGGGGGGAGGCGGAGTGAGCTGAGGAGGATTGCAAGGCTTGCCCATTTTGCAAATGCACCAGCAATTTCATGTCCCCTGAAGCCCGTGTGTGCCTTACTCCATCTCAGTTCTACCCTTGTCCCCTGTGCTAGAAGTTGGTTGATTGAATGGCAGAAGGATTTGATCCAGTGTCCTGATGGGTGATTGTGAAACTGGTTGAAGTCAGAACGCTTTGCTAATGCAGAGCAATCAACCACATTGGCATTGTCGCACAGAACCAAGCACAGTGCAGTCACTGGCGACTGTGATTTGAGTGAATGCAGTTTGATGTGAACTGCCCAGAATTCAGATCCTCCTGACAACGACAGAGGGGAGGGTGATGCAGTGGTTTTACATGAGTGAGAGTTGATATTATTGACATCCACGAATGCAGACCCAAAATGTGGGGGTGATGCTGAACCGTCCAAGTACGTCCATGTGGCTGAAGAGCTCTGTGGATCTTGAAGTAGCTCCACGGCACCTGTGCAGCCCCAGCTCAAGAGATCACAGGGCTGTAAGATGCGTTGCACTGCATTCATACGGATGATGGCTCCATTTTTTGACATTTTGGATATGGTGGGGTTGAACAGTGGTTTAATTGGTGGAGTGGACAGAGATTGGTCAGAGATTGGTGGTGACGCGCAAAAAGCCATGATGGGAGTAAGACATAATGACTTCATGAGCCAACACAAGGGGACGGTGAGCTACCGGTGAATGGAGGGCGGGAGATAGGGGGACGAGCAGGCACAAGACACAAGAATGGTCGTCCCTCCCCCCTCTTCGAGGTGCCTTGCCGAAGGCAATAGAATTTATTCTTTCGGCTATATTGGAACTGTTGCAGTTTGGTTTTCATTGTGCGGTGCAATCCCCACCCCAGGAGGGGAACCGTCACAGAGTTAGGAGGGAGATTTCAAGGGGGGATTGAGGTTGTGGATGCCTTTTGGGAACTGGCGTGGGTTTGGGTCGCCGTTCTCCTCGTTGCATTTGTGTCAGGGTGACTGCACCCTCCACCACTAATCTGTGTGTGGCATGTTCATATATCCCTTTGATGTGTGTGCTGTTTTTCGCGATATATATGTTGTCTGTCTGGGCGGGGGAGTGGGGGTGTGCGTTCATCGCTGCTGCCGCAGCTTGAGCCCTGAGTTGTTGACCAGGTACGCTGGTGTGACGTTCGATGAGGCTGAGTTCTTCCAAAGTTTGAAAGATGCACATTACGAGATGATACACCTTTGCAGATGCACCAATTGAAGTGGCTTGAATTGCAGTTGTGGCAGGGCATCAGAGGAAGTAGGCGGCTGAAGAAGGTGTGGGGTGGGGCTGACAATGGACAAGGAAGGAGGGGGAGGGGGGCCTTTGTGACATCAGAGATATGCGGTGGATTCACATGAAACTCGTGCGTATTTCGCAAACAGCATCGAATTCACACGTTTATTTCAGCTGTCACAGATGGACATGTGCACAGGCCTAGGCCTGTGAATGCAATTTGTACAAGGTGCCATATGTTTGTCATACGGCCATACCAGGGATGGGCATAAGAACAGGTCCAATTTCTTGCTGGGGGTGAGGTGGGGGGGGAGGGCTACCAATGTTTCCCATCATCAGTGAACTCAGTAGTCAGTTGAGGTCAGATCCGGTGAACTAAGCATGGTGGTGGTCTGTGACGTGCCGCTTCGGTTTTGCCGCTTATTGTCCGCTCGGTGGCGTGTCCACGGCATCTTTGTGTCTCACTCTTGTGACAGAGAGGTACCTATAGGTACCGGCCGGTCTTATAGGCCGCTGACGAGCCAATTTTCTTTCTGCGCATTGTGCTGATCGCCTCATGTGCACACGTGCAATAGCCCAGAATTCCTTCTTGAAATTCAAGCCATTGGCCCATCTCTGTGGAGGAGCGTCTGTTTGGCTGATCTGTACTATCAACCTCTGTGAGTTCGCCCACCTGATGATAGTGCACAACGCAGCTGTTTATTCTGTGGCATCTCTGGACACGACATGTCAGTAGTCTAATCTGAGCAAGCAACAAGGATCACGGCGCTGACTAAATTTCCTTGGGACCCATGGGGTAGATGAATGTGTCAACGATGCACAGCCCTTTGGTGGCGACAGGGGGTGCGGGTGGTGGCTTGTGCTGTGCATGTGTGTTTGAGGCTTGATCATGGGAGACACTGTAAGGGAGCTGTAAGGGCGCGCCGGGCATCTTTTTGGGCTCATCCGCCACCTAGGACCAATCATGGACCCGAGGAGACAAGGTTTATGCTCCCTATTCTGATTCCATCCCGCTGTTTTTACTCAGCATGAAGCGTCAACCCCCTTTCGATACCGGTGCATGCATGTCATGCACCGATGTCACTTTTGTCATTTTTGTTGATGTGGAGTTCACATCTTTCGTCTTATGCAATGTGCAGTCTAGGGAAGGGTTAGAGTGTATTCAGTTGTGCTTGCAGGGCCTTTTCTTGGGGAGGGTAAAACAACGGCTGAAGTCAGAATAGTTAAGATAAAAGTAGCGCGCCGGGCGTGCGCCGGACAAACACTCCCTCTGTGGTGTTGTGCTCCTTGTACAGTTTGAGTCAACTAGATGCTCGGAAGCGTGGTGCCTATGCACCACCTCCCCAAATTGGGATGGTCAGAGTTTTGCTTAACAACTGAGCGTCTCCTCGGGGGGTGGCTGCGGGGGGGTCTAACCCCCCCCCCCCCTTCGGACCCGGATTTCATAGTGGGAAAAAATGAAATTTTACAAAAGGAAATATTTTTTTGGCTGTTTTTGGTGCACAAACTTTTGGACTTTTGAATTCTATGACCCCCCCCCGTGCGCTACGTGTATTAGGGTTGTTCCATGGACGTACCCATCAGCTACTGATACCCATGTCTTTCTCTTATGCAATGCCCTTGTCTCACTCTGCTCTAGCCCACAGTGGCTTGCTTCAGTTTGTCCCGCAACGTTGTGTGGTGCACGCACGGTGCAGGTTTTGCCCCGCGGTGCGCAAGCGGTGCAGCAACCCCCCTGTGATTGTTCATGATCGCGTTCTGACTGTTACTGACTGTGTTGTGACAGTTCGTGACAAAAAAAGGCCAAACTGAAAGTGAAACTGAAAGGACATTTCTGTGCTGCGGGTGTGGTATAGGGTGGGTGGGTAGGTGGGTAGGGTCGGCTGGGACCTTCAGCAGTAACGGTAATGGTAAGCCATGCCCGGTCCCAAAGCCCAAATGCCACTTTTCCACAGGAGTCAACTCGGGAGGGGGGCCAGCGGAACCGGCGAAATGACCGTCGTACGGACCTCCCGCCGTGGCCCCGGCGCCCCGGTCACACTTGATGCCGTGCGCTTGCCTCAGGGGCTGCCTACAGCCCCGTGGTTTCCGTGGCTTGTGCCGGGCCCATTCCCAGTCCCGGCCCCTCCGTTCGGAGGCAGCTGTTCGGCCTTTACGGGACTGGGTGGGCCTTTCGGCTACGGTGGCCCACTGCCATCTCCAGCGTCAACTCCACCGCAGCCGCCGCCGTGGCTGTGTGGTGCCCCGGCCACGCGGGCATGGCTGCCGAACGCCCCCCAACCGGAGCCTTTCAACATGGTCCCACTGGTGCACGTCGGCTACTTCCCGTGGTCGGCTGCCGAGGAGTGCCGGGGGATCCTGCATCACATCACGACACGCAGGCACGCGCAGCCCAGAGCCTGTCCCGCCACGAACGAACACGTCAGGGTCTCGGTCATACGCCTTGCCCGCGGACTTGTCGACGTCGCGGCCGCAAAGCCCGGCAGCGCGTGCGACCACGCGTGCGTACAGGTGGAGTTCGTGCGCTTGCGTGTGGCGCTTCAGACCTATACGTTGGCGGTCCCGGAGCTCATGCGACGGCCGGGGCTGAAGAACGGGCAGAAGCACATTGCTTGGGGGTCCAACAACGGGACGGTTTGGGAGCCATTGACGCCGCGGTGCGCCACGCCCACAAACCTCGCGCAGGCCGCGTGCGCCGCCTTCGCCATCGACGACCACGTGGACTTCTTCTGCATGTTCCGCTTCGAGATCTGTCCATCCGCCTCCGGCGACGTTCTGCCCGCGGTATTGTCCAGCCTCGAGCTCTACGGCCACGTCGCATGGGACCCCGCTGCCACGTGCGCAGCTCCATGCGCGGCGACCCCATCGGGGATAGCACCTGGGCCAGTGTAGGTCACAGTGGGTCCGCCGGCATGCTTCGCTCCAGCGGCTGCATCATCCCACACGCCCGAAGGGGTGGACGAGACTCCCTGAGACCGCCGCCGGCCCCGAAGACCCCTGCACCTGCGACCCCCTCCGGTCGGGGACCGTGCCGGCCCCCTTGCCAACGACATGCCGCCTGACGCCACTGCGACGTCTGCGAGGGCGGATGCTGCTGCCAAACTCCCCACAGACCGCCCGGCTGCAGTCCCCCCTCCCCCCAACCACCTTCCCCCGGCCTGCGGTGACATCGATCCCCGTTGCTCCCCCAGTTCCTCGGCCAACGCAACCTCTAGGCCCACGGCCACACTCGCATGCACGACGACGCACTCTTACTCAGTCACCCTGACCACCTCGACCCGCGCATTGACGTTCACAGAGACGGACGCGTGCTCAGGCGATCTGGCCAACAGCTGCACTGACTCTGCCACCGAGACCCCCACCGGCAGCGCTGGACCAGCCGTTGCTCTACGCCCCGATGCTGCCACACTGCCCCCCGCCAGCCCCTCTTCTCCTGGTCGGCTTCGGTGGCCGCTTGACGCCTTCAGCCACTTGCGTGAGCCATGCCTTACACCGGCCCCGGCCGCCAGCCACTGCGGAGTGTCCTCCAGTGCCACTTCATCCCCCGATGTCAGTACCATAGCCACCCCCGCGGGTTCCAGCGGCCAGACCCGAGCATTGCATGCGGCGTCCGTCTTTGCACCACCGCCCCTCAGCTCTGACAGCCTCGAGGCCGGGGACGCGGATGGGGCGTGTGGCGTGCCGCGTTCCTGGGGCGTTCCTGCGCGCCGGTCGCGCAACCGGGGCGCGACATACGGGAAGGACCCGCAAAGCGGAAGGGAAGAGCCCGTTCGATGCCACCCGGACCGGACCCCGCTCCCCCCGGAGAACACCCTCCACCAGCGGCTGTCGGCCCCCCTCCCGGACGACGCAGAGCAGTCTCTTCAAATGGCCGAGGCCTGGGCAGCCTGAGCGCAGGGGCGGCCGAGGCGAAACCCCGGAAAGTGGGCCACCCCTTTCAACGGACGCTCATGAGCAGAGGGTCTGACGTGGGCAGCCCGCCGCAGACTCCCTCGCAACGCGCGGCGCTGCCGGCGGGATGCCACTCCGCAGGAGACGTGCCCTGGGGCCCCCAATGCGACGGCGCTCTGCCGTTCGAGCCCCGTGTGTTCTGGGGCGATCGGTACGAGGTCGTTGGCATCAGCGCCAGACGCCCGGGCCTACGAAGGGCCCGCCGCATCGGCACGTGGAAGCTCGACGTCGCCACCGACAGCGACCAAATCTGGTCCATCCTGCCGCTCCGCGTCGCTCAAGTCGTCGCGTACGAGAGCCTCCACGTGTTCCGCGACGGGGTCTCCCCGTCATATGAGGACCCCTGGAACTCCAGCGGCGGCGTTCTCACGGTGACTTTCCGCAACGTCGCCGGGGCGCATGCGGCGCTGGACAGGCTCTGTGCCGCGTTCGTCCGGGAGCGCATCCCCCACAGTCGCCGTGTGAACGGCGTGACGCTCGCGAAAAAGCGGAGGCAATTAGCGATAAAGGTCTGGGTCCGGGACAAGGCGGCTGTGGACGCCGTTCGCGGCTTTATCGACGCCGCGTGCACGGGCCTTGAGGTGTGGCAGAGGACAAAATATGTTCCGACGAAGTGCCTATTGCTGAGCGTTTCGGGGAGAAACGGTGGGATTGGGCCTGCCGCTTTGACACTGGATTTGAGCCCGGCCCCGCTTCCTGCGCGGACCCAAGAAAGCACTGCAGCCAGTCCGTCTGGAGGCAGGATTCGTGCCGTCAGCCCGCCTGCTACCCCAGTGCCACTCGCCGGACTGTCCACTGACAGTCCCCCCGCCATTTCGTGCCTTGCTGCCACCCCCGACGTGGGCAGCCCACCGGCCGCTGTCAGGCGTACCGCACCCCAGGCAGCCTCCTCCCCCACACCCACGCCCGCTGTCGCTCACCCTGCGGCCCGTGGCCGCCGTACTCCGACGTCGCAGGCTGGGTCTGTCCTCGCACCACTGCCCCTCGGCTCAGGTAGCGCAAGGGCCCCCGCCCCCGAGAAAGTGGTGCCCCCCGCCCCCGAGAAAGTGGTGGCCCCCGCCCCCGAGAAAGTGGGGGCCCCCGCCCCCGAGAAAGTGGTGGCCCCCGCCCCCGAGAAAGTGGTGGCCCCCGCCCCCGAGAAAGTGGGGGCCCTCGTGCCCGAGATCCCGGAGCGTTGTCTTGGACAGCCCCAGCCAGCCACTGCGGCGAGGCGCTGGGGGGTACAGCAACCGAAAGCCCAACACGCCAAGGCCCCAGTTGCTGTCGCTGAGCTGTAGTGCGCCCTGCACCGTCCGCTTTGTGCACTGCTGCGGGTTGGACAGACACAGCTCCCGCACTGCCGCTTTGAAGGCCGGGAGGTAGGGCACGCGGGTGCCCGCCCCCGCCCCGCTCAGCCGCAGGTACCCCACCATAATGTTGCTCCACACCGGCATGTCGGGCAGCCACGTGAGGCTCGGGAGGGCGTTGAACTCCAGCACAGTGGACGTGAAATCCGCGTGAACAAAGAAGTCGACCGCGTACAGGGTCGTGCACTCAGTCCTCAGCGACGTGCATCGCTTGTTGATGGCCCCGGTCCGCTCCTCCGCGCGGACCAGCACGGCGCTCAATTGGCTGAGCATGTGCTTCCACAGCTTCCGGGGCATACGGATCTGGGGTGCGGGCGGCGGGCATGGGTTGGGGGTGATGGTGGAGGTTTGTTGAGGGTCGTGGAGGGCTGTGGGGGAGTTTGGAGCGTTATGTGTGGATAATAAGTGGAAGGTTGTGGACGGGTGTGAATAGTTGTGAGGGGTTTTGGAGGGTCGTCGAAGATCTTGGCAAGGCGCGTCTCCAACAAAAGGCACATCGCGAGCGAACAATGGAGTCCAATGGCAGGCCACCAACACAGCACATTTGCTGGCATAGCATAGAGAAATGAGAAACACGCATCTTAGACATCTCAGCAATGGGGGCTCCCGTTGCGCGCTGCAAGTCCCCAAAGTCCTTAGAGCACGGCAGGCCTGAAACAATCCCCTTAGAAACACAAAATAGTACGTACAGGGGGGCGCACATTGAGAGAAACAAACGCACCGCGCGCACCGCGCATTGCACCCCGCATGCACCGCGCACTCATTTTTGGTTGGCGTTTTACGTATTTTTGGCAGATTTTGAGGGCTGCAGGGATGTGGTGGCTAAGGGGTTAGCATACATCAACGGAGGCCCCCACTCTACCTCCTCACCAATGTCATGGTGGTTGCAGCTGACCACACACCCTGCCAGGGGGGGGGGGGGGGTTGAGCACAAAGGTGACCTCCTCGGCACGGCCCGCACCAAAGAGGGTGCCCAACAGGGTGCCCAAGCCTGTGGAGCATTCGTTTCGACATGTTTCGCGGTTCGAACCTCACGGGGTGCTCATTCCGGTAAGGTGCCCCTCACTTGGAGTCCTCCTCCTCGTTCTCTTCACCCTCCTTCTCAGCAGAAGAATAGCACAGGAATAGCAAGAAAGGAGAGGTGAGCTGTAGTGCAACGGAGCAAAGGGGTGAAGGTAACCAATCTTGAAAAAAAAGATTCAGCACCTTGAGTTCTGCGGTGGTGGGCTCACAACTCCACACCCATCATCGTGGTCTCCAGGTGTGCCTCGCCTTGCCGAAGGAGGTGGGTGATTGCAAAATTCTATTGCCTTCGGCAAGGCACCTCGAAGAGTGGAGAGGGACGACCATTTCTGAGCTGCTGAGGCTGGAAAACTGCATAATAGCACGTTGTGCCCCAGACCCCCTGGGTGCCCCCCCCCCCCAACACCCAGCGTGAAAATGGCTAAGTCCTCACTGGCAAGGGGCCATATGGGGGGGGGGCCGACTGGGGGTACCTGGAGTTGGGACCCAAGACCCCCGCCATGGGTTAGGGGGTCCATATACAAGAAAAAAGTTATCAGGACCCAGGTTCAAATACACACACAGCAGCCACAATACGCAAAGAAGTTTTGACCCCCCCACCCCCCCACCCCACCCCCCCCTCCAAAAAAGGGGTGCCCAAGTGCAGGGGGGGTACGGGGGTCAAAATCCAAAAAATCATTGGGGGATCATTTTTGGTCCTAAAATGATGATCTTACAAGGGGTTAGACGTCAGAAACCATACAATGGGGCATGCTACGCGAACGACCCCCAAAAAGGGGGGGTATACGACGCTCGCGCTTGCGCTTGATCTAACACGCTCTCTTCGAGGTGATTTTGATCCCTCTGCCGTCCCACAAGCTCTACTTATGCTTGTGGGAGACTGGTGTTAACGACCCACTGGCTAAATGAAAAAATGGTGTGTTCATAAAACAACGCACCAAACCGTGCGCACACCGCGCATTGCACCGTGCGCTCATTTCTCTCGTTGATCTGTTGACACTATTGCTCTCCACAAAGGAGAGACCACACACACCCACATCACACATGCCGCACACAGCCATACGAGTGGCAGCATTTTTCCAACTGCATGCTACAGGGGTGTCGCAAGGGCCGCAGGGCTGGTGCCCTCAATGGTGGTGTCATTTGAATTGCACACCAACACATCCTTAACCCGTGCAGCCCAACCTGTGCAAACCTTGCTGTAATTACAGTAATAACAAACTAATCTGCCATTGGTATGCATGAGTTGCTTTCTCACGAATCTTACACCAACGAATTCTGTGTTGTTTGAGGGTCGCAATTGTGATCCATGCCCAACAAACCCACTGTGGCTAATTTCTTGGCGCGTGTCTCACTGCCCTCCACAGAGCTGAGCCAAAGACACCAATGGATGCACCAAAGCCATGAAAAAAGGAATGCGCAGGGACAAACCCTGCTGTACTAAGGGTCTCTGAAGCAGGGAGGTCACAAATGGCTACATCACCCCTGCTACATCAGGCGCCCCTGAGCAGAGAAGTGACAAATGGCTGCATCACTCTGGCCTCCTGAGTAAAAAAGCCGGGCAACTTTTTTTTTCTGGAACACAGTTGAGTTGAAAGATTTTTTGTAATTGATAAAAAAGCAGGGCAAACAAATGCTTTTTGTACTCAAGGGGGAAAAACTCAGTACAAAAAGGTTTTTGTCACTCAGCAAAAAAAAAAGGGTGACAAAAAATTTGTTGACCTGATTTTAAAGAACCTGAGTAAAACGGGGTCAAAGAGTGTAAGACTAAGGAGAAAATTGGTGGAAACTTAATATTGTTTTCACGAAAAAACGACTGAGTAAGACCAAAATTCTATTGCCTTCGGCAAGTCCACCTCGCAGAGAAGCTACTCCAAGCAACGCACACACAAAATAGGGAAAAAATGACAGAAATACGGCCTAAAACATGCTTTACATAGCTTGGAGGGTCATTTTAGGTGATCACAATATCAAAAAAACAAGTTTCGAAAACTTCGATTTTTGAGCTGTCCAGAGTGAAAAACTGCATAAGCAGGTTGTGTACTAATCCTTTGGGAGACCCCCCCCCCACCCAATACCCAAATAGGGTGAAACACACATAAATACAGCCTCAAACATGCTTTACATAGCTTGGATGGTCATTTTAGGTGATCACAATATCAAAAAAATAAGTTTCGCAATCTTCGATTTTTGAGCTGTCCAGAGTGAAAAACCGCAGAAGCAGGTTGTGTACCAATCCTTTGGGAGACCCCTCCCACGTGCGCCCAATACCCAACTGGGGTGAAAAACACGTAAAGACGGCCTAAAACATGCTTTACATACCTTGGATGGTCATTTTAGGTGGTCACAATATCAAAAAAACAAGTTTTGAAAACTTCGATTTTCGAGCTGTCCAGAGTGAAAAACTGCATAAGCAGGTTGTGTACCAATCCCTTGGGAGACCCCCCCACCCACCCAATACCCAAATAGGGTGAAAAACACGTAAATACAGCGTAAAACATGCTTTACATAGCTTGGATGGCCATTTTAAGTGATCACAATATCAAAAAAATAAGGTTTGAAAATTCTATTGCCTTCGGCAAGTCCACCTCGCAGAGAATCTAGCCCAGGCAACACACACCCAAAATAGGGTATAAACTACATAAATACGGGCTAAAACATGCTTTACATACCTTGGATGGTCATTTTAGGTCACAATATCAAAAAAAAAAAAGCTTTCAAAAACTTCGATTTTTGACCTACCCACGGTGAAAAGCTGCAAAAGCAGGTTGTGTACCAATCCCTTGGAGACCCCCCCCCCGGAACTAATACCCAAATAGGGTGAAAAACACGTAAATACGGCCTAAAACATGCTTTACATAGCTTGGATGGTCATTTTAGGTGGTCAGGATATCAAAAAAACAAGTTTCGAAAACTTCGATTATTGAGCTGCCCGAGGTGAAAAACTGCATAAGCAGGTTGTGTACCAATCCCTTGGGAGACACCCCCCCCCCCCCCCCCCGGATCTAATACCCAAATCGGATGAAAAACACGCGAATACGGCCTAAAACATGCTTTATATAGCTTGGATGGTCATTTTAGGTGGTCACAATATCAAAAACATAAGTTTCGAAAACTTCGATTTTTGACCTGCCCGGGGTGAAAAACTGCATAAGCAGGTTGTGTACCAATCCCTTGGGAGACCCCCCCCCCCCTGGAGCTAAAAACCAAATCGCATGAAACACACGTAAATACGGCCTAAAACATGCTTTATATAGCTTGGATGGTCATTTTGGGTGGTGACAATATCAAAAAAACAAGTTTCGAAAACTTTGATTTCTGAGCTGCCCGGGGTGAAAAACTGCATAAGCAGGTTGTGTACCGGCCCATTCACGAGGCCATTATTGGTGGAAACAGTCATTTCGCGGCTTTGGCACGGGTTGTGAACGGCCCTAAGCAAGGCTAGAGACTGCAAAAAACATCCTTCCGTATCCGAGTCGGCATATACTGTCACAACATCCCCACTCACACCCCTCAGAGTGGGTACCACGGGGTCACCGAGGTCGCCAAAACCGCCAACATACCAAAAATGGCTGGAAAGTGCAGAAACTGCATCAGCGCTCGTCCCACTCCGCCCCATACAAACCCCATGGAGTCGGGACCCGTAAACACTTTTTTGGCTCAAAATCAAAAAAAACCAAAAGATTCATGATTTTCGACCCAAAAAAAGGGGAGGTCATTTTTTGACCCCCCCCCACCCCCCCACCCCCCCCACCCGCCTCCCTCAAAACCTGAAAAAAGTGGGTTTCCAGTTGGGGGGGTTGGGGGGTCCGGACCAAAAACTCATTGGGGGATGCGTTTATTGGACAAAATAATGATTTTACAGGGGGTCAAACTAACAATTCAACCCCTTGGGGTAGGGTACGCAAATGGGCCCAAAAAGGCCAAAATGGGGGGGTATGTGGCGTTTTCCCCTGTATACGCCTGCCTGGCTTTGATCTAACAACCTCTGCGAGGTGATTCTATTGCCTTCGGCCTAGGGTGAAAAACTACACAAGCAGGTTGTGTACCAATCCCTTGGGAGACCCCCCCCCCCCACGTGCGGCCAATACCCAAATGGGGTGAAAAACACGTAATATGGCCTAAAACATGCTTTATATACCTTGGATGGTCATTTTAAGTGATCACAATATCAAAAAAACAAGTTTCGAAAACTTCGATTTTTGAGCTGCACGGGGTGAAAAACTGCATAAGCAGGTTGTGTACCGGCCCATTCACTAGGCCATTATTGGTGGAAACAGCCATTTCGCGTCGTTGGCACGGGCATTTGACCGGCCCTCAGCACAGCTACAGACCGCAAAATACGTGCTTTCATATCCTAGTAGGCATATACTGTCACAATCTCCCCACTCGCACACCTCGGGGTGGGTACCACGGGGTCACCGAGGTCACCAAAACCGCCAACATACCAAAAATGGCTGAAAAGTGCATAAACTGCATCAGCGCTCGTCCCACTCCGCCCCATACAAACCCTATGGAGTCGGGACCCAGAAACACTTTTTCGGCTCAAAATCGAAAAAAACCAAAAGATTCATGATTTTCGACCCAAAAAAAGGGGGGGTCATTTTTTGACCCCCCCCCCCACCCCCCCCCCCACCTCCCTCAAAACCTGAAAAAAGTGGGTTTCAAGTGGGGGGGGTCTGGGGGGGTCCGGACCAAAAACTCATTGGGGGATGTGTTTATTGGACAAAATAATGATTTTACAAGGGGTTAAACTAACAATTCAACCCCTTGGGGTAGGGTACGCGAATAGGCCCAAAAGGCCAAAATGGGGGGGTATGTGGCGTTTTCCCCTATATTCGCCTGCCTGGCTTTGATCTAACAACCTCTGCGAGGTGATTTACTGGAGCCTTCATGGTGGATGGCTGTTGGATTTGCAACATGAGCTTTGGAGTCTTGCGGAGCACAGATGATGGAGGGTGCTCAAAGGACAAGGGGGGCGGTCACAGTGTGGCCACGGCGCAGCGGACAGCAAACATGGCAGCAATGAAATGCACTCAGGGCGATGTGGAAAACTGTTGGCTGCCTCGATGTTGCGGACGAAGCTTACGTCCCCTTCGCCCTCCTCCTCCTGCCCTCCTCGTCTACGTCTGGGCCCCGCCCTGATGCTGGCTCATTACTCAACACCTCCCCACTGGACCAGCGCCCCGTGGTGCATGTGCAAGTCGTGCTACACCCAAAAAGGACGCTGAGGGGGGGGGGGGTTGGCACAAGCCTCGGTATTGGGTTGTTTGCCTTTGGCGGCGCCTATTGGCCTCTCGCCACTGCTCATTCTGACCCTCTGTGGGTCCGAACGTGTTTTTGGTTGTGTCAACGGAGCCCCTGGATGACTTGTCCTGTTTGGCTACACGGGGGGTCGGCTCCCAGAGACGGGCTGTTGCCCGTGCCGTTGACCAGGTGCATCCAGATGCACACTCCGAGTCCATGCGGGGGTTTGCCGACTCCAGCACTGACTTGTGCGCGCTGGGGTGTGCATCTGCAGGATAACTTTCCTAACAGGGGCTTCTAACAACCACAATGATTCTTTCCCCTTTGTCCTTTCCTTCTTCTCCCTCTGCGCTCTGCACCGTTTTCGGCGCAGAGCGCAGGGAGGGGGGGGGGGGGGGCACCACAGATGAAGCAAACCTTTGAGTACACTCTGGTGATCAGATATTCCTGTTTACGCTTGGTCATACGTCTCGTCGGAAAGCTGTCGTTGCTGTAGGGGAACCAAATTAGCTTGTAAAGCGTCACGTTCTGCGGCGCGTTGCAGTCGGTGGCGCGCCCCACCATGTCGTAGGTGAAGAAGTTGGTCCGCGTGGTGCACGGGTCCGTGCGCTCGTACGGCAGCGGCGCGACCTGGATGCGCACCAGGTCGACGACATGCGCGCGCAGCGGGGCGTGCGACACAGCCACGAAGACGCGCGCACTCGTCACCCGCCCCCGGTACAGCCACGGGTCCTCGAGCTGCCGCGCCGCGACAGCGCCGGGCTTGGCATTCCACAACTCCCGCGCAGCCGCCAGCGCCAGGGCCATCGTGGCGCGGCCGTGGGGACAAGTGCTTTATGAACCAAGTCGTGTTGGGCTGCAGCGCTGCCTCGTCCGCAAACTCTGCCCACTGGCCACGGGTGTAGGTCTTCGGCAGCCAAGTCTCGTTGGGGCGCAGCAGCAGGCTGAGGCGGCTCTTGCAGCCGACGGTCGCGGAGCCAGGGCACGCCCCCATGCCGCCGAAAGAGCGGCTCGGGGGCCTGCACTGCCCGACACACGCGGGGGGGTGCAGGAAGAACCCGCTGGCCCTGGCCCCTCCGCGTTCCGAGGGCACGAGGCCGAGGGCCCCCATGGCGCGGTCGAGGGCATCCCAGGCATTTGCGGGCTTGCCGTAGGTGTGAAACCGCCGCGGGATGCCGGCGCTGAGCCCCTCCAGCCACCGGTCCAGCCGCTCCAACGACCCGTCGCCGCCGCTGTGATCGTGCGCAGTGCCTACGCCCGAGCCATCAAGCCACAACACCACAACAGCAACCAGAACGGCGCTTCGGAGCATCCCCGAGCATCAAACCTGGGCCCTGAAACAGCCGTCTGCATAAGCAGGTTGTGCCCTAGACCCCTTGGGACCCCCCCCCCCGAACACCCAAATAGGGTGCAAAACACATAAAGAGGGGCTAAAACATGCTTTACATAGCATATTTGATCATGTTGGATGGTCAAGGTATCAAAAAAATCAGTTTCGGAAATTCTATTGCCTTCCACCTCGCAGAGATTCTACCCCAAGCCACACACACCCAAAATAGGGTAAAAACTACATAAATACGGCCTAAAAAATGCTTTACATACCTTGGATGGTCA